>JAMWYP010000199.1:287507-887507 GCA_025563575.1 Acacia pycnantha | reverse complement strand
TTTAAATGTTTCAGTTGATATAACTTTCAGTGAACCTTGTATAGGTGAAGGCTTGGGGTGTATATCTGTAAATTCTTGCAATGTAAGTAGGTTATTGTCTGTTTATGTTTTCTCTTCTGTTACATGTCAATTGTATAATCCACTTTCATCATGTTGACTGTGCCCTCTCCCTATTTATAGGGAGAATTACATTGAAGTCCCAAGAAAGATACATTATCACAATCAAGTCTCATAAAATCATTAAATTATTTTAAAGTTCTATGGGACCTATGGGTGATTTATTGGAATTGTGAAAAGACAAGTTTACCCCTTACTTGTCATTAGGGACACATTGACAAGTTAGGGTGCCATCAATAACAAGTAAGGGAACATCAATTGAAATGTGCCACTAATGACAAGTCATAGTGCCACAATTGACAAGTTAGAGTATGACAAGTTACAATTTCACCAATGACAAGTCACGACGTCTTAATTGACAAGTCAATGTGAGACAATTGACAAGTTAGGGCATGACAAGTCACAACGCCACTAATGACAAGTCAAGAGCCTCAATTGATAAGTCGATGTGCCACTAATGACAAGTCAATGTGTGGCAATTGATAAGTTAGGGCATGACAAGTCATAATGCCATTGATGACAAGTCAAGAGCCTTAATTGACAAGTCAATATGTCACTAATGACAAGTCAGGTAAGTTTGTCTTTTCACGATTCCAATAAATCTCTCACAGGTCCTTTTGGACTTCACGGTAGTTTGATGATTTCATGAGATCTGGTTGTGATAATTTTCTTTCTTGGGACCTCAATTTAATTTTTCCTATTTGTATGTCATTCCTAGGTTGTATATTGAATCTGTATTTTTGGGCCAAGATAACAAGTCAAAGGATTGAAGTAGGTAAAATAATGTGATATGGGTATTTGTAGAAGTAGCATTGTGTAACATGATACTGGATCAATTTTTAACAGATTAATGATATATCTCTCTGCAGCTTCTGGTCTATGGTTCAGGCCAAGTTATACCATCTTCCTTTACCGTTTTGCAACCCAACCTGAAGTATTCTCTTCTCATAAGTTTGTCATCCAAAGTTCAATATGGACGCGTTATCCTTGTAATGGATAAAAATGTCTGTACTGACTTGGCTGGTAACAGCTTTACAAGAACTCCAAATTCAAGTGTTTATGTGCACTTTGGTGAGTGTTAACATTTTATGATGTCTTATTGTCTTGTAATTTGAGTAGTTCTTGATATATCTTTCCTATGATTATTATTGAATATTGTAACATATCAGTGGCTCTCTCTCTCGATATTGTACGTTTTGGAGGCCCTTACCACCCCTTGTGGTTTTAAAATACGTCTAAAGGGAGGTATCTAGACACTTGAAACCGTGACTTAAACTCAGCTACATTTGCTCTTGAAGGGCACAAACGGTTCTTTCACTTGCAAGGTTAAGAAACTGTTCTTTCACCCTCTCGACGCATTTTAAAACCGTGATCGGTGATGGGGCCCAAAGTGGACAGAGTGAGGTGCTGGAATGTTACAAATATCCATCTGCATGCATGTATGAGGTACTGACAGGTTTAGTGCCTGTGCTTGCCTGTTAATCTAAAATGAGATATCATAAGAGTATCAGGATTTGAACTTAGAACAACACTAGCTTAGTGAATTTGCAACGTTTTCTTCTTAGTGATACTTATTTTTTTTCTGAATGACTAATACTTAAAAACTTTCCTTCTCTGGTGGACATTTTCTACAGATAGAAGATGGGACTATGTCAACTTGAGGACTCGTGTACCAGAGAGGCCACTTCAACTTAACAGTGAAACTAGAACAGTACTGGCAACCAATGACTATAATAAGCTGAAGGTGTTTGTGTACTTCTCAGAACCAGTTCTAAATTCCTCTACAGATATCGTAAAACATCTCAGCATAAATCGAGGTTCACTTCTTCCAACTGGTGGAAAAACTAGAAGAAATCGGAGATTTGGTTTCTTGGTTAGTTTATTCTTGGAGTTCATATGCTACAATTACATACTTAATGCTTATTTGTACCTATTCCCCTTATACTTGTTTTCTTTATGGTTTGCCTATTCCCATCTCAGATTGCTAATATATCCTCAAACACAATAATCTCAGTGAGCTTCAATTCAACATCAATAATCAGCAGGCAAGGGATTCCAGTTGCTCCAGTTGCACCAGTTGCTTTCCTTTATGGTACACTATCCTCCTTTAATGCTACCATTAATTTGGGAATTACATAAGAGTCTCAAGGAAGAGTAAAAATCACAAGCAGGTCCACTGAAATCATCAAATTTCATTGAAAGTCTCATGGGACCTAGGCTTGATTAATTTGAATTGAGAAAAGACCACATTGCCCTTGTTAATTTGAGCAACCAATGACAAGTCAAAATGCCATCAACGACTTGAGGACTTGTCATTGGTTGCTCAATGACTTGTCATTGTGGCACCCTAACTTGTAATTGGTTGCTCAAATTAACAAGAGAAAAGTGGCATTTTCTCAATTCAAATTAATATAATACAAGTCTCATAGGACTTTAATACAATTTGATGATTTCAAGGGATCTTTCTCTTCCTTAGAACCGATATATAATGTAACATAGATTCATTCATAAATCTTTGTTTTTTTAATTTCTAAACTTTCTTTTTCTTCTATAATGGACTTTATAATTTTGAAATCCCATTACTCTCCCTGCTTTGTGCATGGATGGAATCCAGATTCTATGAGGCCTTCTGTAAACTTGAGTACATACAGCAAGTGGACACAAGAACATAATATCCAGATATTAGTCAAGTTTGTAAAACCTATTTTTGGTTTCAATTCCTCTTGCATATCATTGACAGGAGGGAATTTGAGAAGGCAAGTACTTTCTAACTTTCACATTATTGCACTCTTATACAAATTCTAAACTAATATTGAATTATGAAAAGGATAATATGAATTTATTATAACTTATCCTTTCTCATACAAATATCTTTGTCCAGCTTCCATGAAATTAGTAGAAGCATATACATTATTGAGCTACAAGCAGATGACAACGTAATATCTATCATTGTTCCTGAGAATGTGACTTCTGACGTTGCTGGAAACAGAAATCTAGCATCCAATGTTCTACAAGTGAGGCACTGTAAGATTCTTTTGTTTTTTGTTTTTTGTTACTTTTCTTCTACCTGATGATGGCCATAATTAATCTTGTGTATTTTCTTAATGAAGATTTTTTTTATTTAATGTAAATAACAAACATAAATATTTTGAATTATGCAGACTCCAGACCTCTGATTTCTATAGTGATTTCTACTTTTGCAACTGCTTCTTTTGTGTTGACATCTCTTGCTGCTGGGCTGCTTACTATCTCTACTGCTAGCCTTCAATATTTTGGTGCCTTTTCAAGACCATCTTCTTTCTTGACCGTTGATCCATCGAGGAGTCTTTTTGTGAGATATTAACCTACCTGTTTTTTTTTTGGCCAACAGATATTTAACTCACCTGAACCATTTGTTGTTTATCATTTACTCCCTTCGGTCCATAATATAAGACCCACTTAATTTTTTTGAAGAGATTAAAGAAGTTAAATAAATTACTTAATCATAGCATATATTGGTGTATCATTAGATTATATATCGGTTTATAAGTAAGCCAAATTAGTTTGGAGAAAAATGATAAATATAAATACTTCAAAATAATTTATTTAACTTCCTTAATCTTTTCAAAAATGTTAAATGTGTCTTATAAGGACCAGAGGTAATACTATTAATCCGTTCCTCAACAACTTTATGTCTATAGGGATGATACAACACTGATCAAGCCAATTTTTTTTTTGTTAAACATGCAGAGAATTATTTGCTACATTCAGATCTTTGCATTATCTAAATGGTTATCAGTTATGTTGCCCATTGAATTCTATGAATTCACCAAGAACTTGCAATGGACTATCCCCTATTTATTGGTGCCATGGGAAACAAGAAATATGCACCTGCTCTTGGTAGGTTCTAGTCCTTTTGGGAGTTCTAATCCTTTTGTCTCCAAAGTTCCAACAACGATTCCAATCATGAATTTAATCGACAATCCGAGTAATTCTGCTTCAGTATATGGATTGCCTCTCACTTCTTCAGAGTATCAGCTATATTTTGAGGTCATATTATTATAGCTTACATTTTATTTGACATCTGTATTCATGAGAAAAGGATAAGTGTAATTGATAACATCACATATCTGCAGAATTCAAATGTGCAACCAAAAGCTGAGTTTATTTCAGATTCACAACATTCCAGTGGGTAAGTTACATGAATTTCATACATTGTACTAAGGACATAAATATAACTCATATACTCCTCCTGGTCCTTAATGTAGAACCTAACTCGGGAGTTGATCTTGGTCCTAAATGTAAGACCTATTTCTCATATTTGTCAATGTTTTCCTAATTTACCCCTATTAGTACTCCCATGACAAATAATCAAGTAATACAGAGATTGAGGGAATTAAGGAAGATGATTGGGGTGTTTTAGGAAAAAAATGTCATATTAACTAAATTAACTAACTTCCTTAATCTAATCAAATAGTCTTAGATTAAGGACAAAAGGGAGTAATATATAATTTTGAATATATATCATGCATTTACTATCATTTTATGCGCTTGATATTTTAAAAGGGTTAAGGTACAAATTTTCCCCGGAAGTTGTCGTTGAGTACCAATGTTGCCCTAAAAGTTTTTTTAGGTCTAATGTTACTCTGGAAGTTTCAAAATATAATAATGTTGTCATAATACCATTAAAAACTAACGTTGGCCATTAAAAAATTGATATTGACCGTTTACTTTTTAATAGTAAAGGGCAATATTACTTCATTTTAATACTTCTAGGGCAATATTATACCTAAAAAAAACTTTTAGGATAACATTACTCCTTAGAAAAAACTTATGGGGCTAATTTGCACTCTAACCCTATTTTAAACTTCTTACTGACTATGAGCCAATTGGTTAGGAATGCTTAGATACTCGATGCATTGCTTTTGTTTCACTTGTGATTAATAATGGATCGGAGAGGTGTTCCCCCATATAAATCAAGACGCATATTATGTTTTCAAATTATTATTCGTTTAGTCATTCATATATTCAAAATTCAGATGTTGGAGCATGTTTGTGTTAGCTGTGATCTTTGGTGACTTGCTTAATAATAAGTTATCTGAAGGATTTGTTTATCTTTTATCTTTATCTTTTTTTCCTCTTAAAATAGGTGGACGGAATTCTCCAGAAGCATGTTTTGGTTAGCTGTGACCTTTGGTGCTTTGATGATTCTACATGCTTTTCTCCTATATATTTTGAAATTCAGGAAGAGAAATTCTGAAAAACCAAAGAAATATGGGGCACTCACTTTCCCAAGATTTGAGATTTTTCTTCTATTTCTTGCACTACCTGGCATTTGCAAGGCCTCTACGGCCCTTGTAAGAGGTAACCTAAATGCTATCATAGTGTTTTATGCCCAAAAAGTATACTTCACTTGAGTTAGCCTCAAATAATAACATAATGTAACATTTCAGCGCCTTGTTCTCAATATTACTATAATTAGCATGGTACTATATTTCAACTTTTCTCATTTGTCTGGCTTTAGCAGGAAGTTCATCAGGGATGGTGGTTGGCATTTTGCTGTTAGTTTTTGTGTCACTTGTGCTTATAGCCTTATTCTTGTTCCTCTCTATTGGAATTACATTTGGGAAACTACTTCAGTACAAGGAAGTCCATCAAGAAGGCCAGAGATTTCATTGGTATCAAGAGCTAGTACGGGTTACACTAGGTCCAGGTAAAAGAGGCCAATGGACTTGGAAAGAACTACCAAACTCTGTTCGTTTAATCATCCTTGGCCCTCTATTTGAAGATCTAAGAGGCCCTCCAAAGTACATGCTTTCACAGATCGCTGGTGGGCATCCTCATAATAGTCAAGGTGATCGCATCATAGCCTCTGAGGATGAAACAGAAGATGCTGAAGCACCTTTCATTCAAAAGCTTTTTGGGATTCTCAGAATATACTACGTGCTTGTCGAATCGATAAGACGAGTTTCGTTTGGTACTTTGGCTGGCGTTTATAATAAGACTGAGCCTTCCAAAACTCCAACAACTATCATACTATCCATTTCTGCATTTCAGCTCTTCTTTGTTGTGCTGAAGAAGCCATTCATAAAGAAAAGAGTTCAGTTAGTTGAGATCATCTCACTCTCTTGTGAAGTTTCTCTATTTGCTACCTGCTTAGCACTCTCAAACAAGGATTTTTCGGCTGGAACTGATACTAAATTTGGGATCTTTATGCTGATTCTGTTCCTGGTGGGGTTTTTGGCACATATTTTGAATGAGTGGTATGCTTTATACAGACAAACAAGGTTGCTAGACCCTGAGGAGAAGTCATTCTTGAGAGGTTTAAAAATAGCTTCCATTGGGTTTCTCCTATATTTCACTCCTCAGAGATTCATCAAGAGCTTGGAAAGTAGGTTCCCTAAAAATCATGTTGGTGTGAATGAAGAAACAACAAGGGATGATACTTTCTCTGATGAAAGATTCAAAAACTTCGGTGGTAGAAGTTGTTCCGGTTCAACTGATAAACCATGGCTGAAACAACTAAGAGAGCTTGCTAAAGATAGCTTTGTAAAAGAAGGAAGTGCAAATGATCCTTCTACTAGTACTACTGGATGGAGCGGGATATGGGGAAGTAATAATAAAAGGAGTGGGAGCTCTTCTATGAACTCATCTTCTGATTCCAAGTCAAAACCAAGTGGGTTATCTAAAGATTTGGAAGCCATTTTTGGATCCAAGTGAAAGTTTATGATATATTTTTGTATGTATTCGATATACTCCATATGGTCCTTAATATAAGACATGTTTACGTAATTTGATTAAATTAAAGAAGTTAATTGAGTTAGTTAATATGACATGTATTTTCTAAAACATCATAATCATATTCCTTGATTCTCTTATTTCCTCTCCTCCTTGGTTATTATTGAAGAAGCATAGGGGTAAATTTGGAAAAAAATGACATATATAAAAAATGGGATAGGATATTGTCATTACCAATTTTATGTCACTACCATACTTGGTACCATTTTTTCACCGTTGGATCAGAATCTCATTTGCTTTTATAATTTCTCTCTCCTATTGAGATTCTGATCCAACGGTGAAAAAGTGGTAGTGGCTTGGTAGTGACATAAAATTGATAGTGACAATATCCTATCCCATAAAAAATAAGTGTTATATTTAGGACCAAGATCAATTCTCCAGATAAGTCGTAATCCTTGCCAAGTAGTATGTAGCTTCATTGTTGTCTTTGCTTCTGAGATAGCAAATGATCAACAAGAGAAGAATTAATTTCATTTTCTAAAAGTTCAATGAACAAGATTCTCTTGTCAATGTACAAACATGGTTGTCATCAGGATTTGAATACTTTTTTAAAGTTTTAACACGTATCTTGATGCGTTAGTTGTGCAAGGACTCGTGATTTAAGGCTGATAGTATATGTTGTAACATAATTGCTAACTGTTGGTGCTTGATTTAAAAAAAAAAAAAAGTATTGCAAGTCCAAATGAGTAGTGGATGCAAGCCACATAATTACTACTATATCATATAGCAGTATCTTCATCTTCATCTTGCAAAAGCTTTTTATAATGTCCCTCACCACTTCCATCTAGAGCTTGGAATCAGGGCCGGCCCTCGAGGGCCCGAGGTAAGAAAAACATCTGTTTTTCAAAGCCCGGCCCGAGAGCACCAGGGTCAGGGCCGGTTCTCCAGAGCCCGGAAATTACTATTTCAAATTTTAATTAATTTTCCTATGTTTTTTTTAAAAGAAATATAATTAGTAAATTACATCATAAATCATCCAACAAATAAGCACAGTCACTAATTCATAATCAAAAGCAAACTATGTTCACAAATAAGTCACATGAAACATAAGAAACATACCACTAAGCGACATTAGTATAATGACTATTATTGTAACAAATAATTTAATCTGTTAAAACATAAGAGTAATTTTATTTGCAACAAATAATAAATCAAATCATAAAATTAGAGTATAGTTATTATGTATTTATAGTTAAATGGATAAATAACTCTATAACAAAGACAATATATATATAAATTAATAAATTAAAAAAGGAAAAAAAGAAAAAGCTACAGTGAAAAGGGCCTGCAGGGCTGGCCCGAGACCCTCCAGGGCCGGTCCGTTTAAGCCCGAGGCCCTCCAGGGCCGGCCCGTTTAAACCCGAGGCCCTCCAGGGCCGGCCCTACAGGGCCAATTTCAAATATCTCGTTTATTTTTCAAGCCCGGCCCTTGACGGGCCAGGGCCTAAACGGGCCTGCCCAGTGGGCTCGGCCCGATTTCCCGACTCTACTTCCATCAGCTTCAACAATGCCGGGGAGGGTCAACCCGATGAGACTCGTTGTATATCGGCCAACCTGGTTAAAAATTAGGTAATCCACAAGGTTTTTCATTACTTTTTGCCCAAAGTGTTCCAAAACTACACTGTTTTTTATTTTCTTTTACAAACAGAAAGTTAAAAAAGAGAAAAAGACCCCAAAAAAACATTTAAAATATACAAAACACAAACCAAAGGGTGAATAAATCTGGGAAAATTACATAATTACCTTTTTTTAAAAAAAAAAAATCTTTAGAACCCCCGCCAGTCACCAATGACTGCTAGTGGCAACCCATCACCAGAGCTCTGATAACCTTGCTAGTGACTGACTTTTTGTTTTTTGAAAATTTCTTAATTAAAAATAGTCAATATGGAAACTTGAGTAGTTAATAGCAAAACTGAAGTAATAGTAAACAAGGTATTTGTTGAAGATTTTCTGATAACAACTTTTGTTTCGCTATTAACTACTTTAATTTCAATTGCTGAAGCTATCAACAAAGTTCTTAATATATTTTTTGAATTTCCAAAATAAGAATAGTAAATACAGAAACCAGAGTAGTAAATAGTAAAACAAAAGTAGTTATTAGAAATTACTTAGCAAAATGGACCCTATTTAGTATTTATTATTCTAGTTTCAGTATTAACTAATCTAATTTCACAATTAATTACTCTTATTTCAGAAATTCAAAAAATATATTAAGAAGTTTGTCAAGCACGACAAAGTAATAGAAACTTGGGTAGTTAATAGTAAAGCAAAAGTAGTTAATAGAAAATGTTTAACAGACACACTTTTATTACTTTAATCTTATCATTAACTACTTGAGTTTTTATATTGACTACTTTTATTTGAAAAATTATATATATATATATATATATATATATATATATATATATATATATATTAGACTCATAGACTGCCAGAGCTCTGGCAGTCAGTCGCCAATAAGATCACCGTAGCTCTAACAGCGAGCAAGGGGTTTTAAAGATTTTCTTAAAAAATAAAGAAGTGTAATTATATAATTTTTTATATTTGCTAATATTTAAAAATTTCAAATTAGTTCATTTGTGATTATTGAAATTCAATATATCCCTAATAATTTTTTGTCTATTTCAAATGTGTGTGTGTGTTTTTTTGTTTTGTCTTTTTCCATTCAAAACACTTCTGGCCTTCTGGGAAAAAAAAAAACCCCCTTTCGAAATCCGTCCCTCACTCCCTTGCGATTTGCGATAAGAAGCATCCCGCCCAAAATCCCAATCCGGACGGCGACGGCGAATAAAACGGTTGGAAGCATCGGACCACCTCGATCATGCTATTCTTTTTCACTCGAAGACAAATCTAGGTCCTGTGATCAAACCAGATAGCTTGTCATAAGGTGTAAGGAGAATGCATCAAATATTGTTTTGATTTCGAGGTAAGGATCACATTTTTGTTTTGCAGCTATACGGAATGTTTCTTTCCATTTTATAGAGGATGATTAGAAAGTTGTACACTCAATAGCTTCTGGTTGGGCTCAAAGGGTCATAATCATAAGCTTCCCCAGCTTTGACAAACCGGCCCTTCAAGCGCTTTCGGACATCGGCTCTTGCCTTGCGAGAGGCATACCTCACTCTTTTGTCAAACCTAAGAAATAAGAACCAGAATTTATTTCAGTCATCTAGCAAGTATACAGCTTAAAAGCAAAAGTTGCAAGGTGAGATAACCAAATAATTTATATTTATAATATCAAAACAACTCGAAAGGTTCTTTTATGTAGACGATTACGCTAAAATTTGATCAAGGAACACTGCTTGCCTTATTAGTGAACTTGTTAAACATATCACAGGTGCTAAGAAAGAAGTTCTAATCAGAAAGCTTATTTCTTTTTCTTTTTTCAAGGTCAAATTACCAGTTTGATCGTTACAGTTTTTTACCAGAATATCTACAAAGCTTGATTATGGATTTATGACCATCATAATTCGTTCTCAACCATCCATAAAGTTACAGCAGCACCACTGTATACATAGATTTTCATAGGAATATACTTACTTTCGTGTCTTTTTCTTTCCCTTATAACGCATGACAGAGTTGCTGCGGTTGACACTAAGGAGGCTCTCCCATGAGAAGCATTGAAGAAGCATCACAGTCTTGATAATCTCCAGCACTGCTATCTCAAGTGACCCCGGAAAAAGAAAGATTTGATTGCGCTTGCTTCCCCGCAAAACAAAGAATCGGTTCAGTTTTCTCAGCCTCTCCTTAAATCTTCACTTCCTCCAAGGTTCTCTGCTCTAAGCTCTCCACCCCGAGTGTGCCACAGCTCTTGCTCTGCCTCTCCTTCAATCTTCACTTCTTCCGTTGTTCTCCTGGTAAGCTACTAAGATTACTTTGTCTTCCATAGTTATTACCTAGGTACTGATTGCTTATTACTTCAATTTTTCAACTGCTTAAGCTCTGGTTGTGGAATTCGCTTCTGAGTTCTGATTCAACAATCCGCACCATTGATGTGTAGTTAATATTTGAGGCTATTGTTCATCAAAAATGAGTTTTCACATTGTTCTGTATGTGATATTGAAAGAGGGAGAGTTTATATTGCTTAGAGAAAATCCATCGTTTACAGTTTACAGATGTAAGGGTCAGCAAACTGCAAAAGTATAGTGAATATATGTGTGTGTGTGTGTGTATAACTAGATTTGTAGATTTTATTCATCATTACTGAGCAACAATTCCATGGCATTAACTAATTTGGTGTTGCATCATCTTTAGATTAGATGAACATCTTTCGTAGGACTAGCAGTCGAGGATGTAGAAGTGATGTTGAAGCTTCGGACCCCATTTCATCTTCTTCACTCATTAAAGCAACGATTTTTACCCTCTTGTCACTCTCTCACCACCATAATTCAGCCATCACCGGCAACGCCGCTGCCGCTGGTGGAGGAGGACTTCGCAGTTGCCAAACTCATTCTCAAATCAGATACGCAATCCCTGCCTGAAACCCTACAGAGAACAACTTTCCAATGGAATCCAAATCTAGTAGACAAGGTCCTCAAACGCCTCTGGAACCATGGACCCAAAGCGCTGCAATTTTTCAAGTACCTTGAACGTCACCCGACCTATACCCACGCCTCGTCATCCTTTGATTACACCATTGACATCGCAGCGCGTATGCGTGACTACAAGTCTGTTTGGACCCTGGTTGCTCGTATGCGAGCTTGCCATGTCGGACCAAGCCCTCGAACTTTCGCGATCATTACTGAGAGGTATGTCGCTGCTGGAAAAGCCGATAAAGCTGTCAAGATTTTCCTGTCAATGCACAAACATGGTTGTCGACAGGACTTGAATTCTTTTAACACGATTCTTGATGTGCTGTGCAAGTCAAAACGAGTAGAGATGGCTTATGATCTGTTCAAAGTTTTCAGAGGTAGATTTAGGGCTGATAGAATCAGTTATAACATAATTGCTAACGGTTGGTGCTTGATTAAGCGAACACCCAAGGCATTGGAGATGATGAAGGAGATGGTGGATAGGGGATTGACTCCAACTTTAACTACGTATAACATATTGCTTAAAGGGTACTTCAGGACAGGCCAACTGAAGGAAGCCTGGGATTTCTTTTCAGAAATGAAGAAGAGGAAATGTGATATTGATGTTGTGACCTATACTACAATGGTTCATGGGTTTGGTGTAACGGGTGAAATTCAAAAAGCTAGGAAGGTTTTTGATCAGATGGTTAGGGAGGGTGTTCTTCCTTCAGTAGCAACATACAATGCTTTGATTCAAGTTTTATGTAAGAAGGATAGTGTGGATAATGCTATATTGGTATTTGAAGAGATGGTGAGAAAGGGTTATGTGCCTAACTCAGTTACCTACAATGTAGTTATTAGAGGGTTGTGTCATACAGGTGACATGCAAAGGGCCATGAAGTTTATGGTGAGAATGGAGGAGGAAGATGACTGTCAGCCAAATGTTCAAACATATAATGTCATGATACGATACTTGTGTGATGCCGGGGAGACCGAGAAGGGCTTAGACATGTTAGAGAAGATGAGGAACAGGTCATGCTTGCCCAATCTAGACACATATAACATTCTGATCAGTGACTTATTTGTGAGGAAGAAATCGGGTGATTTAGTGGTAGCCGGGAAGTTGTTGATGGAAATGATTGATAGAGGCTTCCTGCCTCGAAAATTTATTTTTAACCGGGTATTAAATGGTCTTCTGTTAACAGGCAATCAAGATTTTGCAAAAGAGATACTAAGATCACAAAGTAGATGTGGCCGGATTCCTCGGCATTTGAAGATATGAATGCTGGTTGACTGTCGTTCTTGCGTGATTTTATTGGTCTTCTGTAAGAACTGTAACTGGCTCCTTAGAGTTCCCAAATGATAATGGAAATCAATTGATTTTGTTGTTGGAGAAATTGAGGAAGAAATGCAGATTTTTATCAGTCTAAAATTTTAGAGGATTTGAATATTTAATTGTGTCCCAATCATGAATCCAATGTGGCTGCACTGTATGATTTGCAGTGCTTCATGTTTCTATTGAACTTCATGAAAAGTTGTTGAGTAAATGTAAATGTTCTCTCTCTCTCTTGTTGGAACACACAGCTTCATCATCATTCAGTGTTTGATTATATAATCTATAAATCAGAATAGAAAGAAAATCGTAATATTCCTGGATTTTGATGGAACTCTGTCCCTAATTGTTGTTGGAATTTTTTATATATAGAACTTGTTTATTATGATAGATATTATGGTTTTCTTTGAATCTGAGAGCAATGTTAAAGAACATAGCAGAAACTTTTTATTTCAATGATTGCTATACTTGCTTTGGAGTTCTTTTTTCTTAAAATGATTTTACAGATGGTTCTCAATGTGTTAACTTTGATGCTATTCCATTGTTGCTGGATCTGGATATAGCCACCGCAGCAACATTTGATTTGATCAATGAGAAATCAGACGTCTTGTTCTCAAATTTAGTAAAATATTTTGTACAGATGTGATAGATATGGTGAAGGAAGTTGGTTTAATTTTATTGTGAAGATTGAATACTTGGAATTGAAAAGTTCAATATCTATCCTGGGGTTCAATTCTTACTTTTGTGCAATAATTTAATATAAGAATAAGATGGGGGTTGAATTTGATCATGAACATGAGACCTCAATCCACTTTATGCTCCATATTTATCATTTTTTGGAGTTGGCTTAAACTAATGGTCCGCTGCCATCGAAAAAGAAAAATTCAAGGTATTGCCGGATAGTCAAGATAATTCATGGTACTGAATAATACAGAAAAAATTCTTCATGGTCTTGAAAAATTATTTTAGGATCTTGATAAAATATTTTAGGGTACTGGTTGGTACTAAAATGGTACTTCAGGATACTGACTGGTACTGAAAAAATAATCTTAAAAAAATTATTTTAGGATCTTGAAAAAATATTTCAGGTACTTACTATTACTGAAAACATACTTTAGGATGTTTTTTATTGGTGATTTCAGGATCTTAAAATAATTTTTCAAGATCATGAAGAATTTTTTCTGTATTATTCAGTATCATGAATTATCTTTTTACTACCCAGTACTTTTTTTTTCTTTTAAAGGGATCAGGTCATCAATTTATGCCAAAAACGACACAACTTCAAGCAGCGGACCATTAGCGCAGAGGATGTAAGCCAACTGTCATCTTTCTGTAGCAATGGCTATGAATTAAATTTAAGAAAGTTTAATACAGTAATAGAATTCCAGCGAGAAACTTCCTCACAAGTAAAACATAAAAATGACATTAGGGTCCTCTTCAACTCCTGATGATTTGGATGGCTTTGAACAATCGTCTCATGTCATTATTAGAATCTCATTCTTCTTAGCCTGCAATTTTAAGGATTGCCGGTAGCCTCGCTGATCAATCATATAATTTTAAAATAAACGTCTTATATATACTATTTCTTACCTTCAAATAATTTATTAAGTATTTAAATTTAAACAAGAAAGGTGTATACATACATTTAAACTTAATTGTAGATAGGCAAGTGTGTGTGACTTAACAAAGTGGTTTCCGCACTCAAGAAAGGTAATGAGCTCTGGAATTAGAGTGGTACAATAGGAGTGTGCATAAACTGCACTTGAGTCTCAATATAAGATCTAGTTTAATTAGTGTTATTAAATCTAATCCGGACTGGCCGGTTGATCTTTTTTTCTTAATTATTTATAAAAATGATTTTTTTGGGGTCAAAATATAGCACTAGTACAATGTTCACATTCAATTTAAAAAGAAGCTCACATTCACTCTTTTTTTTGTCTATCCAGTATCCAGAGCTTCTGACTGACTAATTAGGATCCGACCCGGGTTGCGCACCTGACTATGGTGGGTGAGTTTCCCAACGAGGCTTTTCTGCATTCACAAGACTCAAACTCGAAACCTTGCTTGAGCAACACAAGCCGTTTACCACTTGTGCCAACTCTATTGGTAGCTCATATTCACATTTAATTCATAAGGAGAAGCTCCATGTCCACACACACACATAACTGTCTCTCTGTTTTTTTTTTAAGTCATAATTATCTCTTTATACTTGTTTACATCTTAACATGTTTTTAAAAATTATATCATGGGAGTTTAAATTTTGATCACAATAAATAAATTATATTCAGCATTGAATAACATCAGGGAGCATATGCTAGCAACGTTCAAAATTACCAAATATTATGGAGAAAATATAACATAAATGAATTATTTTGGTGGCTCTCGTTCTTTAAATAATAAAATAAAATAATACAAAAATTAGGGATATAAGATTAATCATTTTCTTTTTGTTGCCCACCCGGTTCACCGGGGCTTCGCCCCGACTAATCCGGATTCGACCTGTGTAGCGCACCTAGCTTTGGTGGGAGAGTTTCCCAGATGGGTTTTTTTTGCATTCATAAGGCTCAAACCCGAGACCTTGCTTAAGCGATATAAGCCGCTTACCACTTGTGCCAACCCCCAGAAGATTAATCATATTGATAGTATCAAATTTTATATATTCATTATTTGTTGGTAAAAAGAGAGACATTATGTGATATATTTGGGCCAAATAGACATGGTTCGGACTTGATCCGACCCAAATTAATTTTGGAGGGCATATTGGTAGTTTGGTAGAAAATTGAGGGCCTTTCCGTTAATAGAAACCCTATATATTGTTCTCTCTGCCTCGACTAGGGTTTTCTGAGTGGGAGGGGAAATCTGCGCAGTTGGTCTTAGACTCTCGAAGCTGCAAAAATGGTGGAAAAGACGGCAAAAGGGAGAAAGGAGGAGGTCGTCACCAGAGAGTATACCATCAACCTCCATAAGCGCTTGCATGGATGGTAACTTTTCATTTCTATCTCTTTGCCTACTCTTAAGTTACTGCGATCTTATCCGATTCGTATGAAGTTTTCGCTCTAAGGCTTAGAGGGAGAGTTCATAAGTTAATTGGGATGATTTTTGGGGTCTGTTGCCCTCTTGTTTTTGGTGGCGTGTAGCTTTTTAGAGGCTTAAATTATCTACCGTTGCCCGCAAAATCCCAATAAATGTTGTTATGATGTAGCGACCTGTGTAATGTATCGTTTCCCCCTCATGCGATTAGTTTTTACTATATAAATTTCATAGATCTTATTATTATGCAATGTGGGAGGATTGAAGTTTGTTCAATTGCATCATTTTCGTATGATTTTCTCCAGCTTCGTCTAAAATTTCTGATTCTGAAGGAAATTCCAAAGCATGAGTTGGTCACTTTTACTTGTAACACCGCATATGGCTGCTAGGATTATCCTGAAGTTAAATGTGTTTTATGTGTATGATTTTCATCGTTGAAGTTTATGATCCAGCTAGTGGAGGCAACTGATATGGGTTGTTTTTTTGCTTTCTTTGTTCAGCTGTAGATTATAAAATTCAATCTTGCTTAGAATGAAAGTTCTTACAGGATTGTATGTGTAAGTCGCTTAATGTTTGTATGTTGAACAAGCCTAGTGAATCTTGAGCTTACAACTAGAATAATGGGAAGCACTAAAACTGTGACTCGTCATTGCTCATCCTTGGACTTGCAATTCAGTTGCTAGAATGATCTTAAAAACAAGTATGTTTTTTGCATCTGTGGCTGTTTTAGCAAGTAGGTTGAACTGATATGAGTTAGATATAGATGCATGATTATAGAATTATAGCAAACTACTGAACTTTAAATAGATTGATTTCTGTTTGTGCTAATGTTTTATTTTACATTCTTGATTCAAATGTAAATGATAGCAACACTGCTTGCTGTTTATGCTAGTGAATTTGTATGTGTCATTAGGGTCGGTGGTGTTTTTGCTGGAGTGATTTGCACCCATTACCCTTTGTTCTTGGATGATTGAGACGTTTGGAACATGAGCTTTAGACTAACATGTAACCTAAGCAGTTCAAAATATGTTCTGAAATAAACATGTCAAATTATGTTCCGTTTTTATTAGCTTCACTGACAAGATTTCACCATCAATACTATATTGTAAGCCCTTTTGTTCCTTTCTTTGTCTAATGTGTTACTTTCTGCAGCACATTCAAAAAGAAGGCTCCAAAGGCCATCAAGGAAATTAGAAAGTTTGCCCAGAAGGCTATGGGAACAACTGATGTGAGAGTGGATGTCAAGCTCAACAAGCACATCTGGAGTGGTGGAATCCGCAGCGTCCCAAGGAGAATCCGTGTTCGCGTAGCCCGAAAGAGAAATGATGAAGAAGATGCCAAGGAAGAGTTTTACTCGTTAGTCACTGTTGTAGACATGCCAAGAGAAGAATTGAAAGGTTTGGGCACCAAGGTGATCGATGAAGAGGATTAATCTATCCAGCCTTCTTTGATGACAGTTACTTTCTATATCTTTGGCTGTGTTCTTATTTAATTGCTGAGGTTTATTTGACTGTTTTGAATACACCTTTGTTACCTGCGACCACAGGATTATGGAATTTTGTTGGATTTACTATGGCAGAGTTTTCAAGTTCCACATTTCCTGTGCTTATCTTTTCAATTTCGTTTTCCACAGCCTGTTTCAATTTAATAATGTCCGACTCCCCGGTTCAATCTAATTATTATTTAAGAAATAGATCAGTATTTGATACTCCCTCTAGGCTTTAATGTAAACTACATGGTAGGTCTTGCGCATTACAGATCGGAAGAGTATCTTGTTTCTGTTTAATGATGTCTGTCCTCGTCTTTATAAAGCAATGCCTCGATGTAGGACCCTTCACTTAGGGTATGTTTGGTTTGAGGGAAGGGCAGAGGAAAACTGGTAGCCCCCCCCACTCAATTTTAAACTGGAGGTTGAATATAATTTTAAAAAATTCATACCCTTTTTAGTTATTAGACATTCATAAGTACTTTTAATAAATTAAATTCAAACATAATCATAACTGTTAAAGTTACTTGAGGAAAAAAATATCCAAACAGAAATTATTGACCAATGGTACTTTTAACCAATTTCACTTATAAAAATCATGATTATGATTATCCATGGCTGATTCAAACGGACATTTAAGTCAAGCGGAATCCAGACTCAAAAATCGGGTGGAAAATCACTGCTTTGGTTTAATTATATTTCTTTGGCTACTCTTTTTCTATTTGAACTTGAATTAATTATCTAGATTAAAATTGAATAATTCATTTAATATTTTCTTTTAAATTTTAATACCACTTTCAGTCCATAATACAATAACTAAGGATTGAATTTGATCTTAAATAAAAGGTTTCTATTCACTTTATCTACCAAATTTATATTTTTCTTCAAAACATCTCTATTAATTACACAAGTTAAGAAATTTATATTTGAGGGTAGTTATGATAAAATATGGAATTTTTAAGAAATCAATCTATATTTATTACAAATAACCAACCTAACTAATTGTATAAGTCCAACCAACAATTTGAAAACTGACAATAGTTGTGTGAGAATCAAAATTTAAAAGCAATGGAGAGAGAGGAAGAATTAAAAGGGGGCCAATTTAAATGAATCACTCTACATGCTTGTGAAAAGAACCTTATGTGTTGCAAATAAATGATTTATCCACCAAATTTATATTTTTCTTCAAAACATTGTTATGATTTTTTAAATGGTAAATTCATTTTTATAAAAAGTGATAGTTATAAGATTATCTTTATTTTTAATTCTGGATATAGTAAAATCAAAATTTATTTAAAATTAAAAATTAAATTATATTAAATCTCAGCCTTTCAAAATCAATAAACGGTGAGGATGGTGATCAGCACATAAAATGTTCTCCCAATCGTTACTACTTCATTTTTCTTTTTAGCCTTACTCCTTCGCTCCTGAGATATATAATTTGTTAGTAGCGCGCGAAATTCAACCGTTATAGGTTGGTAGTTTATTCCTGAGATCCATACCATAGCTTATGAATTTGTGGTCTTTTCTTCTCTTCTACGATGCATAAATCATGCGAGCACCGAAGAAGATTTATGGTTCTGTTGTTTCTGAATTTTCTCTTCAATACCACACCATTTCGTGCCGAGAATCTCTTCTTACGAGTCTGCTGGTTGCGTTGAATTCTTCACATTCTGTCTCCTGCTGCAGAGCGATTCACGCTCGAGTGCTCAAATCTTTGAATTACAGAGATGGTTTCATTGGGGATCAGTTAGTATCTAGTTACATTAGCCTGGGGTTCGCTGATGATGCGGAAAAGCTGTTTGATGAAATTCCCCACAGAGACGTGGTCTCCTGGAATTCTTTAATTTCTGGGTTTTCAAAAAGAGGAGACCTTAGTAAGTGCATGGATGTATTTCTTAAGTTGAAATCTGAACTTACATTGCATATGAATGAGCTGACACTTATACCCGTCGTCTCAGCTTGCACTTCTGCAAAAGCTCGAAATGAAGGTCAGTATCTTCATGGTATTGCAGTGAAATTTGGCATGAAGTTGGAATCCAAGATTGCTAATTCTCTAATAAATATGTATGGCAAGTTGGGCTGTCTTGATTCTGCTTTCAGGCTATTTTTGGAAATCCCAGAACCAAATCTGGTATCATGGAATTCAATGGTGGCTATCTGTACCCAAAACGGAATCCCTGACGGAGCTTTTCAACACTTCAACATGATGAAGCACAATGGATTTTTGCCTGACGAGGCAACAGTTGTGGCCTTGCTTCAAGCTTGCGAAAACTTGCCTGTTGTGAGATTAGTAGAGGCTATTCATGCTGTAATCTTCACCTGTGGTCTGAATGAAAATGTTACAATTGCAACCTCACTTTTAATCTTGTACTCAAAGTTAGGGAGATTACATGCTTCTCATAAGTTATTTACGGAGATTAGTAAGCCTGATAAAGTGGCTTGGAGTGCGATGATCGCGGCATACGCCATACACGGGCATGGAGAAACGGCAATAGAGTTGTTTGTGAGGAAAGTAAGGCAAGGTATGGAGCCTGATCATGTTACTTTTACTCATTTGTTGAGTGCTTGTAGCCATTCAGGGCTTGTAGAGGAGGGAAAATACTATTTCCATATAATGTCTGATGTTTTTGGAATTCAACCCAGATTGGATCATTATTCATGTATGGTAGATCTTCTCGGTCGTCGAGGTCTTCTCAATGATGCTTATGAGCTCATTAAGAACATGCCTCTAGAGCCAAATGCTGGAGTCTGGGGTGCTCTTCTTGGTGCTTGTCGGGTTTATCGTAATATTGACCTGGGGAAAGAAGCTGCAGAGAAAATGATTGCATTAGATCCATTAGATTCTAGAAACTACATTATGCTTTCTAATATATACTCAGCTTCTGGTTTATGGGATGATGCATCAAAAGTGAGGGCTTCAATGAAGGCTAAAGGTGTGATCAGAAACCCTGGGATCAGTTTCATCGAGCATGGGAAGAAAATCCATCGATTTGTGGTGGATGATTATTCTCACCCTGATGCTGACAAGATCCATGAAAAGCTGGAAGAGTTGGTGAGGAAGATTCATGAGGCTGGGTTTGTGCCAGAAACTGATTCTGTCCTTCATAATGTTGATGAGGAAGTGAAAATGGGTATGATTAACAAGCACAGTGAGAAGATTGCTCTTGCATATGGCCTTTTGGTTACAAGCTCTGATGAGCCAATTGTAATAATGAAGAACCTTAGAATTTGTCGCGATTGTCACAGCACTGCGAAGCTCGTCTCCCTGATAGAGAAGCGTGCTATCATAATCCGTGATTCAAAGAGGTTTCATCAGTTTCTGGATGGATCATGTTCATGTGGTGATTATTGGTGATTTTTTTTATGGCTTTGATGGTTGCTCAAATGATTGTCACAGATGGAAATGTCCATCATAAAAAGCAGTAATTTAACAGGTGACTTGGTATTCACATGTTATCATTTCCATGTTCATAGCAGGTAATATGAAGTTCAATCTGCAGGTTGCTTCCCCAATACATAGTGAAAGGCAATTGAAATATTTTTGATCAAAACATATTCTCTTTTTGTGAATTGAAAAAATTGGATTAGTCATCAGATGCTGAGAAACGGATCATGGACAATGGTTAATGAAGATTATACAAACCATTCTTTCCAAGGGGATCAGATACAAGTCCGTGCTTGGAAATTTTATTGGTAAGAAGGATTTGATACGTTTTTATAGACAAAAAGTACCGGTATTATACAAGATTTCATACATTAAAAGAGCAAATACTTGAATTCAGGTTTTTTTTTCCCAATAATATTTTTAATTAGGGACTTTTCATTGATTTTTTCTTATTTGTGATATGGGTATTATAAACTTTGTATAGGTTACTAAAAGGGTGTTGGGAGCTCTTCCGACCTTGGGCCTAACGCGGAGCGAAATCTAGATTAGTCGGAATCGAAGGTTCTGGTAAACCGGGTGGAATACCAAAAAAAAAAGAAACATGAATGTACATACATGCTTGGATGTTGCTCGTAGCTTTTCTTCTTAATTGTGTCTTCTGAAAATATTATCAAAATTCTTTTGTTTAACTCTATTTTTGTTGCAATTCTCTTTTAATGAATGTATTATCTTTATTCAAAAAATAAAATAAAAAATGTACATAATTTTAGCAAAACTCAAGAAATGTGTGTATAATTTTTTCTTTTTATAGATTTGTGCTAGTTTTGAGAATAATTTTTTTTTTTTAAATTCATTTGAACATAATTTAGAAGAATTAGTATCCATTTTAGAAATAAAAAATTTATGCACCTTAAATAAAATAAAGATGGGATTGTGTATTTTCACAAAAGCCTTGGTTTATAAATTCCTAGGCAACGACTTTTATTTTATAAATATATTGATTGATTTAAACTTTAAAGTAATTAAATTACTTATTTTTAATTTATTAAAACTGTGATTAAAATATAATGGTTTTCAAATTATTTCAATATAAATTTTCACTTAAAAAAATATTTTAAGACTTTTAACAAAATACTAAAAAGTATAAATTGAATTAAAATATAGCTCTAGATTTAGTTTCGTAAATCATGGAAGATGACCTGAAGCGAATTTCATTTTTCATTTGACACCGCAAATCTTCCGCGCCAAGCTTTTTGTATTTTTGAAAGAAGAAGCTCGCGCGTGAGACCATTCGCAGAAACCAGAACCCATAAACCCTTCCTCCTTCAAATTTCGTTCGTCTCTCTAACCGATCTCCATCTTCTCCATTATCTCTGGTCGCATTTAACTCTTCTCTTTTGTATGCGTCTTTCAATTGAAAAATGGATGCGCAGGAACTCACTCTCAAGTCTCTGAAATTAGGGTATCCCATTGATGGTGATGACGAGAAAGTGATTTCTGGGCTAAGTACGGTTCTGGTTGCTTCGATTCAAGAAGCCAAAGATAGGATTTCGCAGATAGAGTTTTTGTTTTGTAGGAAGCTTTATCCTAATTTCCAGTCAAAATCTAAAACTCTTCACAATTTTTACTTAGAGGCCAGAAAATCTCTTGAAGAGCAGGGGAAAGAGAAGGAAAATGAACTGTTACTCCAGATTGAGAAAATTAGGTTTGAAAATCAACGAGTTCTGGAGGAAAATCGGCTGTTGAAAGCTCAGGAGGCCAAAGTAAAGGAACCATTGGAGAAGGAATTGCTTGCTAGACAGCTCATAATCGAGGAGCTGCAAAGGGAGATTTGGAAGAAGAGTGAAGAAATTGATGAAGGATTAGTGTTGCACAAGAATTTGGTGGATTTGGTTCAATCAAAAGAGTCCTTGCTTTTGGAAAAGGAGGGGATACTGAAACAATATGTTGAAAAGATCAAAGGGTCGATTGCTAGAGTGAAAGACTTGGAGGAAGAAGTTGAGGATCTCAAGCTTGGCCTAAGAAAGAAGGACGAGAAAATGGCAGAGGAGATAAAGTTGCGGGAAACTTTGCATGCTAAGAACTTGAAATTAATCTCTGAGATTGAGGGTTCTGAGAAGGAGAGGAAGCAGCTTTTGGCTCAGATAGTTGAGTTGGATGAAGAAGCTACACGAATTCGTAAAAACCTCAGTATTAAAACACAAGAGGTTGAGGAAAAGGAGGAAATGCAGAAGCAGTTGATTAAACAAATAGATGTACAGAGCTCAGAACTGTTGGAGAACAAGAAAAAGTTGGATGTGCATGAGAAGGAGAAACAACTTCTTCTGGGAAAAATGAGAAGTTTGGAGGAGAAACTTAATCCGCCACATAAACTGAGTACTGTAAGAGGGGAATCATCTGAAGGGGTTGATTCATATCAAAGGGTACTCAAAGAAGTTGAGTCAATATCATCTGAGCTGCAGGCTGAGAAAAGCAAAAGGTTGCATGTCACTGAAGCTTACAAGAGGCTGAAATCTCAGCACAATTATCTTCGTGAGAAGGTGGGTCTTACCTCAGAAAATATGCTTCCCCTCAACAAACTGGAAAATGAAAGTGATCTGCACAAGCACAAGGATCCAATTACAGCTACTGGTAAGATTTGACTGTTCTACTTCCCACCTGGCAAACAAAGTTCTCAAGTTCCCATTATATTCATTCTCTTTTGATTGTTGAACTGATTTTAAGTAGGCTTATCAGTTTTTTATTGGTAGAAAATTATCAGATATTTTGGATTAGGAAAAATATGCAGTTTATTTGTTGTATGCTATCAAGCTCCATCAAAATGAACAGGTGGATAGTTTTACAGTTTTTGATTGCATATTTTTTAAATTTATCAAATTCTTATTAGAGATTTTGATAGTAAGCTCATAATGAACTTTTCCCACGTTTTGTCCTTTGAATTATTTGTGGTTCTTGTGTTCATAAGATGCACCCCAAGGCCTACACATGCCCTTGGCTTGACGTTGGCTAAGATATCATGTGCGTCTCCCATTTACTTGGCTAACTCTTTTGCTTGTGATTTCAGATCCTACGGTTCCCAGTCCAAACACCTCCACAGATAATCGCAAGTCAGAAAAAGTAAAGAGTGAAAACTTAGAGGATGACTTGGGAGGTAAATCACATTCTCTATTGATATTATTCGTTGCTCTAAAATGCACTTCATCTAGAATATTTGCTCTAGAGTGGACCTCATTCCATTTTGTCGGCACTGAGTTACATGCAAAATTCAATCGCCTAAATTCTTTTGTTGATCTTTTGAATGTGTACATCATCTTAGGTTCATCATCCACCATGTACTACCTTCTATCGCAGGTCTTGAAAATAATATCCCTGATACCTTTGTTGCTGCATGCGACCTGAGCAAAGTAAAGGAAGAAATATTTGAGGATGACAGAGGAATCAAAACCATTCCTCAATCTTCTGATTTCCATCGTAGTGTTCCAAAATGCCCCACCAACACAAAATTGACCTCTGTATCCGGCACAAAGCGGCGTGCATCATCTTCTTGGAGACAAACCCGGTCTCGACAAAGCCGAGTAGGTAATGACCCTCATGATGATTTTCTTGATACTCCTCTAGAGAATGTTAGAACAAATTTAAATAAAGGTTCAAACAAGGAAGACAAACAACCAGAGCCAGTCCAGAAAGACGTTAGCATGGGAAGCTCAGATGATGAAACACAGGACATGAATGCCAAAAGCAGTCCCCAGAGCAAGCAATCTTCAGTTCCTGATGCCAACAAGAAGAGTTTTAAGTACATTGAACCAGTGAGGAAGAAAGCTGAGCGAGAAAAGTTGAAAGGAATTGAATGCAAACAATGTAAGAAATTCTATGATGCTGTTCTTCCAAGTGATCAAGGTAAGAATCCTGATAGTAGTAAGCAGAATTTTCGATGTGAACATCTTGATGGTGTTTCTAGGCATCGCTATAGATATGCTCCTCCTATGACTCCAGAAGGATTTTGGAATATTGGATTCGAGTCTGAATTATAAGCTATTTTCCCCCCAACATTGAAGTATAGCTTCCTTCACTGAACCCAGATTTTGTTGGTGGAAGTTCTTGTGCCTGCCGTGTCAGAGATTTTAAACTAAAAATGAGTGAATCACAACTTTTGTTGGGAGATTCATCCTCTAAAGTGGTTTAACAAGTGCTTTAAGAGACAAACGGGAGTTGGGTCTACTAGAAGGGGTTAGTTCTTCACAACTTGACAAATTAAAGTTCAAATCATTAGTGTTCAACAGTGACTCGAATAGGAATGTGAATTTTCGCCTATGCAAAAAAAAACAAAACAAAACAAAAGTCTTCAAGAGACCCCAGACTGATTTCTGCGTATTTTTATTTTACGAGGAACGACTCAAACGGGGTATCTATTATAATAACTGTTCCTTATTTTTACTATTCAATGATGCAAAATCTTCATTTATAATTCAATTTGTTTTATTTCATTCCGTTACATTCTAGTTTCTACCTACAAAATGTCTATAATATTCCATACCAAGCTGATTGTGGGGGAATACTTTTCTGCTTTGGGTTCTATTGAAACAATTGTTTTCTGTGTTTGGGCTCTCAGCAGTCTTTAAGAGGAAGCTTCAATTAATTCAAAATGGTGCTCAATTAAGAACAAGAAAGGCACGTGTGGCTATTGATGCCTGAAACAGAATAACTCACTTCAAATAGTAATTGTGAGGAATTATTTTACTTTTTGCATTCATCACACACTTTCCTTCAACATTCTTCTTCATCTTTTTATCATACTCCGACCCACATCTCTCAAGTTCAATGAGAACCATTGGTCATTACATATCTTGAAGTATTAAAGTAAGAATATGCTTGCATCAACCAATGAGAGTTGACCATGAAAGCATGTAATACCTCCACCGATTGTAAATATAAGGCACAATTGACTTATTCTAGAGAAATTAAAGAACATAAATAAGTTACTTAATCATAACATATACTACCTCCGGTCCTAATTATAAGACCTAGTTGACTTTTTTTGGACAGATTAAGGAAGTTAAATAAGTTACTTAATCATTTCATATGTTATGTATTCTTAGATTATATATTAGTTTGTTAGTCAAATTAATTAGTTTGAAGAAAAAAATAAAAATAAAAACAGTCTAAAATAATTTAATTAGCTTCCTTAATTTCTTCAAAAAAGTCAACTAGGTCTTATAATTAGGACCGTAAGGAGTATTATGTATGATTAAATTATATATTAGTTTATAAGTCATATCTATTAGTTTGGAGAAAAAACAAAGTAGTAATTTAATTAACTTCATTAATCTCTTCAAAAAAATTAGCTGGATCTTATATTTTAAACCGAAGGTAGTATATTGATCCTTTAACTTGTAGGTATCAAGTTCAATCCATTAATATTGGGGGACTCTCGTTTCGGACACCACAACCCTTTAAATGAACTTCTGGTCCGATGAACTTGATTTTAATTGTTGTAATTAAATATTCTGAAATGAAATCCTTAAAATTTGAAAAAAAAAAAGAGAAAGTAATTGAAAAGGGTATTAATAGCTGCAAGCATTACTGGGGATGGGCACATGGAGAAAGGGCCAATATGAATTTGGGTGTCAGGGAGGCAGGGGACCATGCCCAGTTGCCCACATGAATCTCTCTTACAAATTCAATTCACCGGCAGCTTATTAGGTTGCCTCTTTTAATTCCTGCTTTTACTATTTTGCCCCTCTTTTACCTTTTTGAATTCTTCACTCTTATCATTGGGGTAATTCTACAATTCGCTTTTCTTCATTTGGTTTTCCCTCCACTTCTTTCTACTCCACATCTCAATTATTTATATCAAATTTTAGAAGTTGAAATTTAAAATTTATTATTAAAACAAAATTATAAATATATAAATAAATTTAAGAGATAATTAATGTCCTTATAGTTTGGACTAATTTATAATTAGGTCTCTATCGTTTTTTTATCTTTTTTTATCAGGTCTTTATACTTTCACTTGTTTTTATTATGTCATTGTGGTTTTTTCCTTTTTGTCATATCTTTATAGTTTCACATGATTTTTAATTAGATCCTTGTACTTTTTATTATTATTTATTCAATAGATTCGAATAATATTCTTCTATAAATATGACATATAATATTAATAAATATTATTCTATAAATAATAAATTATCATGGTATTCCTTACTTTAATATTCCTCATAATTTTTTATTTGAACATAGATTTATATTATTTATTTTTTTGATAATTATAAAATTTGAATTATAGTCATAATTTTTTATAAAAATATTATATAATTATAATTAATTTTTTATTATTGAATTATATTTAAATATTGTTCATTAATTTAAATTTCAATTAAATTAATAAATTTTTTATCAGAACTAAATTAATAAATTCAAATTCAAAAAGACCTATAAGAACCTAATTGAAAATATGGTGAAACAATATGTACCTGATTAAAAATAGGTGAAAGTATAAGGATCTAATTAAAAGGAAAAAAAAAAAACTATAGGGACCTAGTTAAAAATTAGTTGGAACTATAAGGACCTGCATATTAATTATCCCTAAATTTAATTTGCTAAAAATTGATCTGAATAATTTTAAAATATTTAAAACAAAAGTGTTGATTTTTTTTTTTTTTTAAAAAAATCATGATACTAAATCTGAACCTTTTAAAGTAATCTAATATAGTTGAAATTCGCAAGATAGAGAGGAATCTTATATGAGGAGAAACCAAGTTCTCCAAATACCATGCCAAGCCATCAATAAAAATAAATTCTATAAAAAAACACTTTGGGTTTTTTCTCACTTTCAAAATCACTTTGATTTCCATCTTTACATTGTCCTTTCATTGAAAATCGAAGAGAAAGACATTTTTGAAATAAAGGAGCTACTACTTTACACCTCTTGCAAAGTAAGTTACATAAAAGAGCATACTAATATACCACTTTGATCTTATTTATAAGTTAATTTTGACCAAATCTCACACACCAAGGAGAGATAGTAAATTCAATGATTGTGAGGTAAATTTTCAACTTTGCCCTCATTTATGATTGAGTATTTTTCAATTGTTTCTTCTCTGTCTCTATCTTTATGAATGCAATTAATATGGGTAAAATTGTCACAATCTCATTTATTATATGAAATTAGGCTTCTAAAATAGGACCAGATTTTTTTGGTCAAAATGAACTTGTTACGGACCTGTACAAAGGCCCAATAGTAGGAATAGTAGGAATAACGCATATCAGAATCTATCTAATACAAAGGAGGATCCTAACTCACCCATAATCAAGGAGTATCTTTAGATATAATATAGCAGGTAGGATGCTTGGGCCAAAGATCACAGGAGGCCCAAAATATCCAACCTAAGGTACATTCTATAAATACAGAGGTCAGATCCTAAGATACACACGTTCTAATCTCTGAACTATTTACATTCTGTCACACTGTGCGCACACCCCACCCCCTTGGGCGAGAGTCTTATTGTGTACAGTCTCCTGGGTGGTTGCCTCATAGGTATTCAGGAAGAGCCCATTGATCCAATATCAAAGCATCAGTCTATCAGACTGGACATCTATGTTCTATACCATAACAAAACTTATAAATAGAATCAGAGTGGTATATAATAAAAAACGGTCAAGTTACATTCACACTTTTTAAGTACATCTAGTATTTTAAAGTATTCATACAAAATTAATATGGCTTAACTGGTTTCAACTTTCAATACAAGATATGCCATTAATTCCTAAAATTCTTGAAGAACATTGGTACATTGGTTATACATTCACAATAAAGTATATCACCACTCACATGTCATACAAATAGTAAAGAAAACCCAATAAAAACCTTATCCATTTTCTTTATCAATAACACAACAAGTATTATTGAGCCCTTTCTTTGTCTATGTTCTGAAGTTCACACACTACGTACGCACGTGATGCCTCCTCCACCTTTAGTCACCTTGAACATTTCAATGCAGACTTTCGTCTTTCAGAATATTTTAAAATATCTTCTACTTCGAACCATATCAACCTAACTTCTAAATTAAGTATTAATATAAAAAATCAAAATAGGGAGACACACTTGACTGTTACTTGTTTGTGAGAAGCAACGAGATCGGTGACATTCCGGATACCCACAACCCATAACTCTTCCGGGTCGGACCTCTTCTTAACAAGTCTTCAATGGATTTCCACACAAACAGTCATTGTTAGAAAAGGAGGAAGCTTCCAGGTGATCAAACGGATTCCCGACGGGTATGGACCCACACAGGTGGTTGTGGCTCAGGTCAAGGTGGCCGATATACTTGGCCGATGATAGTGAACTGGGTATCGGACCCTTCAGATTGTTATAGGATAGATCCAACATCATAAAGTATGATTTTGACCCGAACACATTCGGTATTTGGCCTTCCAACCCGTTCCGGCTCAGGTTTAAGATGCCCATGCCAGAATTACCAAGCAGATTTGGAGGGATTTGACCCGACAGAGAGTTACTGTCTAGATTGAGGGTCGAAAGAACCGGCATTGAACCGAGGTCGCTGTGGATTGAACCACTCAGACGGTTCATGGACAAATCCAAGTCCGCAAGCCGGCTCATGCAAGAGACGGATGTCGGGATCGAACCGGTGAGTTGGTTTTTGTTCAGCAGCGCACGGCTGAGCATACTGAGTTTTCCGAAATCAGAGGGAATTTCGCCGGAGAGCTGGTTGTTGCTGAGATCGAGGTGCATGAGTGAGGCGAGGTTGACAATGGAGGGCGGAATCCTACCGGATATGGCATTGTCGGCAAGGTTCAATACAGTGAGCCGCTGCAAGTTTCCGATTCCGGCAGGAATCTCGCCGGAGATGCGGTTGCCGATTAGGTCGAGGACGCGGAGAGAAGAGAGGGAGACAATGCAGTCGGGAACCTCACCGGAGATGGCCTTCCAGTCAGCAACGACGAGGTTAGTGAGGTGGTCGAGCTTGCAAATCTCCGGCGAGATTGTGCCGGTCATGTAGCCGGAGCGACCAGCTTTCTCAAAAATCGGGTCCTCGGACTCGCCACGGAGGTTGATGTCGGCGACGCGCGTGGTGGTGGGGTCGCAACTGACGCCGTACCAGTTGAGACAGCAGTTAGTACCGGTCCATGAGTTGAAGATGCCCAAGTAGGGTTCTTTGAGTGCAGCTTTGAAGGCTAACAGAGCCGCCCGGTCGGACGGCGGGCAAGAGTGAACGGAGAAAGCAACAGCAAGAATCAGAGTTACCAAAAATAGAAAGGAACCCATTAGAGTCATTCTCTGTAGAAGAAAGTGAAGAGAGAGAGAGAGTATGTGTAGTTTGCTCAGAGAAGCGATTGTGTGAGTGAGTGAATATGTGAAGCAAGTGAGTGGATGCTTATAAGGAAGAATATAACCTCGCATGCTTAGCGTACGTATTTAGTGACGGAAATGTCCCTCGAAAATGCATGACAATGACATAATTCAGTGCTTTGTTGGAACTTCTTACACGCTACATTTTTTTTTTCGTTGTGGGGTTTATTGGAATAATAATGACACAATAATAAAGCAAATTTAAAGAGCGAAATTCCCAGATGAAATGGAAATGTTTACTTTTCTTTTTTGCTAAAAAAAACAAATGAAAATTTTTACTTGTAAGTGTAACTTGCTAAAATATTTTTTAGCGTTTTAATTTAATCATATTTATCTAGGTTATTAAACTTGGACCGGACACTAAACTGGACACATACTAAGTCAAAGATTAGTGAGTCAAATCGGAGTCAAAACGAAACTAACTTGGGACTAAATCGGTGAAAAAGTGAAGATTTCAAAATTATTAATATGAAATTCTAAAAAAAATTTTTAAAAATCGAATTAAATTATTTTTTAAATATACACTATTGAACTGATTATGTGACTGGTTCATCGGATTTTGGCTTGAACTGGCTGATCTGGTCTAGTTTTAATAACCTTACTATTTATAGGTTAGAGAAAGAATATTTTTTCCATAGTATAACTTCATTTAATTAAATTTATTAGTACCTCTTTATCTTCTATATAAGGTAGAAAGAGAAAATTATTTTGGTGCTATTAATAACAGACATCACTAAATTTTTTATATGAAATCAGAGTAAAATTAAAAAGTTATTAAATTTCAAGGCAGTATTTGAGGTTTTAATTTCTTTGATTCCAATGAAGTATGTTTAAAATAATTTGTAAATAGGACTAGAGAAATATATGAGTGTGTAATTTTATCTCTATTTATTTTTTACTTCTCTTTTTTTGTATTAAATATAAGTAAAGTTAAAAAAGTTACTCCCTCCGGTCCTAATTATAGAAGCAAATTACCAGAATTTGGGGAGATTAAGGAAGGAAGTTAAATTAGTTAATTATGTGTATTTTCCAAAAATACCCCTCTGAAAATTAAAAATTACATAAGGTAAAATAGTAATTAACCTAACATGCCAGAATCACGTTCATCTGATGAGTGACTGAAAATGTTGTGGCCTGCTTGCTGCTACCTTTTTTGCGTTTAAAAATAAAAAATAAGGTAGAATCTCTCACTTGATAGAATATAAGCGTGTTGTAAATTAATTATTGTGGAAGAAGTATTAATAGGGGTGATATGGGAAAAAATGACAAAAATTGCTCAAAATTATTTTATATAAAAAAGTATAATTTAGGTGTATATGACATTAATGAGTTGCAAACATTATTTACTTTATAAAATATATAGGTGTATTATTAAATTATTATTGTCTTTAATTATTATTGAGAAAGTATAAATAGGGGTATTATAGGAAAAAAATGACAAAAGTTAAAACTTGCTCTTATAATTAGGACCAAAACCAACTCTAAAATTTTCTTCTATAATTAGGACCGGAGGGAGTAATATATATTAAGACGAAGATAATTATGTTTAAGGTTTATATAAAACATGTTTCAAGTGTCTTATAGAGAAATATTTTTGTAATAAATATCCATATATAATATAAAAATTATGAGGAATATTCTTTAAAAATATTAAACATGTGATTTATTTAAAAATGCCAAATTTGGTGCCTTAATTAGCAATACTATTAAGTTGTAGAATAATGAAATTGAATATGAAGCTTTTGGCTGAAGGTAAAAAGGTGACATGCATGATTAGTGATTACCCGCAATTATATGAGAAAGTGCTTTTACCTTTGCAAGGTTAAAAATAAACACACAAAAATTGAATGTGTGGATTTGTGGTCATAAATCAACTTTGTCTATAATTAGTCACCGACACAAGATCATGGCCATTTCACATGCATTATTATTTTTGTTTTTTAGGCCAAGAACCTCCATTATGATTTGCCTATCTTTTGAATTTTTTTTTATTTTATATTAAAATTTTGATTCAATATATACATTTTAAATTTAAAACCTTAACTCATGTTGTTTACACTATAAGGCTACCTAGTAGTTACAAAGTGGATCTCGCTTCTTTACTTTTGTTTTCTAGTCCGTTGCCATCTTTTTCCTCCTTTATGACTATTATATCAAAATCTAATCATCCACATTTAATATTTACTTTTCGTCCTTTTCTCCATTTCCTTCTTTTTATTGTAATAATATTTTGGGTTAAGTAGTAAATTTACTTCGAAAGTTTACTCTGAGAAACAATATTACTCTAAAAGTTTTTTCTGTCTCAATGTTGTCCCAAAAAATTTCAAAACATAGTAATATTGTCTATTTCTGTTAAAAAGATTATGATCAATGTCAATTTTTTGACGATTAACATTATTTTTTTAACGGAATAGAGTAACATTGCTATGTTTTGAAACTTTTTGAGCAACATTGGGATAAAAAAACTTCTAGGGTAACATTGCTCCTGGACCTATAGTTTTAGGGCAGATTCACTACTTAACCCTAATATATTTATAAAATATTAAATGTACATCATTAGATTTTGATCCAATGATCTTAAAAAGGAAAAGGACGGAGGCAAACAAAGAAAGAAAAGAAGAGAAGTCAAGTTCAATAAAATATGGTATTAAAATTCAACTCGAGTCTATTGGTTAGCCCAACAAGCTTAGAAACCAATCTTAGTTCGATCAAGAGTTTTATATGAATTATTGGGTTCAACTGGTAAAAGGGTTAGACACTCTCACTAAAGGGAGGAGGTTCGGTCCTAGAATTGGTCAAGATGTTGGGGGAGACATCCTAGCTCTTGGGTGCTTAAATAAACACCTGAGGGTAATAAACGGCTCGCCCTACCTAACATTGATACCACCTAGGAGGAAGGGAGACTTTGCCTTACTCTTGGATCGTGGATAAGCCCAACCCCTTTCCTAAAATTTTCATATGAAAAAAAGTGAGAGAGTTTTAGACGAGTTGATTTGGGTTGAATTCTATATTTCTTTTACTATCCTTCTTAAGTTTAAAACTATATCAATTGAATTTTAAAAACACAACAACCAATCATATTTGTATTTTTGTAACGATGTTTTAAAAAAAAAAAAAAAATTACGTGAGGTTTATACATGAATGCTGAATTTACTTGTGTATTATAACCTTTTTATTTAATTATTACTCTTTTCATTGTTATATGTAAATTTGAATATTATTTAAAGCAATTTATTTTAATCATAATTAGCGTAATCCCAATTTAATTACCAATCTAATCCTATCTAAAAGTCCAGATTGGGAAAAAATTTGGTACTACATCCGGTCCTAATTATAGGAGCACTTTTGTAGTGTAATACAAAAGTGCTCCTATAATTAGAACCGGAGGGAGTACTTATTATAAGTTCACTTTCAGAATGATAAATGAGAATGTTACAATTTTGCTTATATTAATCGTAATAAAAGGTAAAAAGAGAAGAAATAGGTGAAAAATATTTATTCATATATGTGGGCAAAATAAAAGATTTAATCTACAATTATTAAGATAACCAATTCTCTTCGACAAGAATTAGATAATTTAAATTTATAAATAAAAACAGGTGTACAATTAGACATTTGACCACCTAACCACTACCTCGGCCATTTTAATAATTGGTCTAGGTTTTAGTACCATACAAGATAGTTAAAATCGAGATTTTACATAAACGTAGAAGAGGGATAAAAAATCGTAAAACGTAAAATCGTAACGTAGTAAAAATGTAAAAAATTTGTAAAAACATAAAAACGTTTGGAAAATTGATAAAATCATTTTAATGAAAAAAAATCGTAAAAACGTAAAATCGTAATGATAAATCGAGATTTTAACTACCATGGTACCATGCTACAAAGTACAAACAATAAGCTAATAATAGTACTCTATCTGGTCCTTATTATAAACTATTAACTAGCAAGTTTATTTGATCCTTTTTATAAGGCACTTACTTTTTCTCAATAAACATTAATTTTTTTCATGTATGCCCATAATTAATAAGGGTAGTGTGTGAGAGTAATAATTAATATAATATTAGAATTTAGTGTAATTAGTAGAGATAATATTAGAAATTACTTAAATTCTAAGGTAACTTTATTGACTTTAACTATTTTTATTAGTTTATGACAATAATCAGTTGATGCTTTATAATAAAAACCAGAGGAAATAGTTGTTTTCAGAGAACAAATTGCCAAACAAAAGGTTTAAAGATTAAAAGTGCATGAGTACAGGTAAATGTAATATCTTCCGAAGAGATTCCAATAAATATTAATTCATTCGATCTAAGATTTAGTAATTTAATTTAATAAAAAATTAGTTAATATGACATATATTTTTTAAAATATTCTAATCATCTTCTTTAATTATCTCTTTTCTTTACCTCTTTGATTATTATTGAAGGAACATTAATAGAAGTAAATTAAACAAAGATTAGAAAAAAATAAAAATATGTATTATATTTAAGATTAAGACTACTTCCGGAATAAGTCATTTATAAAGAAAGGGGTATTTAATATTTAATTATTACTCGTACGTTGAAGGTTAAAAAAACAAAAAATGAGTGCCTTCACCAAACCCCTTCCCTGCTTAATTTCTCTATCATTAGATTTGTTTTTAATTAATTGAGCAAAAAAAAAAGATTAGTTTTTAATTATTGAGATTTTATACTAGATTAAAAATATTATTGTAATATTAAATATTAAATACTATTATTATTTTTACATAATAAATCTCAACCATAAAGGAGAGGTTGCCGAAGACACTGTTCTCCAATAATAAAAAAAAACATAGTCATGGCCTCATGGGGATATAATTATAATAAATTAATAATTCGTTTATACACGTTGAAATGTGTAATACTTTCTTGGAATGTTAAAAGATATCACAATAATGAGAGATCTTTTCTCTGCCTTCATAAAACCCCCCATACTTTCTGGTTTCAGTACAATATTGAATGTTCTATTCATGTAAGTGTGTATGCAATAATAGACCTGCTATTGGCCAAAAAAAAAAAAAATAGACCTGCTATTTTTATTTTATTTATCCTTTTAATGGATAAGACTGTGACTGAGATTTTTTATAATTCTTTTTTATTTTAAACTATGTATCTTTCTATTTATTTTACAATTTTATAATAAAAGTTTGAGAATTATTGTTTAACTATTTTTTATTTTAGATTGTACCCTTTTGAGACTATATCATATCCATATTTATTATTTTCCTCACCTTTTGAATTTTTTATTTTAATTTTGATTTCACGTGATGTGGTTTACGACTTTATTACCATTTTTGTTTTACTGGTCACAGAAAACAATGATAAAAGGAGAATGGCTCAAAAGGATGCAGAAAGTAGCCATCTTTCATCTGCCTTCATTCTTTTAAGAATATAAATTATATTATAAAATATTTTCAAAAGTTTAATATCCAAAAATCATTGAAGGCATATTTATCTGTTTAAAGTTAATTTATGTAAGACCTCATTTTTATCTGAATATATATATATATAACAAAAAGGGGTTGGGTTCACCCACAATCTAAGGGCAGGGCGAAATCTCCCTTCCTCCTAGGTAATACCGATGTTGGGCAGGGCGAGCCGTCTATTACCCCCAGGCATTAATCTAGGCACCTAGGAGCTAGGATGCCTCCCCTCTCTTTGGTGAGAGTGTCCAACCCCTTTGCCAGTTGAGCCCAACGACGAGGGGTTTTTATCTGAATATTTTTATGTTCAAAACTTAGACCAAGTAGGGCAGTGGTTAATGATGTGAACAATTGATTGAGCATTAATTTGGGTATTTTTTTTTAGTATTTACGATGCATGTTTAAACAATATAGCCGACACTAATTTTTCCCATAAAAAGGAGAATTAAGAAAAAAAAACTATTAAAATTTTTATTAAGGAAAAAGACATGATAAATTTTTATACACGGAAAGTATTGGCACTCTAGAAATTTTATACGTAGAGTACCAGTATTTTGATTTAGATCATATATCATTCCCAGCAATAAAATCTTCAATAGGATTGAAAAACACATAATTATGACAATTTGAATCATGAAGGAAATAATATTAAGATATATATAAAGAAATTCAAAAGGAAAGAACAAATTTAAATATAAAATTAATTGAATAAAGTTTAATCAACTATATAAATCACTAGGATAGTTACTAATGCTTATTTATTAATTTTGTCATTATAACTAATGCTTAAATGTATCTCCTTATATTTTTCTTCATTCTTAAAAAACTCATTTAATATAGGTATAGTTGAAAAAAATTGATTTAATACATATTTAATGGATTAGCTACTATTTTTTCCTAGTGAATAATTGAAGTAGCTTATACTATGAAGCTATGAAGCACCGACACGCAGAAAAGTTTTTTCTAATGTATGGGATACGCGTATCAAGAATGAATCGGAAACACTGTGTTGGAATCAAGCATACGAATTAAACACCAATATTATTTGAAGTAATATATCGACGTCCCATATTAAGAACGTATCGAAAATGCCGTATTGAAATCGGTGCTTCATATCTGTGAAGTATATTCCACTACAAGGGAGCCAAAAAAAAATTTGGTCACAAAGTTACCATTATGTTGTTTCCATTATTATTACTCCTACAGTCCTACTATTTTTTGGCCATAAGTTTCCATTATTATGTATTGTTATTAAAATATTTTTTACGCTCGAATTTTTTTTTTAAAATTATACTCGTATGTACGGATTTAAATTGTATAAACAAAGTATAAAATTGTGATATGTTTATAATGATTATTTTTCCGACATGGTGTATTTATATACATGTGATAGCATCCAACGAATGGGTCCTACCTTGTTATCCAATCATTACTCGGGAATTAGCTGTAATGGGGCCTATCTCTAACATTTCCTCCTACCTAATTCTTAATTTTCATTTGAAGAAGTCGGCTACCATTAAAAATAAAACTATAAATTAAAAATAATTGTAATAAAGCAGTCATGTGTAGTTATTTTTCATAAAAAGAAAAGAAGAGAGAGATTTAGCAGCTCGAAAAACCAGTCAACTAGGTGAAAAACAAGGGCAAAGAGTCATTTAAATTTCCCTTTTAAATGGTTATCATTTAATATCATATAAAATTATTAATAAAATGATAAATTATTAAAAATAAATAAATAAATTTAAAATACTAAATTTTATCCATAACAGTTAAGAAGTATTAATAAGAAATATATATATATATATATATATATATATATATTTTAAAAATATTCTATGTATAGTTATTTTTCATCTAATGTTTATTTTCTATCCTTATAATTTGTTTAATATTTCCCGTTATATAAGCTAATTCAATTATATTATTTCTTGAGTAAAATATTCTAACTACGTTTTTTTTTTTTGATACAATTAAGCAGCCACTTAAAATACTAAGCCTTATCCTCTTCAAGTATCCTGGCAAGCCCCATATCCGGTCGCGAAACCATGTGCAATCCTGGCATCAGCGAGAGACTTGATGTTGCTAAACGATCTGCAGCAGCGTTTAAACGTCTGGAAATGAGATGAACTTCAACATTCCAGTCCCGCCCCACCACGCCTTAATCTCTTCAACCGCTTGCCTGTCCTCATGTGCCTCATTGATCGGCTCTCGATTAGTGCAACAAGGCTCGTAGAATCAACTTCCGTAATAACATTTCGAACCCCATATCCCATGAGAGTTTCGCACCAAGTAAACATCCCCAAAGTTCAGCCGTCGATAGTCTCCTCCTTCCCTTTGAACATGAATGCTCTCAAAAGGTGCCATGTTCATCACGCAAAGACGCCACCGCTCGCAACCCGTGAGACAGTGAGAGAATGCACCATCGAGTTGAGCTTAACCCAACCTCGCCCGAGGGGACTCCACTGGTCCCTGGCCTCATTCGACTCCACCCTTCTGCCATTCACTAAACCGAACCTGTCTACAGCTCCCTTCAAACAGCATTGAGTGGCATTAACGCTGGACATAATCGAGAAGTTAGACGTTTTCTTTCCCTCAAACACAAACGTGTTTCTTCTCCTCCAAAGCCACCAAAGATAAGAGAACAAATTGTTGTCTCCACTCTTCAGCCTGCAGTGACGCTCCTCTAAAATTAAGGTTCCAACGAATCCACTGCTCAAGGGCAAAGTGACATGAACAAGCGCCGAAGGTGAGGTGGAACAAAAGGCCGCCATAGCTCATCCGTACCAGACAGCTCCCCGAGAATATGTAATACATTCTCCAGTCCTTATGACAAACAGACAAGGCGCGTCTGTCGTGAGCCCTTTCTTGCACCTAGAAACATTGGTGAGTAGTCGATTATGAATAGTGAGCCATAGGAACATCTTGCAACGCTCGTGAACTCTAATTTTCCAGATTTTATTCCACAAAGGGTCTGGGAAGTTGAATCTGTGTTAACGCATCATATGCAGACTTGACAGAAAAATTCCCACTTTATTCCACTTCCATCTCAAACTCCCGTTGGGCATTACCTCATCCCTTCTTGGACTTTATTCCAAATGCGTTTTATGCCACTCCACAAGTTTGAACCAGTTTATCCAAGCCTATCCTTGGTAATACATCGAGCCACATTTGTATTTATTTCGGATTACCTTTACCCAAAGCGCATCTCGTCTCGTTGCAGCCGCCAACCAACCTTCATAAGATAGGCATGATTATAAAGGTTGGTGTGCCGGAGCCCCAACCCTCCTCTAGTCTTTGGTTTGCAAATAGTATCCCACGCAATCAAAGGTACTCTCCTATGCTCCACAGTGCTCCCCCATAAGAATTGGCGGTTGCTTTGGTCCAGGCTGGCGCACGTACTAGCCGCGAGAAGGGAGGTTTGCATAACATATCCTGGAATCGCCGTAGTGACTGATGAAATGAGAGTGGCTCTCCCTGCAGATGATAGAGATTTTGCCTTCCAAGTAGAAAGTCTCGTTTTAACCTTATCCACAACATAGTGAAAGGATTCCTTAGTGACCCGCTTGTGGTGAAGGGGAACACCCAGGTACTTCCCCAAATCACTGGTAATTGAGAAGCCGAGAGAATCACACATTTCGCTTCTTCTGCTATGATGAACATTCTTTGAAAACGAGACACGAGTTTTCTGATAATTAATTTTGAGCCCTGAGCTTTCAAAAATGACTTAAGGCGCCTTTAATCACAAGAACTTGATCCATGGACGCTTCTGCAAACAAAATAATGTCATCTGCAAAGAATAAATGAGAGATGAAGGGTCCTGTTCGTGTGAGTTGCATTGGCTTCCAATCCCCGTCATCTATGGCAGCTTGAATAAGATGGCCTAGTTTCTCCATGCATATAACAAATAAATACGGCGATAGAGGATCCCCTTGCCTCACTCCTCTAGAGGTTGGAACCGCTCGCTCTATCCCCATTCCACAAGAATTGCATGTGGGGACTAGACGTACATTGGCCAATTACATCAATAAGATGACTTGGAAGATTAATTTCCGAAGACAACTCAGAGAAATTTCCAGTTGACTCGGTCATACGCCTTTTCCAGGTCAATCTTAATGGCCAAGAATCCCTTCTTCTGCTTCAAAGATCTCATGGTATGAATAACCTCTTGGGCTACAATGATGTTATCGCTGCTATACCTTCCTGGGACAAAACTACATTGATTTGGGGCAATTACCAGAGGCAGGATAGGTTTTAGCCTATTAACAATGACTTTAGAGAGAACTTTGTAAATAACATTACAAAGACTAATCGGCCTCAAATCCCCATAGTCTCCGGTGGTCCCTTTTCGGGATAAGAACAATCGAGTGCCATTAACCTCCTTGATAGCCTCGTGGATTAGCGAACAAATAATTGACATAATTCACAAATGTAGTGCCTACCGTGTTCCATTGGTTCTCGTAGAAAAGAGCATTCACCCATCGTGCCCTGGGATTTTAACGCGCCTATACCGAACATAGCTTCCTTGATTTCAATGTCGGCAACCTCCTGTTACACCTTCAAGAAGACTCTCTTCTACCCCAGGATACGACATGTGACAGTGGAGCACAGCTCGCTGATGGATTCTTCGAGAGGAGATTCGCAAAGAACGAAGTGGCCATACCTTTAATTAGAGAGGAGTCATATACCCAAGAGCCCTCATTATCTTTAATAGCTTCGATGTGTTGAGACTTCCGCCGACGATTAGCACGGGCATGGAAATACCGCGTGTTCCGATCCCCATACAAATCGCCCATATATTTTGAAAACATATACTTAAGTTTAAACTGTTAACTCCGTTAAGAATATTTCAAAAATATATTTTGAATTGAAATTTATATAAAAATATAATTTATTTACTAATTTACCCTTAATGCTAAATTCTAGATTTTAATTAAACTTGTTAATATACAAACTTTAAAAAATTTGAGTAAGTTTTTTTAAAAAATGTTTGTAGAAAAAAAATATCAAAATTTGAATTTGAATGACTTTATACAATCTCTCAAACATATATAGTTTATTAAATTTGATAGAAAAAAAATGTGTTTGATATATATTTTTAGTCATTTAAGAAACAAAAAATAAATAAATTTCAATAAAGATGGTAAAAAATTTAAATTATAAATTTTATAATCTCAAAATTCATGAATTTTTAAAATATTATAAAGTTTAAAAAAAAAATCTATTAGGATAAAAATTTGGTGGTGTAAAATTGTTTTTGCCTACATGCAAATATATTTGTTTAAATAATTTTAATGTTAAAGGGTACTTTGGTAAAACAAAAGTTTAAAAGTCAAACTTAATGGTCAACTAACGGTTTGAGGATGAAAATAAAAGGGAGATTTTTGTAACATACATTTTTATTTTAAGGGAGGCCTATATGAGTTTTCAAAATAAATGGGAGGTCATATAAGTAAAGTAAAACAGAGGGGTGGTTAGAGTATTTTACTCTTATTTCGGTCTTTATATCATATATTTTTTGTTTTATTGGTTTTATTAATCCTAACAATCGTTCTAGTCTATATTTAGGCTGTTCTTCTGCTATAATTAATTTTGCATCCTCGGTAATTTTTTTATTATATCTTCTGGTGTATATACTTTTAATAAATCTTCAATATTTATATTTATATAACACCCTAGTTGTTTCTTTAAGATCTAACCAATGCTTTCATGGTTAATTGGATGGGAATTATGCAATAAAAAGTAAAAACAGCAAGAGATGCAGTGGTTACCTTGACTGATTGATAACAAAATAGAACATAATGCATGGCATTCTCTACATCTATTTCTTCAATAAATTAACCTTAAAATGTGATAACCAATGCTGATAAGAGTAATCAATAAATTAACCTCAAAAATCGGGCATTCAAGGAATGAAATCAAAACATTGGTAAGATAACCTGAAAAAAGAATTCAGTACTTACTCAAACCATGGGTGTCCTCAACTTTGGGTGTGTTTGTGATAGCATCTATCCATCAGATGGGGGAAAAACCCATCAAGAGGGAAAACCTAATAATTGAGTGTTTGGGATAATATCAGTGTTTGATGGGCTTCTGAGTTTGATGTGAGTTTTTTTTTTTTAAGCTCATTGTTGGAGCTTCTCCCGTGACTTCTGAAGCTATACCAAATACAAATCACATTAAGAAAAATCCATCAGTAAAAAAGTCCATCAGAAACAAAAGTCGCTTCTACCACTGCTATCCCAAACGGATCTTTGTTAGATTTTTTGTGAACACCGGCTTCTTTCTACATGATGTGTTGATTAGGAGGGATAAAAGTAGGTATTCCACAAGTCATATGTTTCTTTATTAAAGATTAGTATGTAAAAAAGGAAAATAGACAGCCATGCCAGGTAGTTTTGTCACTGATTCCACACCAAACATCTTGAAAATCAACACAACCAACGAATCCAGATTTGTTGGCACCATTCCTTTCTAGCTTTGGTCTGTTGCCAATGAGTCGATGTCCGAATGACCACCGGCAGTAGATCTAAAGGTGGCCGTGGAGAAACTCGTCTTCTTCGTAGTGTGTATTGACCAGAAGCCGTCGATGGAGGAGGCAGGGAGAGGACAGTGGATTCACAGGAAGTCTAACCAATGCCTTAAAATATAATGAAACGTGGGGAATGCCTTAATTATATTTTTTTTATTGATAAAGGCATTCCCCACGTTTCATTATATTTTAATAACTTTCATTATCAATAAATATTCTCGTCGGAGCTCTGACACCAAAAAGTATGTCGCCGGCTGCCCGCAAGGGTGGGAACTACCCTTTTTTTTTTTAAAAAAAAAAGGTGTGAGCGCATTTGTTAAAGGATAGATTATGTCTAACACTTCTCTAGTATTATGAATATTGGAAACATCTTTCGATCATTTCTAATTTTTAAAGTTCTTTATCTGTTATTTTCCCTAGATTAATTATGATAAAGAAAGGATAGATTATTGGGAAAATTTCTGAAAAAGAACTCTTAAAAAAACTAAAGGACAAAAAAGTGTTCCGAATATTTATAATATCATGCAACATCTATAACGCTACAATACACAGATTGTCCTACCATTCATCACCCTTCAATGCATGGAAAGCATATAAGAACTTGTCAAAACACATTCAACTTAAATTCATGCACCAACAAATACACATGCCCAATATCAAAAAGGTAATGCGACCCACCAAATAAGCTGTCCACCTGCACTGCACTCACATGAAAAATAACTACTCTTACAATGTAAGTTGCAATATATGTCTACCTTCTTAGCAAAGCAACATCTCCTTCCAGGTAGCACAAAATACGTAACATTGATATAATAAAGGTCCTCCATAACCACATATCAAAGTTCACAATTTGCCTTGATGATGTATCAGTTATGTTGCTCCAGATTTCTTAATATCTCCCTATAACCCGGTTGTTGTAGACTTTTGATGGTTACTCCCACCATCTAGTAGAATTTTCAAACCTTTAATGTGCTTAACTCTTGATAAAGCAGTATATAATTATATAATTGATCACGTGTAAACATTGGTTTTGATAGGTATAAACCAAAATATTGTAATGATTTCTTCTAACTCTTGTTAATTGTCATTGTAAAAGACAAAGCAATTGGAAATTGCCTTCTTCTCATCCAGAAAGGAATACTACAATCTGATGACTTCATATTCATCATATCAATTAAAACCTTTTGATTTTATTTTGACCCATTCAATGTAATTGCTTGGATAACAATTGTTCCAGGAAGAGTGATGTGCAACTGGGAGTTCTGTTACATAACCCAGCAATTTGATCTACATTCTTTAGCAGCATTATAGGTACTCCCACCTTAAGAATAAGACTATGCATAGGCAGGTCTGATCAATTAATTGTGTTTAAGAATTCAGTGGTATATAAATCTTCAAATCTATCATTTCTTGAGATGGGTTGCAAATTGTATCATAACTATAATACTCCATCAACTCACCAAGTAATAAAGAACACATGCATTGATTTACATTGTTGACACTTTCAATTGTAGGACATAGAATAGCTCGGCTATTAAAGTAATATGAATTACTTAGATTTTCTAACAGGTTTGGATTAGTAGTTGAAACAATAGCGTGCATAAGATATTCAAAATAACAAATAAGCAATTCTTCAAGAATTTCAACATCTACAATACTATCATGTGGTAGACCTAGTTTACCATCACCCAAATGTAAAAGCCATTTTGAGAACACTTCTAATTTCTGTTTATCTTGAACAACCATATGCTGTTATCAAGGCAATGCAAGGACCAATATATTTTCTATTATGTTACGTTGGATTAACATATAAGAGTCGTTGTTAAGAGATGGTTCTGAAAACTATTGTAACTACCAGAGTACCCTAAGAAGTAGCATAAATAAAGGTAGCTAGCTCATGTTGTCAGAAATCCAGCAATAGAAACAATGGTAGCTTTGAAAAAAGAAAAATAGCTAATTTTATAAAACAAAGAATCTTAGTCATCTTTATAATAGAATAATAATAAAATAACCCAATTTATGTTTCCCCCGTCACATTGACAAAACACCTTATGCATAGATGTAGTATTACCAATTGAACGAAAGTCATAATCCAGAACGTTGAAGGCATGTTCAGAACCAACACCAACCTGAGAAACAACTGAAGCTATGACAGCACTAAGTACTACCATAGATGCATCTACAGGTGAGGACCATAAGACAGACTCCACAGAGAAAACACAACCACCAAGAGCAGCATTGAAATCTGAATACAAATGCACATAAAATTGTAGAATGATTCCGTTTACTAGTAGAGCAATAAATTGCACATTCTTCATAAATATTACCAGCATATTACGCATTACAAATTTGCAAAAATGTGACTAATTATTGGAAAAAAACATTGATCTAGGCCAGATCCGGATATTTCTAATTATGGCGTAATCCCAGAACCTAAAAAGGAAATTGCCAAAAAGGATCTTAAGTTTGAGTACTTCTAGTTGAAGGAGGTGTCCTGGGTGGGGTGGGGGTGCAGAGCTTGAGCTCCATGCATTACCATCCTTCCTGTCATTAAGTTTAATCAATTATAAAGTACTGCAAAAATTTATGACAAAAGAAACATTTTTATTTACAAAATCTCATATAATAGCCATGCTTACTGTAGGTTTATGTTTTTCAACTGTTCTGGTATCCAACCTGTAAAATGATTGTTTTGCTCATTCCTGAGAGCATACAAGAAAGTAAGTGTATCTGTTTTAAAGCATTTCAATTAGATCAGGAAGGGGCGTTCCATCTATGTTGTCTCAAACAAAAGATACATACAGAGTTGCAAGAGGAAGACCAGCAAGGACAACAATGGTGCCAGTAAACTGGTTGTTTTGCACATACCTGTTCAAAAGTGGACAGGACAGTCTGAAACGCTATGAACACCATGTAAATTATCAATGTCAAAAATAAACAATTTTAGACTTTTACATGGTGCTGATGCTTCAAAGTGAGGTGAAACTCAGAGGAAGGTCACCTAACAGAGAATTGAAAGAGAGATCCCTGCTGATAGAAGTAATAAAAGACTAATCATCAAAAATCAGTGCGAACAAAAAGTTTTCATGTAGTATGAAGGCAATGAGGAAGTGAAACTTTACATCTCTGTGACTCGGTTGCCCGAGCAGGTAATGCCCTTCCAGTGCTGCACACATGAATCATCACCATTTGCAGGCCAACCTAGCTAGGATGGTGAATTCGTGCTTCTAAATAATACCCTTAGAGCAGCAGCTGCATCAAACATTCAGATAGAGCTAGATAGCAAACCTAAAGCATGTATAACAGAAAGATTCCTAAAGTCAGTGCTGATTTGTCCCAATTTAGAAATAAAATATTAGTCGCCCGTTGCCGATTTCCTATGTTTTGCCCGTCGATGGGCATCAAGGTTCACAAAGGAACTTGGTAGGCATGATAAATAAAATACCATTTTGACGATAAAAACGCAACCAAATAAAGGCATGCATTAATAACCAAATATTCCTATTAAGTGGAATATTGAATATTGATGATGATATTGATTAATAAACCAAATATTCCTATTAAGTCAATATGATGATATTGATTATTGATCATGCATTAATAACCAAATATTCCTATTAAGTGGAATATTGAATATTGATGATGATTATGATGATATTGATCATGCATTAATAACCAAATATTCCTATTAAGTGGAATATTGAATATTGATGATGATTATTCCAATTTAGGGATTTTTCCTAGATTATTTATAATTTAAAATTTATGGATAAAATTAATCTTACCCTTGAGATGAAAACTAATTTAGAGAGCATGCGGATGTTGTTAAAATCGAGATCCTATATAAGATCGAGAGGGGGTGTGAAGATCGTGAATCGTGGGATCGACACGGATCATAAGATCCTATTATCTAAGATTTAAAGTTTTATATGTGTGTGTGCATATAAAATAACTAATAAATATAATATAAAAGTAACAATAATAATAGAGTTGTCAACTTTGACAATATATAAAATAAATTATAATATTTTGATCAGCATACTTATAAATAAAGTGCCTAACTGCCTATTAGGCTATACCAAACAAAAATTTTTTAAAAAAAAAGTAAAAAACAAAGCATGAGTTAAAAAAAGAAGTACAGAAATAAAATAAAAAGAACCTACTCCTATTCTTATGCCTTGTGAATCGAATGGCACGTTGATTTGATAAGGTGAGCTAAATCTCAGAACGAATGGGGGACCCACATAGACATATATTTAATTATTTAAACATAAAGGAGGGGCATAAAAATTTGTCAGAATTACAAAGAGGGTCATATATTTAAAAAGGCAATGGGATCATGGGAGGTTGCGGTGGGGCTAAGACAAGAATTTGAAATTTACAGAGGAGGCAGGGAGGGGTATATTCGTCATGGGATAAATTTAAAGCTTACCTGGCCCTTCTTCTTCCCTTCTTCTGCAACTTTCACTCCCCATTTAAAAATATATGAAAGCAGCAACACAGCGTGTGTTTTCTTTTTTTCTAATTTAAAAAGCGCAACAGATCTTGCGATGCCAGTGATTTTATGATTTGCCCGTCGATCCTAGCGTTCTAGTTCAATTTGCGATTTCTGTGGCTAACTTGATCGTTGGGTTTCAACATATCGCGATTTCGTGCGATCCTACGAGGTAGATCGCGATTTTCAGAACAGTGAGCCTGCCTCAACCCTCAATCACTCAAACGCTTCTTCGCCCCCCTATGGCGCCATCACCTTGGCGCTCACGCAAGCGGAGGACACCACATGGAACGATCACGGTGGAGGATGACGACGGCGAAAGATCCCAGAGAAAGACGAGAACGGAGGATGGCGTACTGCGGACGACGAGCACGGCAGTTTCTCCTGAACAGGTCTGTCTTACGATCCTATTGTGTATAAATTTCTTATTCCTGTTGATTGCGAAACCTTTCATCTGTGAAATTCTTCTTTTTATCAGTCTACGCTAATGGATAGCAACGCATCATATCTTCCTCAAGAAATTGTCACAAATATTCTCAAACGACTTCCCGTGAAATCCTTAATCCGATTTCAATGTGTATGCAAAGATTGGAAGAATCTCTTCAAAATCCCATCTTTTATCGCAGAACACGTCCGCCATTCCACCCAGCAAGACTCCATTCTTCCTTTCAAGTGCCGGGACCGGGACTATTTATGTTTGATCAATCGTGATATGCAAGTCCTTAAATATGAGACTCCACCTCAACCTTCCTTAGTGGATCGCTGCGATATCATCGGTTCCAGTAATGGCTTGCTCTGTCTCGACTATAAATCTTCTTTTATTTTGTGGAATCCAGCAACTAGAGAGGTCCTCCGGGAGCCCAAAGTGCCTGGGATTTGCCAGGTAGGATTTGGTTTCAGTCCAATTGTTAATGATTATAAGATAGTGACACTCTCTGTTTCAAGGCTGGATGGTGTTCAGGTTTATTCAGTGCAAGTGTTTTCAGTAAGCACAGGGTCATGGAAAGAAGTTGAGAAATTAAAGGGTATAAAGGCTTTTGTTGCTCCTGGTTTCAGTGTTGATGGAGCAATATTTTGGTTTGGCTTCTGCAACCCTACAGAACGTCGTCTAATTTCATTTGACATAGCAGCGGAATCATTCGCATTGATACCAATTCCTAGATCTGCCCATGTTACAAGTTCAAGTACGCTTACTGCGTATGAGAACAAACTGGCTATGCTTTCTAGAACTAGGGTTGAATACAAGAGTGGGATTGAAAGCCCCAAATCATTTTCCTCGAATTTTGTCATTAAGTTATGGGTGATTGAGAAGTGTGCAGATACATCAGGAGAGAGATGGATTTGGACTCAAGTATATACAAGCAACCGCTTTCCCGATCCTGGTTTCTTTATAATTCCAATGACTATTTGGGGAAATGAAATTGTTGGATTTGGAATTCCTAAAGGAGAAAAAGTACTTGCTTTCTACAATCTTCATACTAATGAATTTAAGGCGTTCGACATGGGCAAATATTTCATTCAAAGAGTAATTTGGCATTATGCAGAAAGCCTTGTGTCGGTTCGCAACGTTCACATTGAAGCTTCTTCATCCTAAATCCAAGTTACTATATTGCACATGTGGTGGAAATGGATCTATATATTATTTGTTTAGATACTTTTGTTTATGTATGGTTAACATTCTTTTGGGATGTTATCTAAAGTATATGATGAAAGCATGTATGTGATACCAGATATTTATTCAATGTTTGTCCTATTTATAATCTTTCGTTTCTAAGTTCTTTCAAAGATAGATATATAGTCTTTGACCTATTTGTCAAATTTCAATCTATGTGTAAAGATTTATTATCGTATTGTCATTTTTCTTCAATTTACATGCCATTTTGCTTGCCAAAATCATTTCTTCACGATTTTGCAAACTTGTGACATTCATTGATATACATTACTCTTGTTGTTCTTTCGAAAGAAAAAAATATACGCGTTGAAGCCAACAAAGCTTGACATAATTCCTTTAAACATGATGTTTTGGCCTTGAACTAAGTTGTGTGCATAAAAAAAGTTTTTATTGGAAGAGGCAAAACCCACTTTGGTGGTCTTTACTTTTAGAGAGGATTAGTCTTTAGGGGTTGAAGGATGCCGTCTGAATGCTTAAAAAATGATTGAAACTACATATATGCCTTTTTATCCTTGTAAAAATGTTGTATCTAATAAACAAAGACACAAGTATCACCTTAGATAGTTTTCTTGTATTGTTACTTTGGTGTTAGTTCAATTGCCTTAAGTTAACTTGTAAGAAGTATCTTAGTGAGCCTGACCTCTACTTCCATTAGATTGTTGGTTTTTCTTAAAAACTTCAATAAAAAAAAGAAAGAAAGATAGTTTGTATTTTCAAAAATTTGTTGACCATGTCAGATTCCAAAATCCCCCCATCAACAAGGGACAAGTAATGAATAACAGCATGGCCAAAATAAAATGTAATATGTCACTACTGATAAAAATTCTCTGGTTGAACCTACCTACAAATATCCCCATGCACTAACTTTATGGGCCGTGTTGATACTCTGCAACTTTATAATCTCCCAATTCATGGAACAGAGAAGGATCAAGCATACAGTCCTCAAATAGATTGGACTGAAGGAGACTAGCAATTGAAAAATGAATTAACAAAAGCACATCAAACATGAATGAGAAATTAGGGTAGAAGCATCAGTTACACTCACAAAACTGCATCAGCTTCATTGATGGAAAGCAATAATCCCTTTTAGAATTCTTAGCAACCTATGATCTCGGGGAGCAACATCTCCTTCATCATCCATGCATTGTCTAGTCCCCGAATTAACATATTGGAAAAAAATTAAAAAGACAACCAATTCAAAATGTAAGGTAACTTCGAATGACTTGGTCATTACCCAGATATCTTGTAATCTATTGACAAATGGAAAATATAAATTTCAAAAAATAAGAAAAAAATTGCATATATTTTATACTAGCATCGGTTAATATTTCCAATTATTATTACAATATGAACCATAAAATTTAACCTGTCCTGTCAGGTATTAAGTTAAAGTGAATAGAGTGAAATTACTGAAAACTAAAATGATAAGAGAAGTAGAATATCATATAGATTAACGAGCCAACTCTCTAGAGGTCGTTGTTTTCCTGTTCTTGGAGGCCCATAAAAAAGCGTTTTTGATTTTTGATGAAAGAGAGTTTAAAATTGAGGGCTCACAATTTTACTTTTGTTAAAAATCCTGTGTTTGCTTTAGTGGTGGAAGGAATAGGGAGGGAGGGAGGAGGTTGGAGAGAGAAATCTCTGAAGATTTGTCTCCCATCAGTAAAAAAAAGGGGCGAATTGGTGAAATGATTATGAAAAGCCAACATGCGAACTTGCAATTGAATATGAAAATGATTATGAAGAAGTAGGTGAAGTGATTTTGATATTATGTTTGATAGTGATGATCTTGATGGTGCTGCTGATAAGAGCCATGAAGCACACTTGAAGGAACCCACATCAGAAAAGGAAGATCAGAGTTCATTTAAGAGAAACGGAAAAGAATTATATCAAAAAAAAGAAAGGGAAAAGAAAATGGGTTGGAATTTCTAGTGGGTAATATCACATATCATATGATTTGTAAGCTTTATAACCTAATGACACAATTACTTCTTTAGAAATGAAAAATCACGAGTTCTAAATTAATAACTTAGACCATTAGATATGTTTGGTTTGAGGGGAAGGGGTTTTCCTCCCCCATTGGTGTGAAAAGTCATAATATAAAATTTTTATGCGAAAAACGATACAAAAAGTTATATAATTTATAGGTATATCTAACTTTTCACACAGAGGGGAAGAGAAAACCCCCTCCCCTTTCCTCAAATCAAACACATCTTGATGTCTATTCCTTTAATTTTTTTAAAGAAAAAACTGAGACTAATAAGAATTAACTATCCTCTTATAACTAATTTTCTCTCATTATATTGATTATCAAAGAGGAAATTTCTAAGTTTATAATTTGGAGAAACCCAGTTAAGAAAAACTTGAAGAGTATCAAAATCCTTTTAGCAAACAGATTAAAATTGCTTTATCATTGCTTGCTTGGTAAAACTGAGAGTTCATTACCAGAAAGATGAGATAGAAGGATAATGAAATGTGAAGCCAAAACGAAAGAAAGCTATGGAGGACCAAAGATGAATGATCCTCACAAAGCAACTCAAAAGGGGCACATGACATGAGGCTGAGCCCTCAAGTTTTGAACTTAGGACCCGTTTGTTACAAAGAAAGTTTGGGGAGGGAAAGGGAAGATCCCAATCTTCCCATGGATTTTGGGTGTTTGTTACACAGAAAATCCAGTCAGCATCTTCCAGTGAGGGTCCATCTTCCCTTATTTGAGGGAAGATGTTTTCCATCCGAAAATGGAAGGAAAGCTGCCATCTTCCCAGGAAAATGGTTTTTGATGATTTACTTCTCAAAATTCAAATTTGGCGGGAAAGATCAAATTTGGTGGGAAAGTTCAAATATGACGATTTTTTTTTTTTCACAAGTTCAAACTTAACAATAATATATATTTTTAAAATATATTTTAGCAAAAAAAAAATCTTTTTTATTTTGAATTAATTTCTTTTGAGGGTAAAATAGACATTTCCTATTTTTTTACCAACTACCACCTTTTCATTTTCTTCATACCAAACAACTCAAGCCATCTTCCCTCATCTTTCAAATCTTCCTTTCCCTCCTCTAAAGTTCTTTTCCCTCCCCACCAATTCTTTATAACAAACGGGTCCTTAGCGTAAAGGTCCTCACTTGAAAGCATCAAATTCCTATCACTGTGAGGAGGAAGGAATGAACTAATTATTGCTTGTGAAGCACAAGGTACAACTTGTTTACACTTTGGCTATGCCACACATTAATCAATAAGCCTATCCAAGTTAGCAGTAATAATTTACTGGGTTAAATCTACTCTAGGTTCTTATACTTTTTGACTAGTTTTGGTTTCGACACATAAGCCACATCAATCATAATTAGTGGTACACATCAACCTACTTAACGGTGTTAATGTCGTATCATCAAAGTTAATACTACCTCTGTTCCTAATTATAAGACCGGATTAACTTCTTTTAGAGAGATTAAGGAAACTAAATAAGTTATTTAATCATATTATATGTTGTGTATTCTTTGATTATATTTTAGTTTATTAGTCAAATTAATTAGTTTGGAGAAAAAAATCAAAATACAAATACTTTAAAATAATTTAATTAGCTCTTAATTTCTCCAAAAAAATTAACTTAGTCTTATAATTAAGACCGCATGAAACATCATTAAGCTTGGATCCCACTCCTTATGAAACCAACATTTTGGATAGTGTAAAGCATAGGGACGAAAAAGTAAAAACAATGAAGAGAAAGTATAAGGACAAAAACTAAAACTTGTTAAAAACATGGGGACACAAAAGTGAGTTTAACCCTAATTTATATCTCTTGACATGTCTGCATCCTCAAATTTTATTTTAATTTTTTTCCTTTCAATTTTTCTTCCATTATGTGTGCCAAATGAACTCCAAGCTGGGGGCACACTTCAACCTGGTCCCAATAATGATCCACATAACACTTAAGATTTAGACCCAGCCAAAGATAAGATAAGAAGAAACATGCTACACTCAAAAGTTGTCTCAAATAAACATATAACAAGTAAACCCCACTAAAAAATATGACCAACAACAGACTTGGGTCTCCTTATATTCGATAGTTTTTGCATCTGAATTTATGAAGAAAAGTAAGGCTCAATCTGAAAGAATGAAGTACACCTGGTTAAGATGTGATATAATCTGTAGTAATTTTCACCTTTTTAACCAAAAATGTCCTCAGTGATAAATGATTCTTCTGTATCAGTACTTGTTACAGGTGTTTGAAGTTGCTCGTAGTTCAATTGTCTGGAAGCTTCATATAATGCTATGCCAACACTTACAGACAGATTCAAACATCTAACATAAGTTTCAACTATTGGGATTCGGATAGTACCACCACCATAAGGTTCAGAATTGCACTCTTGCAGGGCTTCAGCAGGCAAGCCACCCTTCTCGGAACCAAATAAAAGATAATCCCCTTTTCTGTAAGAAAAATCCTGCAAGGTAAAGCAAAATTAGATATTAGTAAATTATAAAAATTCTTAATTTTTTTTTGAAATTATACCAACCACCACTTTATACTCAAAATTAACACGCTTTTTGTCAGAAAAAGAAAATGAGATGGACCACTCCAAAGCTTTGCAAACATGATGCAAATTTCTCTTATATTTTTTAAAACTCACATGAATCTCCAGGAACAGGAAAAATCAAATTATCAGGGGAAGTTTGTGCATATTTTGGAAGTAAAGAAGTTTCTGCATTTTTTGATCTTTCTAGGAAGGTTTGTGTCATGTAGATGCTGACATGCTGTTTTTGGGACCTTTGTATTGATTTAGAGAAAATAGGGAGGTGTGTATAATTTTGGCAAAATTTAGAAGAGGTTTGAATTGATTTTGAAAATAGAAATATTAATAGAATTTCACGTGTGTAATTTACTCTTAAAAACTATAATAGACTTCAGTTTAACCTTCTAACTGAATTTGTGATTCATTTAGTGCAAAAGCAAAAGCCAATATAGCCAAATAGTTACAAGTTTTGTCCACGTTGGCTTAGTTCTTTGTCCTTATGGTAGTATTAGTATACCTGCATTTATTCATTATTTTCCCTTTCTCACGAGTCATAGACATACATATATATATCTATATATATGGAACTGAGCATATTATAGGATCCAAAATCTGTGGCATAGTTTCAGAATTTCTTTCTTCATTCAACTTGCTATATCCCTTAGAGTTATAGTGCATCAGATGAAAGACAGTGAATCTATTTTTATTAAAAAGCAGGTTCAAAAGAAAGTGAACGATTCGGACCATTAAAGATTTCAACAAAACCATTAAAAAACTAGAGAGAGAAGAGACAAATTTTTCAACGCTGAAAGAATGAGAGTGAGAAATGTCATCACCAGAGGAAGTAACTTATCAAAAGGATTGGCAACTCACCGAGTGAACTTTTGTTCCCTTCTTTGTAAATGCTAGCAGCCGCTTTTCACCCTCCTGCACCAAATAATGGTGACATGTGGAATCAGAGGAAGACTAGAGACAATGACCTCAGTTCCCCTTATATTAAGTTTCATATTCAAGAATTATAAAGGGTGGCCTAGTGCACGAGGCTCCCACTAGGTAGAGTATAGGGAGGAGGGATAGACATAATTGTACGCAATCCCACCCCCCAAAAAAAAAAAAAAAACAAGTAGGGAGAATGTTTCCAAAATTTAAACCTATGACCTCCAAGTCACAAGGCAACAACCTTAGGCGGTGGAGAGCTTTGTCCCTAGTGGAGTTCAGCAAGGTTGACTCAAATTAATTAAGGTCTAATGTGGTTTATGGGCACTACGGTATTCAATCTAAAAGGAAACACTGCAATAAAGGTTAGCGGAAGTTACTTTGGGAATGATATATACCTGCTGCATGAAATAATTGCGAAAATCCGCCCATGAATCATGAATTTTAACAACTACATATCTGCAATTTTGCATTAATACTGGAAAACAAATATAGAGCTGAAAATACAAACAAGTGCATGTTACCCAAAAGAAGGGGGTAAAATGCAACCATTTTGATATCAGATCATATTTAATTCTAGATTTTCCAAAAGTAAACAATCCTACCTTGTGAAAACAAAACTCAGAGGAGATAAAGGGGCATTCAGTAGACTAGAATGTGAGAGCTTCAGTTTTACTCCCTCCTAAATATAAGACTCAAATGACTTTTTTTGGAGAGATTAAGGAAATTAAATAAGTTACTTAATCATATCATATGTTGTATATGATCATATTATATATTAGTTTATAAGTCAAACGAATTAGTTTGGAGAAAAACAATAAATATAAATACTTTAAAGTAATTTAATTAGCTTCCTTAATCTCTTCAAAAAAAATTAAACTAAGTCTTATATTTAGTACTAGAGGTAGTATATAATATATCATCAATTATTAAATATTGATATCGTTTAAAATAACAAGAGATGAGCACTCATAGAGTAGAGGATTTCGTTGAAGAAATCGACAAACACATGTACATGGATACGGCCAGTAATCCATCCTGCTCGCTTTAATTTATTGCTATCTACTTTGAATGCCATTGGCTGAAATGATAGAGTAATTCCACCACTATCAGTAGCAAATTATGATGGAATAAAATGTAAAAGAATCTAATTTCAATGTCGGATGAAAACCGGTGAGGTTAAGAGAAGGAATATTCACCCCAACCAAGTGTAATCCAATAGCTGATGCCGCGCATGTTCTAGCAATGGCACCGGTGTTTCCTGGAATCTGCCAGTGTCAGACAGAAAATGAGGAAAACCTTCAGAAATTAAGGTTGTCTGTGACTTGAAACAGAACATGGTATAAAATGACTGTTAAAGAACTAAATGTTATCAAATATATTGCTTTGCAGTCTGTAAAATTAGGGTATCCTTGCTTTGTTTATTTAAATTTTTTTAGAAAAAGTTTACAGGTGCCAAATTACTATGCCGAGATAAACTTCAACTTTTTGGAGGGTATATAAACTTTAAGTTCACTTAATTCTATATGCAGGAGCAATTCAAATAAGATTAGTACTTAAAGAAACAACTTTGCATTTAAACTCATGGTAGTTACAATAACCAGTCTTAACTTAGCTTCCTTTTCATTTCTTCAGACGTTTCTGACATTAGTGTCAGCAGATAAACGAAATATCTATGAAGGAGTTAACAAATAGATAATGGGGACAATTATTTAGATCCAGTCAAAACAAGCTTTACCAGCATGGCAATTGAAAGGTTTCAGAAACAAGTTATCCACAATCAAGTTATCATCTGCAGAATCACATCATATTCTACTAAGGAGTGAAGAAGCATAGACCATAAATTATCTCAATTTATTGCCAACTTCGATAGTAGTCTAATAAATAAGAAGAAAGAACATCATTTCATCCAATAGTAAGCTCTTCCTTCTTTTTATAGTGCATAATACTCCCTAACTTCATCATTTAGTCTTTAGAGTTTTAATCCTTGCTACAAAATTCTTACATAAACATATAATTAGAAATATGCAATTGATCAGTAGAAGCCAACAAGTTCACAAATCACAATTTGTTTATTACAACTAGGCATTCAACCAGCTCATTTGCAAGTCCTACTAGTCATATCAAATTCCCACGCAAATCTTCTGGTATCACATATGCAATAAGATTTCTGAACAAAATTGTGGACAACACAATCCAATATGGCTCACAAGTAAGCAGCAAGGAATTTAAAATCCCAATTTCATATATCCCATGAAACAAACGTTATTCATTCATTTTACATGTAAGTAACCACGCCTCCACAAAATTACAATGGGAAATAAATGCACAATCTGAACATGCAAATATATAATTCCTAATGCAAAATCAAAATAGAGGTAAACCATATGTTTAAGAGAAAACAAAAAATCTCAACTTTAACCAAACCATACTTGGGGAGACACCAGCACAACCTGAAGAATCTTCGGACGTGACGCCTCATTCACCGACTCGCCGGTCCCACGAGGCAAAGCGCCCTCTTGACTTGTTTGATCTTCCCCATCTGTAAAAACAACACAGGAATCGAACTTGTTAGGATTACACATGGCGCGATTTACCTAGAAACGAAGACCCTTAAATGTGAATGCACAAAAGATGTAAGAAAAAGAGGGGAAATTACTGAGAGTGCAGAGGGGAGAGATTCGATGAGAGGTGAGATGAAGATAGAGAGTGTATTTGAGCTGAACTAAATTGAAGGGACGAAAGACAGAAGCTCTTGATCGAAAATATACGTTGGTTGCCTTGAGTAAGGATTTGAGGCCAGTAGAGTCCATCAATGAGGACTTCCCTTGTCCTATTTTTCTCGCTCTCTACCATCCAAATCTCCATTGCTTTGTGATGTACTCATTTAGTTTTTATTATCATTCACTAACTAATTTTTTTCACAAATCAATAAAAATAAAAATAATTAAAATTAATAAAGTTATCCTACAACCCTCCTTCATCTCTTTCTTGCCGGCTTGTGGCACCATCATAAGCCACCGGTGAGTATCATTTTATACCATAACTGCGTCAAAGTGGTAGATCGATTCCAAATCTTTGATCTGTGGCCTTCTCCCTCTGATTTCTGGTGGTTGTGGACTTCTCTCATCCTTGTGGCGAATTTTTTCCTTTCCTTCAGATCTGTTCTGCGTGGTGAGAGCTATTTGTCTTTTGTTTCTTTTTTAGTGGTACTGGGTTTTGTGGTGGTGTTCTTGTTTTCTCAGGAAATAAATAGATCTATGAGATCTGAGTATAAATCCTCTTGGTTGGATGGTTGTTTGAACATTATTATATTCGACTATCACCTGGTGGCTCAGATCTATGTTCTTGGGGGAAGATTTCAAGAGGTATTGTTCGGTGTATGGTCAAAGTCACCATATTTGCTTGAACGGAGGAGCAGAAGTGTTCTTCAAGATATCATGGATTTTCTTCCTTCTGAGGTTGGGTTTTCTTTGATATTCACTCCAAGATGAGGTATCTGTGCAGCTGCTCTAATTACAGCTAATGCTTATAAGGAGATGTGCCCGTTAGGGTGGGTTTTCCAACCAACAATTTCTTTCATGTCACTTCTAACTTTAGATATCGAGGAGGCTGGTTTTGTCTATGCTTCTACTTCTACTCTTAAATCTTTAATGTATGGTGATTGGTTGTTCTTGTATTTGACTTATTTTGTTGTTTTTGATTTGGCTTTGTTTGTATTTCATCTTCAGTTTGTTTTCATGTATTGCACCGGTTTGCAGTAATAATATAAATAACTTTTGAACAAAAAAATAAAGTTGTCCTAAAATTTAAATAATTTCCAATATTATCCCTACTAATTGCACTAAACTTTAATATTATATTAATTATTACTCTCACCCATTACCCTTATTAATTATGGGCATACATGGAAAAAAATTAATGTTTCTTGGGAACAAGCAAGTGCCTTATAAAAAGGATCAAATAAACTTATTAGTTGATACCTTATAATAAGGATTAGAGGGAGTAATTGGTGTTCGTCATACTCATGGATGATCTCATTTTTCTATTTACATTTTCACACGAGCTTGAGAGGAGAAAATATTTTTTTGTTTCAAAAATTTTAGAAATACTTCAAAAATATCAAAATCCAAAATCAATTTTGTTTCAATAATATTTTAGGTATGAACTATATTTGATTAGTAATTGAAAACTCATTTTAATAGGAAATCATTTATTTAAGATTTTCAAATTTTTAATGTATTTTTTAATTTTCCCTATATTTTTTGGGCTTGCCCAGAAAAATAAAATGATTTATTGTTACTCACTTTAAATTTATATATTTAATATTTTCAAAATTTATGCCTATGTGCAATACAATACTCTTTTTAAAAGTCATATTCTTATTTTTTGATAACAAAATTTTAGGAAAGAGGTTGGGTTCACCTACGATCCAAATGTAGTGCGAAATCTCCCTTCTTTCTAGATGATACTGATGTTGAGCAGGGCGAGCCGTCTATTACCCTTAGGCGTTTACCTAGGCACTTAGGAGTTAGAATGCTTCCCCCAGCGCCTTGACCAACTCTAAGATTGAACCTTCTCCCTTTGGTGAGAGTATCCGACCTCTTTACCAATTGAGCTCAAAGACAAGGGGTAAAAGTTATATTCTTATGAACAAATTAAATTTGTTTGATTTGAAAATCTCAATTTTTGACTAATGATGGCTTAAGTAAGTAGTAAAAGTAAGATGTGAAATTGGGCCTTGTTTGTAAAACATGTTCAGTACTTGCCCTAAAACTGAACAAGGCCCAACCAATCTGGTTGCTGATAGGTTAGCTAGAGATCATATGTTGCATTCTCCCTTTATACGAAGTTGCCCTGATAGCTTAAGGGGCCTGGTTCATCGTGATTGTATGGGATTAAATTCCCCTTCTATTTCCTTTTAATTAAATGGCTCTACCTCTCTTCTATAAAATAAAAAAAAAAACTAGTTTGCTTGTAGTACCAAAAAAAACTAGGTTGCTTGTAATAAAAAAATAGGCTTTATATTTTTTAGGGTTAAGGTGCAAAAATAGACATGTGCTTTTTTTTTGGGGAGCGCCCAGTAGCAAATGCTTTTTTCAGGTGCAAAAGTAACTATGTGGTTACAAATTAGATGCAAAAATAGCGTTTGACCGTTAAGTTTGACTTTTTTTGCTGACTGGACGATGACGTGGCATTTCAAAGGTGCAAAAATAATTTTAGGATCTTGAAAAAATATTCCAGGTATTGATCGGTACTAAAAGGATACTGAAAAAAATATTTCAGGTACTGACTAGTACTAAAAAGTATTCTCAGGATACTGATTGGTACAAAAAAATTCATAATTTTGAAAAATTATTTTAGGATCTTGAAAAAATATTTCAGGTATTGACCGGTACTAAAAGGATACTGAAAAAATATTTGAAATGCCACGTCATCGTCCAGTCAGCAAAAAAAGTCAAACTTAACGGTCAAACGCTATTTTTGCACCTAATTTGTAACCACATAGTTACTTTTGCAACTGAAAAAAACATTTGCTACTGGACGTTCCTCGGAGAAAAGCACATGTCTATTTTTGCACCTTAACCCTATTTTTTATCATGTTATTTTTTTTTTCTTTCCATTGTATGTGTGTTGTAAAAATTGAGCTATCCCCTCTGATAAGCTGCAAATTTCATATAAATATGATTGCTTAAGAAAAGATTCTTAGTCAACAGAATAACAGGAATCTCATAATGGGTGGTCACATAGGCCACTTCCCATTTTCAAAACAATTTTTTATTTAAAAACATAAAAAACTTGTTTGATAATTGTAATACCCCGAAATTTGAATTAGGGAATTTAAGGGCCAAAGTGCCAAAATGAGCAAAATACCCCTGGGAGGAGTAAATAACTTAGGGAAAAAGGTGAATATGAGGTTTCAAACACCTTGTATTGAGTTTACCTTATTGTTAAGGTAATTTCTCTTGAAATTGGATAATTTGCAATTAGGTCCCTAAAACGTTTGGGAATTTGCAAATAGGTCCCTAAATACATTGTGGGTTATAAATACCTCAGTGCGAAAGCTATAAAAGAAGCAAGTAAAAATCTATTTAAAATAGGGAAGGATATTGTCCCTAATTTAGGTAATTTATTAAGTTACAAACTTGGAGAAATTGTAGAAGAATACTCAAAAAGTAAGGAAATGACCATAATACCCTTGCGATTATGGAAAAATGCATGATAACTGAGTGATTAAGTATTTATTAGCAAATTACTTAAGCACAAGTATAGAAAATTCGGAGATAATTATGTAAAGCTCCAAAATTAGTGATAAATGGCTAAAAATTAGCATAAATATATTGGTTAATTAATTGGAAAATTTGAAGGAAAAAGGATGAGTTTAGGTATTTTTAAGCCTAAATGCAAGAATTGACCAATAGGAAAATGTTGTAAGAGATTATGTAAAAATAATTATTTAATTAATTAAATAATTAATTAAATAATTAATTAAAAAAGAAAGTGCAGAAAATAAAAGAAAAAAAAAACGAAAAAAAAAAAATAAATAAATAAGAAATAAAAATAGAAAACTTAGTTGATAAGTTAAGTTTATTATTTTATTAATATAATTAATTAAAGTAAAATTATGTGAATAGTAAAATTTATCTTCCGTTAGACTCTTGCGGAAGTTAATTCTGAAGCCGTTTGTGCTTTTTCCTAATAAGACGAAATAGGGAAATTCTGAGAAAAGGCCAGATAGCCAAGAGGACGAAAAGGTTATGTTGTGACATTTGGAAAAGAATTGGGAATTTTCATGAACATATTTGGATTCAGTGAATTTTTCTGAAGAGATGGGTGTTTCCGAAAACAAGTTTCGACACCAGACGCGTTGGACACGTTTTGAGAAAGACTCAACTGACTGTTGGAGCCCTATATGGAATCAAAATATAGGTTAACTTGGACATTTCTACTAAGTGAGAATATGTTTTCAAAGTTGTAAATCCGAATTTTGAGATTTTTCCGAAATCACGCGAATCGGGTACCGATCGGAGAAATCGGTGCAAAGCTTACGGAAGGTGACACGTGGCCACCTCCCATTGGCCAAACCCTTTATTTTGGGCCTGAATTTCGTTCAAGTGTGAATGCAAAGAATGGAAAAGGGTTTTTTTGAAAAGTTGCTTTGGACGGTCCCAGATCGCTTTCACAAAGTTGATCCGACCAGTAGAAACCCTACACCTTTTCTTATAAATACCCCCTCCTTCACTTTTCTTCACACCATTCCTTCTTGCCTATTTCGAAATTCTAGGGAGAGAAAGTAGAGAGAGAAGCTACGGGGAAGTTACGCCGAAGTCTTCAACGGACATCGGGAAACCTAGATCTGCTTTGTCGTTACTGTTGTCCGATCGTGCCACAAACGTTTCACTGTTTCCGTCAAGAAATACTAATTTCTGCTAGACGTACTGTTTACCGTCAACGAAGGTACGTTCGCGTACTGGTAACCTTAAATCTTGTGTTTATGGTATGCATGTATGTGCTAGGTGTACTGTAAGTGGTAGCTGATAGCTTTTGCTGTATGTCTATGTACTGTTAGGGCATGTACGTTCGCGTACTGTAACACTAACGCTGATGTTTATTGTATGCATGTATGTGCTAGGTGTATTGTATGTGTTAGCTTATAGCTCTGTGGTATGTCTATGTGCTGTTGATATGTTTACGTTTGCTATGGGCGATATATCTGCATGCTATTGGGCGATATATGTATACATGCTATTGGGCGATATATGTATGCATGCTCTTGGGCGATGAGTGCACATATACTGTTGTTGATATGATTGTCTGTGATCCATATGTTGTGTCTGTAAATATGAGGTTAACCGTTACCTGAGATCCGGTGCGGATCTCAGCCCTTAATATAGCATCAGGCTCCCGAGGACCGAGGACCGAGGAGAGAGACAAGCAACTCGCGTAGATGTTCCTGATGAAGACTTCCTTTCGATGTTTCGCGGAAGCCTTCCTTTTGTTATTATCTCTTTTTTGAAATACTCGGTTATTGTACCGTAGTTGTAACCAGCTAGACTTACGGTAGTTTATAAATATATATCAGTTACTCTTCTGCTCAAATGCTCTACTCTGATGTTTTCAAATGATGTTTGTTTGAAATAAAAAAAAATTATACTGCTTGTGAAAAGTCGGGTTGTTACAATAATTAATCTTCAGCTAAATGTTATGCAAAGTAAAAAAAAAAATTAGAACAATCATTTCAAACAAGTTTTATATTTTTTTCCCACCTCAAATATGATTGCTCAGAATATATTATTTTGTGTTTTTCTTCCCAAAATTTATTCTGAAAAATAATTTCATAAAATTATTCTAAGAACAAAAGATTTTAAAACAGAATCAATCTCAAACAATGTTAAAACCATTCTGAAGGTTTTATTTGTTTTGTCATTGGGTGAGAACATGATGAACTCTGTACTTTTTAAATCTAAGCAGTTTCCCTTCAGAATTCCAAAAGGAATTTAAGTTTGTGTGTGGATGTCAAAGTAAATATTTTCATCTATGGATTTTATTTGTAATTGGATGAAGCTTGTAATTAATATCTTCACCTTTTTTTGGACTGAATCTTCATCTTTAGTTTTTGTGATCACTTTTTTTTTTTTTCATTTTTCTAAAATTTGATGCACAAAATCAAAAAGACAATTTTTCTTAATGTAGTGGCTAAATAAAAAATTCTAAATAATAAAAAATAGAAGACGTGATAGTCTGAACAAGTTATATACATAACCAAATCAAAATGCTTTTTGGGGAACAAAAAAAAAAAAAAAAGTAGCGTCTAATCATAAGGCATAACCTGCTCAGTATAATAATGCTAAATAAAATGGTACAATTGGGTTATCTTAATTTGTAACCACAAAGATCCAAATTGTTGAGATTAAACCTTAATTAATGATTATTTAAAGTGGATAATAACACAGCATGATCTTCAGTGAAGTTGTAAACTATTGTGCTTCCATTACATTATATTTCAGTTTGTTACATTAAGATTTTAAGGATTAATTATTGGCTTATTTGTTTATGGAAGCATGCAATATATATGTGTTTATTACCCCACTTGTATCACAAACTTTTCTGATATTTTTTGTTATGATCTATCAACATTAAATTAATACACTTCTTTATGCTTATTAGGATATTTTGTTGGTAAAAAAAATGCTCTTGACTTTCTTTTATTAGATCAAGGGTTTCCCTCCTTGAGATTTAGAAGGAAAAAGGTTTTCATACTCTCCCAACAAATGCGTTATTTAGGGTTCGAACTTGTATTCTCTTTTTTACACGGGTGGAAAAAAGGCTTTTAAGACCGGATGAAACAGGCATATTAGGACCGGACCCGCGACAGGTCTTGTTCCAGGCGGTATTAAAAGTCTCCCTATTAAGACCGGACTTGTAACCGGTCTTAAAGAGTTTCTTTCAGACCGGACATTTTCAACATTCGGTCTTAAAAGTCGTACTAAATAGATCTGAAATATTTTTTGTTCGATCCTAAAACTCAAACTTTAAGACCAGACAAAAACTCGACCGCTCTTAAAAGATCCGAATATTAAGACCGGACAAATATAAACCCGGTCCTAAAAATAGTAGATCCTAAGACCAGACGACTAATTACCCGGTCTTAAAAGACTGACTTTCAAGACCGGGTAATTATATACATCCGGTCTTAAAAATTGAACTTTTAGACCGGACTTATAAATGGACCGGTCTTAAAATACCAACTTTTAAGACCGGCTTAATACCTTTAAGAGCGGTCATAGAAATACATCCGGTCTTAACATTTGAACATTTAAGACCGTCTTATTTATTTGTGGTCTAAATTTTCCAGAATTTTTTCCCTGTTCTGTTATTCCTGATCATATATATATACACAAATCCACCATCCAAAACAGCACATAAAAGTCGATATACTTTAAGCTACAAGCTATGAACATGAATAAATTGAATTGGGAAAAAGAATACAAATATTATCCACCATGAGTTATGTGGCCTCTTAAGTCTACAACGTAACAGCTAAAGTAATTTATACAATAAGCTAACAATGAGTTACAATACAGCACGTAAATCAACATACATGTAGTCCAATATTCACCATGCCTTCATCTAATTCCCACCCAACAACGTAACATGCATCATCTTTTATAACATGCCCCTTTGAATCGGATCCTACCAAAAAAACAAAACAAGAACAAATTCATAGTCAGCGTGACATTGTTTAATTAAGAACATAGAAGGAAGATACGCAAGTTAAAACCTTAAAGTTTTCTAAGAATTCTGCATATGAATATTACCTTATGAATTGACTCTTTTATAAAGTGATATCCTCCCATATCCCTTCTTGATGATCATTTCTTATGCCGGGTTCATTATCCGCTTCATCTTCTTCGTTCATGTCTGGTAGACCCCTTGAAAAAGGAGTAATCTTAGGAAGACCGTAATTTGAATGACTTTCCTCATCAATATCAATGACCCTCTTTCCTTGGAGAGCTACAGACCACATTTTATTTTCTTGATCGGTGATATAAAACACTTGTTTCGCATGGTCTGCCATAATAAAAGGTTCATCTCCAAAACTTCTACTATTGACATCGACTAAAGTAAATCCTAGCCGATCGATCCGAACACCATTATTGACATTAACCCACTTGCATTTGAAGATGAGAAATCTAATTTTGACATAGTCCACCTCCCAAATCTCTTCAATAACCCCATAATATGGCATGACCGCCAATTTAGGCCTCTTGTCTTTCGAACTGGAGAAGTGCATAGATTCATCCTCTAACATAACACCACTGTTCTGGACTGTGCTTCTATCATCTAGGGACTTAGTGTAAAATGTATAACCATTGATCACATACGAATTCCAACTTATGACATCAGCCTCAGGACCACGTGCTAACCATTTCTTTGTATCGGAAACACATTCAGATCCCTCGACCTTTTGTTTGAACCATTTTGCAAAAGTTCTGTTATGCTCCCTAATCAACCTTTGTTCGGTCATTCGATGGTTGTCTTTCCTTAACCGAAGCCCCACGTCTACCCCCTTCAGCATGCTGACGTTTTGGATGCCCAATATGTCTTACTTTGGCCAAATAATTTTGACAGAATTCCATGGCCTCTTTAGATACATATTTCTGAACAATTGATGCTTCTAGCCGGTACGCGTTCTTCACATACCCTTTTAGGAATTTCATAGATATTTCAATAGGGTACATCCACCGTAAATGGATAGGGCCGCACAACTTTATCTCCCTCACTAGATGAACAATGAGATGAACCATGATGTCAAAAAATGTAGGAACAAAAAGCTTCTCAAAGTGTCACAAGATAAGATATCCTTCATTCTCCAAGGCATCCAACTTTTCAATCTCGAACACTTTACTACAAACCGCATTGATGAAGAAACAAAGTCTAGTCAAAACGACGCGAAGATCATATTCGGCGATCCCTCGAATAGCTACTGGGAGTAGCTGTTGCATCAAGACATGACAGTCATGAGACTTTTGGCCTACTAATTTCAAGTCTTTCATCGAGACAAGCCTCTTAAAATTTGAAGAATACCCTGAGGGAACTCTTGTGCCATGTAAACATTCACAAAAGCTTCGTTTCTCATCCTTAGACAAAGTATGAGAAGCCGGGGGACAATAAGTTCTCTTCCCAAATGGCCTTGGATGCAAGTCTTCGCGTATTCCCATTGCTTGCAAATCCAATCTTGCCTTCACACCATCCTTTGAACTACCTTGTATGTTGAGAAGCGTGCCAACAATACTATCACATACGTTCTTCTCCACATGCATGACATCAATACAGTGTCTCACATCAAGATTGCGCCAATATGGAAGATCGAAGAATACAGATCTCTTCTTCCATATATTTGTTTCTTTTCTACTCTTTCCATTCTTACCGAAGATGACACTGATATTTTTAACCTTTTCATACACTTGCTCCCCAGTCAATGCCACCAGAGCTTCTTCATAGTCTTGGCCACCAAAAAAGGCCTTCTTTAATCGACGATATGGGTGGCCCCGTCTAAGAAATCTCCTATATCCAAGATACACCGTCTTTCTTTCAGGTTGAAGTTGAAGTTGATGGTAGCATGTGCCTTCTTCACAAACCGGACATGCTTTATGGCCTTTTACACTATACCTTGACAAGTTCCCATATGCTGGGAAGTCGTTTATAGTACAAAATATCATGGCTCTCATTTTAAAGACCTCCTTCTTGAAAGAGTCAAAAACATCGACACCTTCTTCCCACAACTCCTTCAAGTCTTCGATCAAGGGCTCAAGGTAAACATCTATGTCATTTCCGGGCTGTTTTGGTCCCGAAATCAACATAGACAGCATGATGTACTTTCGTTTCATGCATAACATAGGAGATATCATTTGTAAACAATCAGGAGTATAGGCCATGAGCTATGTATGCTGCTAAGGCTTCCATAGGGATTCATGCCATCCGTGCTAAGGGCAAGCCTGAGGTTCCTAGGTTCTTCGCCGAAGTTCGGAAATAATTGATCGATCTTCTTCCATTGAGAAGAATCGGCCGGATGTCGAAGCTGTCCATCCGAAATCCTCTCATCTGCATGCCACCTAAGATTTTTTACATCATTTTCATTCTCAAACAACCGCTTGAACCTTGGTATGATTGGAAGATACCACAACACTTTTTTACAGTACGCAATCATTCGGGCATGCATGGATCTTTTTGTACTCCATCCCCAGTGGACAAAGTATTTTCTTAGCATCATAGTAGCGATGCGGCAACACGTTATCATCCGGAAGCATGTCCTTCAAAGCCTCAAGCAATTCGAAAAACTCTTGTCGCTCCATCCATGACGTGCTTTCAAGCTTACCAATTTCAATACAGCGTTCAACAATTGGTATTTTTTACACCCACGGTATAGCGGTGTCTCTGCATCACTGCACATTTTACCATATGCATGTGATCGCTCAAAAGACTCTTCTCCTACATCACGGATAATGTCCTCTATGCGATCATCCATATCCGTGTCATTATCATCAAAGGCCACTTCCCCATGTTTTTTTCCCACTTGGCACTTTTTCACCATGCCATACCCATACTGTATAAGTCTTACAAAATCCGTGACAAATTAAATGTGTGCGTATAACTTCAGGACTTAGTCGACTCTCATTCAAATATTTTACACAAGGGCAATAAAACTTCCCCCCATCATCATGTGCATTTTGTTTAGCAAATTCTATAAATTCCCTCACCCCATTCTGATATTCAACACTTGTTTGTAAAACATTTATCCAACTGTGATCCATAGTAGAATTCCTATATATAGACGAAAATCATTGATCATACATAATCCGAAAAAATTGAAACTTGCATATAAAATAAGCTAACTCCAAATGCAAATATTGTCTCAAAGAATCACTTTTATGGAGGAACTTGCCCATTAAATGCATAACAAAGAATCACTTTTGGTCATAAATGCATCACAGTGAATCCAAGAACCAAAATAAATGCAAGACGAGGAAATTAAATGCAGGGGATGAAGGTCTTGTGGACTAACCTGTAGCATATAAATTCAAATGCGTTTGCTAAGTCTTACTTCTCCGGCCACGAACGGTGATGTTGCAGACAAAACAACAAGAGTAACCTAAAAACAATTGTTGGTCAGTTGGGTAGGTCTAAAGTGTAAATATAATATTCAAAAAACAATATTCATTAACAACAGAGAATACCCATAAGAACATTACACCGATTTCGTTAAACCCATGAAAAACCAAGAACAATAAGCTAGAAAATAATAAAGTTGTATATAACCGAAACACCTCTTACAGCTTCGTCTATAGACGTTTAGGTAAGGAACCAGAGAGTGATTGTCGAGAGAGGTACGCGAAGAAGCGACGAAGCAACACAATTCATACTGGAGTCGGAACCTGAGTATTCACTTTCGGCGCGACAAGAGATATTCAGAGGGGGAAATTTAATTTTTTCGCGCGACAAAGATACCTTATTTAGATTTTTGGATTTTTTTAATACCAGTTAAAAATTAAATGTTCGGTCCTAAAGATACAACTAACATTTTAAGACCGGAGTTTTAAAAGTATCCGGTCCTAAATTTTATTAGTCATTTAAGTTTTAAGACCGGAGGTTTATAAAACATCCGGTCTTAATGGCCTTGGTGATTGCAGTAGTAAGAATATATACACAACAACAAAAAAACAAAAGAAAAACAAGCTGAATATTATCATCCACAAGAATCTGACTGAACAACCTCAGCGATTTCGGCGTGAAGAGCATTAATTTCCCGCCGGAGATCAGCAAGTTGTTGTCTTATTTGCTCCACCCGCAATATTAATGGATCATTACAGGAGAGCGGAGAGGGGTCAGAGGTAGGCGCGCTAGGTCCAACAGGTTGGATAGGGGGAGCACGAACCTCTTCGCCAGAAGGATCGGGGGGTGCGGCATGCGCAATCTCTTCATCATCCGAAATAACAATGGGTCTAACGACCCGAGAGTCTTCGGAAACAATACGACGCACTCTCGCTGGAGGAGGCGCACCATATAATGATCTAACCATGTCACGAGCTTGAGGTGTGTATGCACCCCTACGAGAAGTTTGCTTGTATCTAACCATGGTTTGAGGATTTGAGAAGTTGGGGCAGAGAGCTAGGAAGTGAGGAGTTAACAAGGACAAAGAGGTAGTGTGTGGAGTATATAAGGATAGAGAGCAGGAGAGATAAACACATCGATGATGATAAAGTCAATTGTTACAAATGAATTTAATTTTTCTACTTTAAGAGCGTATTAGTTTAAATATCCAGTCCTAAACTTTTAAGACCGACCTTTAACCTTGTGTCCGGTCCTAAAACTCAATTTTTAATTCAATTACTTTTAAGACCGTCTTTTTATCATATATCCGGTCCTAAAAATCATTTTTAAGACCGATATTTTATTTTGTATCCAGTCCTAAAACTCATTTATTTTTATATTTCAATTTATTTTTTTCAAGTAAGAATTTTTGGTTAAAAAATATTACTTTTAAGAACGGATCTTACACAATATCCGGTATTAAAAGTTCATTCTTTTCAAATAGCAGAGTCCCTTCCCCATGTTGAAATGAATGTTTCAGAGTCTCTTCGGCTTCCACATAAACTTCCCAACTAGGCGTCTCCTCGTATTCTGAGCAACTATGCGTCTCCTCGAAGATCATATTCCGGCGTTTCACATTCTTCAGGATGGGTTCTCTATTTAAACCCGTTGTTACTTTACTTTCTTCACATTCATCTCCATCTCCTCCTACAACCTCCACCCCAATGGCTCCTCCACCACGACGAGGTCCTCCTGCTGGGCGAAATCCTGAGGCATCTCCATATCTTCCTCCGTTGCCTCCGAACCCGAACTTGTACCAGATGCTGCAGCACCTGATAGACCGCGTCGATCATATAGACCGACGCTTGGGCCAACTGTTTCAGGTCTATCACGCCGTCAACAACAAGCTGAAGGTCATACTCGACGCCAATGACGTTGAGTACCATACCTCTGATGACGACGTCTTCGACCCTTCCCTCCCCTCCGACAACGATGGGGAGGATTAGAAATTTTTAAGTTTTTTTTTGTAGTACTGATGCCTCACAAGGTAGCAGGAAAAAAATATTATTACATAAAATTTTTAGTTCCCACTCGCCTTCCTTGTGTGTCTTTAACTTTATGTTCTTTTTTCTTCGACAAAAAGAACAAACAAAACATTGTCCTCTTCGTGGTGATCAACATTAAAAATTTACAGAATACAGTTAACAGTGACGAGTGACGACCACAAAAAAAAAACATTCTTTACCTTTTTCGAATAAAAACAAACAGAGTGACGACTCTTCTCAAGTTTGGACCATCGTTGTCGTCCTCTTTACTTACCCTGTTGTGAACATTTTCAGTGTCCTTTTCGTTATCTTGTTTCTTTTTCTGACAAAAAGAAAAAGGACAAAGAAAAGGGACACCGATGATGATCTTCACATCCAGTTTAAGTAGAAACGAGGACAACGAAGCACAAAACTTGAGAAGAACGCCAGAAATTTGGTTGCCTTGAACCCTAACGATTTTTCTGAAAACTGAGTCACCAACTCTATTTAAAGGAAGAATATTAGGACCGGACATATAACAAATCTACGGTCCAAAAACTTAAGCCTTATTTTAAAAATTTCAAGTTAGGAGCGGACAAATAAAACATATACGATCCTAAAAGTTTCGGCAAACTATTAAAATAAACGAAGACTTTTAAGACCTGACTCCTAACAAATACACGGTCCTAAAAGTCTAGCCATATTCTTTGGAATTTTTCGAAGACTTTTAGGACCTGATATTAATTAAATATACGGTCCTAAAATTCTAGCCATATATTTTATAGACTGTTAGTGTAACATCTCGTTTTCTAAAGCAAAATTTTTTTTTTTCAATCAATCAGAGTCGAGCATTGGAGCGAAAGAGTAACTGATACATATTCAAATAAAAACCATAGTGTAACATTGTATGGATAATACAGTTATCCTACTGTTTCTAAAGAAAGTACAAAAGCGGAAATACAAATTTCCCGGCGCGATCTACCGTCTTGCTTCCACGATCTCCAATTCTCGGTCCTCCAGACCACAAAGCTACAATTGAGATTCAATTTACCGCATTGAATCTCGGGTAACAGTAACCTCATGCTCAAACAATACAGTATATAACAACAGATATTCTAGAGCTAATACAACAGTATATCATTTGCATACAATAGATGCATGATCATTATGACGACAGAACATAAGCACATAGCAATATGTAAGGCCCCATAGGGTAACAACAACAACAGATTGCACTATTCACCAGTGCCACGATACCACTCGTGTCCTCGGCGCTAGGAAAACATAACGGCATTATTATGACATAACCCGTATAAAAGCGTGCGCCAGACATATCGGTCTACGAACGTATCTATCACATATATGTATTTAAGCGGCACAAGATTAGTGTTACGATGCGGCGTCAGTACCTCCTTTGACGATATACGGAATTTACAGCACGTTTTGACGAAAACAGCGCACGTTGACGGAAAATGGCGGGCGGCGGCGCGTCGGACGGACAGTATTCGGCGACGAGATCAAGGTTTACGATATCCTATAATGATAATATCACCATTATCAATATTTGACATTATAACGGGCATTTTAGGTAAAAATTACCATTTTGCCCCTATACCCCTGTCCGGCGGAATTTCGCGGACTTCGTTACTTTGGCTCAGACTTTCCAAAATTTTGCCGAACTCCGACCCCACCATGATTTTGAATTTAATACTTAAAATAAAGCTAAAGATCTATCTAGCATTACTACTAAAACTATTGAAAGCATTAAAAGCTAAAGAATAGGAAAAATTACCCAGAGCTTATTTGCAAAATTCCCAGGGCTCCTTCCTCCTCGAGCTCCTCTCTCTAACTTCTCTCTAGGAAAGCTCAACTAGAGAGAATGGTTTTGGTGTGAAAAATACAAAGGGAGGGGCTTGCTATTTATAGGGAAAGTTGGGTGCCTATTCATACTTTATCAGACGGATTATGGACCGTTGGATCGCACTTTTGACAAGTGTCACGATCCTCACCGGGCCACTTGCAGCTGTCCTTTTGGCCCTTAGGTGTCCAAAAAGTGATGTCATGCATGACATCACTTACTTCTTCAAGAAGGTTTTGTACCGAGATAAAACCTCGATTGGTGTCCAATTGCGTAATCTCGGAAAAGTCTCAAAAATCCGGAATCACCATTTTGAAGCCCCTTTCCTTCTCATTAGAAATGTCTAATCTAAACTAATTTTTGATTCCATCCGGGGCTCCAAAAGTAAGTCCAAGTTTACGGAAAGCGTGCGGTTTCGGAAGAACTTTACGGAATCATCAATCTCGGACAAAATTCACCGATTCCAAATATGTCCAGATAAATTCAAACTCATTTCCAAATGTTGAGTTAGAATTTATTTTCTTGAATCTTTAAAATGTGACTATCTCGCATTTCTCCCTATTAGTCTTATTAGGAAAATGCTCTCTAGAGCCTCGGAATCAACTTAGGAAAAGGCTAGCGAAGATAAAAATTCACTGATCAATATTTTACTCTGACATTGGAAAGCCTATTCCTGGTACTCTAGGTAGGATCCGTTTCCTATAAGTCTGATCACTATTCACTGTACTTTTATACAATATTACACTTTAACTTGCAAGGTAAGGCACCATGATATTTTTACCAACTCTTGTCCTTATTTCTTTTTCTTGGCCAAATTTTGGTCAAATCTGGTCCTATTTAATAATTTTTATATAATTTTTTACAAAATTTCCTATTGGTCAATTCTTGTATTTAGGCTTAAAAATACCTAAACTCAACTATTTTTCTCCAAAATTTCCAATTAATTAGTAAACATGTTTTTACTAATTTTGAACCATAAACCACTAATTTTAGGATTTTATATAATTATTCATGAATTTCATTTGCTTATGCTTAAGTAATTAGCAAATAATTACCTAATTACTTTATTATCACTTGTTGATAATTTTCTTAATTAGAATGCCTCATTACTTCATAACATTTGCATTGACATTTGTGTTTTCATGTCTCCTTTATTATATTAGAATTTACAAGGGTATTTTAGTCATTTAAATACTTTTTGAGCATTCTTATTCAATCTCTCCAAGTTCATAATTTATTAAATTACCAAAATTAGAGATAATATACTCTCTCAATTTTAATAATCATTTTAATGCCTTTTAGGATCTTTCACAATTTTCCTAAGTTCTTTATGTCCCATGTGGGCATTTTTGTCATTTTTGGCACTTTGGCCCCTAAATTCTCTAATTTCTCAGAGATTTTTCCTTAGAAAATAAAATAGATTTAACATATTCTTTGAAACCACATATTCACCTATTTTCATTAGGTATTATTTCCTAATTTATGATATTTACCCTAGGTCAAATTTTAGGGTATTACAGTTAGGACTGGATATATGAAATATATACGGTCCTAAAAGTCTACCCATATTTTTTACAATTAGACGAAGACTTTTAGGACCGGATATTTTTTAAATATTCGGTCTTAAAATGGACGAAGACATTTAGGACCGGACTTTTAACAAATATACGGTCCTAAAAGTCGCGTATACTTTTCAGAGACTCTTATGGCTCATTTACAACATCCGCCTGTATCTCAAATTTCAAGCACTAAATAGCTTTATCCACCATCCCATTCATTCAGAAACCCAAAATGGACACACACAAATTGTTCGAAAAAATAAATAAATTTATTATTGAATTACATTGCGTTATATTTACAAATGAATGAATTAGTCAAAAAAATAAACAAATAATGTTTGTACAGAAGGCTATTGTTGCTACAGGCCTACAGCTAGCATATATTATTTACAAAGGAATTAATTTAGGACATTAATTATTGTCCTGACTTAGCTTTTGTAAGAACAGTTTATACAGATATTCACAAAACACATAGCGTATGTGCTCCACTTCATCATCAGAAAATGGCTCTGTACAGGCAAACCTCTGTAACATCAAAGACAGAAACAAAAATAACATATTATTACGTGCATATTTCATATGTAACATTAAGCCATCAGTGACTGAATTCAGCCATAACATTTTACCTTTGTTGTGAATTTAGTCTTTCCCTCCGTCACAATATCATATATGTGTTTCATGACGTACGGGCCACATAAGTTCAATTCTGGCAGTTGCCGACGGGTCTAAAAATAACAATAAATATATATAAGAGCATATATAGCTTACTGACCAACTTCAGAAGGCATTTATGCCATGTCCAAATATGTACTAACCGGAATTTGGAACCATTTAGGATCTTTGAGCTAAAACCCACGCCTTTTTTTTTACCTCAACTTGGAAGGTCCTCATGCCACTATCATCAAAATCACAAATTTATCAGTAATGTTCACTGAAAATTCACTACAGAGATTTCAGACAAGACAATCAAAATGACATTCTTACTCGTTGATGATCTGCTTCAACGTAAGCGATGGATCGCCGTGAATGGAGCATAAGAAGATAACAAAATGCGCCTCCATGTTCATGACGACCAACTGCCAGTGGTTGCTGAAAATTCACAGCAGTAAAGTACTCAGTGATATATATGTAGCAGAATTAAGTGAATTGCAGATAAGAATTGTGATATATATGTACCCGAGCCAGTATGGAAACAAGTACACCTTTCTTCACACTTCACACAACCTCTTTGATATGTACACCTGTCTCAATTCCATGGGTGTTGTACTTGCATACAATGGGCACAAGAATCCAAAATCCTCGATTCTGCCCTGTTGAACCAGTTTCTCATGCATGCACCTACAAGAATGACATCGATCAAGGAATTAGTATATATGTATGTGTGTCTAAACGGTGCATTTAAATTATGTAATCAAGGAAGAATATACTTACTTCATAAATATTTGAACACATGCACTAGTAACCTGCTGTCCAGGAAGCAGCATGGACTCTACATCGTCATTATCAATGTAAACCGGTTCAGGATTTGGGAGGCCTACTACTTCATTGACAGGCCACGATTTATCTTTAAACCATTTGTTGGCTACCAAATCTTTTATTTTATCCGTGGCCGTCAAGTTAGCAGTAGGGGTGGAACTTGAGGAGGGGGTGGAGCTTGAGGAGGGGATGGAGATTGACGAGGGGGTGAAGCTTGATGAGGGGGTGAAGCTTGATGAGGGGGTGGAGCTTGACGAGGGGGTGCAGCTTGATGAGGGGATGGAGCTTGAGGAGGAGTAGAGACATCTACAAGCCTCACTGGCCAAGAGATGAAAGTTCCCTTGACATCACTCACAAGCTTCAGCTCCTCAGTTGGGAAAGGGACATGTGCATCAATCAATACCTCTTCAACTGACACTCTGACTTCATCATCAGCCATTTGTTGGTGGTGTACAGTTGATCCCAAGTTGTGGACAGTACCTTTAGCAACCAATTGTCTATGACTATCATGATCCTCCACATACAGATGACAAGGTTGCTCTGACTGTCCAACAATGCAGCTCCCTCTAGTGCTCTGCTGCTGCATAGGTGCAGCTGAAGGTGTCAAGGGATCCACACTGGTCTTTGGCCGAGAGCTCAGGAGACATTGCATTTTCTAATCCATCTCCTCCTTCATCTGTTTCAACTGAGCTTGAAACATTGCTCTCAATGTAGCTTCTCTGGCCGCTGATTCCTCATTTAATTTGGCAAGCGTCTGATCCATCTCCTCCCGGGTAATCATACTTTGTCTGTGGCATTTGGATTTACCAAAGAATTGCTTTAGGTCTACCCATCCTCCAATCCCCTTACACGCCCCGAGTGATCTGGTTTTCCGGTCGCAACGGTCAGAACATCATTCCTCCCGTCCGACGCAAAAGATCCCTCTGCTTCTTTCTTTTTCAGATCTTCCTGTAAGATACATATAACGAGAAGCTTAGTAATGAAACATGTTTAGTAAGTAAAAAATAACAATATCGATACTTACAATTCGTTCAGCAACTACACGAGTTTTTTCACTCGTGTAGGCACCGCTTGGCTTTTGCCGAATGTACAACCACAAATCCTCGCGGCGTATTGGAGATGGCGGCTGGTCAACTACTGCAGAAGGATTGGATTCAGCTTCATTGTCCAATCTCTTCCGCTTGGCTGCCATCAAATCTTTTTCGGCCTTTTCATATCCGCCGCGAGAAGCCCTGTGTGGGCAATCATTCTTTCTCCCGATCTCCTGTGCTTTTTCCCTTCTTTTCTGTGAATCAGGATTGAAAACAACTATCAATTATGAATTCCAGTCATGTCATCACTAACGAAATTAGAGAACTTCTGCTTGATATGAACGTCAAACATTAGTCAAATTCACTTCATCAAGTTTCAACATTTTACTTAAGGAAGATGTAGCATTGTAGAAGAAATTGGGAGAACCAAAGGAAAGGGAGTTGCGAATTGCCGCCAACTCGGTCAATTCATTCATTCATCATAAATGGTTCCTACACATATTAGAATAACTAACTAACTACTTGCACCGAAACCATTACACGCTTAACATACTAACTAACTAACAAAGAACGTCTAACCATATTACACAGTTTACATATCAGACTTGCATGGAACTAAGACATGCTCCTCTCATGCAGGAAAAAGGCAGGAAATATATACTTCTATTCACACACCAAACCATTTAACTAACAGGATTATATGTACACAATAACATTCACATATCCACACAGGTTAATAAGCAAACAAAAGTGCACACAAAACTAAATATAAACTCACCAGAGCTTCAGGAGTGGTCCCCTTCTGAACAAATTGTTGCCAAGTTTGTTCATCAATAAATTTGTAGTTGTCCCAGGGTTTATGGTCAGGCTCCACCTCGACAAAAATATATGTGTTAGCTAGAAAGGTCTTAAACTTCCTGAACCGCTCAAACACAATAAGACAATATTGAGTCTTTCAACTTCTCAGACTCAGGGACGGTGTATGTAAGCCGGATAGTGTCCCAAATAGGATCCTTTATTGTTCTTTGGTCCACATTTTTCCACTCATCTGTCAAAATGCTAACCTTGCTGCGTACTAGAGCGCCGACAAAACTAGTATATGTGGTTTTATTAGGACCGACAGGTGTCAAATTTTCATCAAACTGAATCTCGAGCTTCGTCCCAGAATTCCGACTAAGGGATACTTCGATCATTCGTGTGCTGCTTCTACCACGGCGTGCACGGCGCTGAGGAGGCTCAATGTGAGATGAAGAGGGTTCGTTCGGCTGACCCACACCAATCAAACCAGTATCTGGAGTTTCAGGAACACGAGTGGAATCGTTTTCACCGTTCATTTTCAAGTAAGAGAGGAATGCCTGAGGAAATAAGGGAGTAACAGAGGCTAACGGTACGCGGGGCGAGGAAGAGAGGTAATGCAACAGGAAGGGTTTCGCTACGTGAACAGGGGTTCTTCAGTGAGAGTGACAAAAGCTTCCACGCGAAGAAACATATATTTGGCGCCTCGTTTTTAAGACCGGACAAATAAGTAAATACGGTCTTAAAAGCTAACCTTTAAGACCGGTCTTTCTATAACTCCGGTCTTAAAATTAATTAATTTTTTATTTAAACTTTAGTACCGGCCTGATTTTATGTCCGGTCTTAAAAGTCTCACTTTTAAGACCGGTCATTCCGTAACTCTGGTCTTAACATTTATTAATTTTTTATTTAAACTTTAGTACCGGCCAAATTTTAAGTCCGGTCTTAAAAGTCTAACTTTTAAGACCGGCTATTGTATATGTTCGGTCTTAAAACTTTAATACATTTATATTTAAATTTTTCCGTAATTATTTTGGAGTGTAGAAAATATAAGTCTGCTTGTATGAGATTTCTCCATAAAAGTAATTGATATTTCAATTTTTTTAATAACATTTTAAAGACTGGTTGTTATTTTAACAGGTCTGGATAAGACCTATGAAAAATGATCAGTATAAGAAGTTCTTTTCATTTACAAATCTGCCACCGTCATAGATTTAGGACCGGTCGATAGTTAGTCCGGTCTAAATGAGGCGGTCTTAAAGCCCTTCATTTTATAAGAAGTTCTTTTTATTTACAAAACTGTCACCGGTCACATCTTTAAGACCGAGGCGTCGAATATCCGCTCTAAATGAGGTGGTCTTATAGCCCTTTATTGTATAAGAAGTTCTTTTTATTTACAAAACTGCCACCGGTCACACCATTAAGACCTGGGCGTCGATGATCCGCTCTAAATGAGGCGGTCTTAAATCCCTTTTTTGCACTAGTGTTACGAGATTAAGCCTTTTACCACCTCAATCAACAACTTAATGGTTGTTTTTTATTATTTTAATCTTCAAGAAGACAACTCAAAATAAATAACTTATTGTACCAACTACTTTTATTAAAGGATTAAACCTTCATTATCAATATATAGCATGCAAGGCTAAGGTGGATAAAGGCGCTGGGGCAGGCATCTTATGAGTCTACGAAGCAACAGTAACTCAAACTAAAGTAGTGAAGGCATGTGTACTCTTAGTCTTAAATTTTTTGCGGAGTGGGCTCCAAGCGCTCTGCCATTGGACTGTGGGTGAGCCAAACCAATGGCGGAGCCAGGAATTTAAGTTTGTGGGTGCACAGTTAATGATGAGATTTGGGGGTTCGGGGGCAACACCCCCGAATTTTTTTAAGGAGGATAAAAGGCAACCCACTCCTTCGTAAAGTTTAGGACTAGAAATGGGGTTCAATTGAAAAGTATTTCTGAAGAAATCAATTTAAACAGAACAATATACTCTAATCTCATGGCATACAAATACCCAGATGTTACACAATCAAATTCCAAAGTAACATGCAAGGAAAAATTATTATGGTTTATCATATGTGATAGGATATTACAAAGTCAACTATCAACAAAGAAGTAAAGGAGCATAACAAATGCTATAACTCACTAGACAGTCTACCAGAGAGCACGACACTTTCAATAGGTTCAACACCAAACACCTACAAACACTTTCTATTTTATGTAGGGGAGTTGCTCTCGGAACTCTACAAGCTAAGTACATGTGATTGTAATTTTTTTTTTGAGAAAACTATGTTAATTAAGTCTGATAATATTTATATTTAATTTAATCAGATGGTCATATTTAAAAAAAAAAAACGTCATACTAAAAAAGTAAAACGTTGACTCTGGCAGCGGGTAGTAAAGCTTGAGGCCCATAAAAATAAAACCACCAATGGGCCTCATAGCACTATATAATAATGTCCCATGTTTTGAGGGGGATTATGGGTGTTTATGCTAAGATATGTAGTAACTCAGCGGCCAGGGAAAAAAAAAAACTCAACAGCCACAATTTATGGGTGCACTTGCACCCACCAGAATTAACGTGGCTCCGCCACTGAGCCAAACCCCCCTCCTAAAATTTTTATATAAAAAAAAAAATATATATATATATATATATATATATATATATATATATTATATATATATATATATATATAGCATGAAAAAAAAAAATCCGACATTCGATATATCATGTGGATAAAGTCAAGTCAGCATCTTAAAAATGAGATTGATTATTGAACCAAGTTTCTTTAATTGTCTCAAAATTAATCTTGAAAAATTTTACTATATTTTTTAATTTTTTAAAAAACAAGAAATTACTTTAAAAAAATGTATTTTGTTGACTACTTGAAAAATATGAAGATGCAGAAAGGTATTACACTATAATTTAAAAGCATTAGATAATAGATGAAGATATAATAAAAATGTTAAAAAAAACATAATAACAAATTATTTTCCTATATATTTTTAAACTAAGTAAAATAATGTATTTATAAAATTTAAACAAACCAATCCTAAAAGCGTTGGTTATGGTTAGTGGTGTGATGAGAGTGAAGTTTGTGATAAGCTTGTAATCATAATAAAAATTTGGTGCCTAACTAAAGCTTGGGGTGCACATTATGTGCACATAATTAGGTGCCCAATTATGTGCTCATACCTCTATTAGAGGTATGAGTATATTTTTTTTATATATTGTATTTATTTAGATTTAGATTATATGATGTTTTCTGGAATTTTTTTGCACCCAGTATCTCAAATTAATTAGCTTCCAGTTCTGCAGTTATCTATAACACCAGTATCATGGCAAGCAATTAATTTTGAGATATTAGGTGCAAAAAAAATTTCAGAAAGTAACATATAATCTAAATCTAAATAAATACAATATATAAAAAAATTAAAAAAAATGCTCATACCTCTAATAGAGGTATGAGCATATAATTAGGTACCTAATTATGTACACCTAATGTGCATTCCTAAAACTTGTCGGGAGGGTTAAGAAAATTGTGTGCATGCTTGTGTTGAATTGAGTCAAGATTCTAATTATCACACCATCCAATCAATTCTCGCATTCCTAACTCCACTAATTGATTACATCACTATTCACTACGGTAGTACCATATTTCAAATATCAAATCAAGTCATTCCAATTATTACACCATCCAATCAATTCTCACATTCCTAACTCCACTACGGTAGCACCTTTTTTTTAAATTTTGAATAGTGACTTTCGAGTTCTGTAAGGCTAGTCCCGGCCTTAATACTTTCGGGTTAGATTTTAAAAAACATATATTTTTCTTACCTCAGACTTTGTTAGGCTTTGATCTTTTAAGAGCCGGCCTGGTACGACTGAACCGATCTTAATTCTCAACTCTAATACTGATACAATGATATTCTTTATTGATATTTTGCATGCATAGTTAATTGCTTTTTAGATACGTACAGTGGCAGATGCATGTATAACACTTGGGGGGCAAGTGCCCCCCTTAAAACCATGTGTTTTAAAAAAATTTAGGGTTAAATCCAAATACTAGAGAATCCTTTCGCATCGCAGAATCAAATAGTCAGCTTCTCTAAATCAAACTTTCGCCATTTGTTTAATGCCTTATATTAAAAAAGATGTATTTGATAGCATTGATAATAAAACAATTACGATGAAATTCCAAAACATAAGGCTTAGAAAGATGATATTGTAATTATTTTTATTGTAATATACTTTTGTTATTAAAATATATGTGCTTGAACTTATTTAGTACCCAGCCTTGCTATTTTTAACAACACTTTTGCTATTTCTAACCGTACTTAGCCTTGTTTTTCCCTTTATATTCTTTTATTTTTTAATGTATTTAAAATTTTTCTTTAAAAAAAAACTCAGGGGCGCTGCCCTCGAACCCCCGAGTCTCCCCACAAATTGTGCCTCTCCTTCCGTAAATTTCTAGATCCGCCCCTGGATACGTGTATATAGAGGGGAAGGGGGGAGAAAGAGGGAAGTGATTAGGAAGAAAATCAGCATTGGAGCAAGATTGGTGGGTCGGTTTGGAGATAGTGTGGTTTTATATTAGCCATGAAAAAGGTTTGAAGGTAGTGTGGTTTTATATATGAGCCATGAAAAAGGTTTCAAACTTACATTCCTATCCACAAAAACTATAAACTAATAGAGAAAGAGAACACAAAGATCAAGCTCCCTTGGATTTCGCCTCTCTCTCTCTCTCTCTCTCTCTCTCTTTTAAGGGTTAAGGTGCATTTTTGCCAACAAACAATTGTTGAAAGAGCATCCAGCACAAATATTTATTAATGGTACCTTAAATGCAAAAAAACAATTACAAGGTGCTAAAATACACAATCCCGTCAGTTTAAGCAAGTAACAGACGTTTAGATGCTGATGGGGTGAAGCTAAAGCCAAAACGTGGCAAGTTGTGTCAGAAACATTTGACTGAGCATTATTTTTGCAAAAGCTTCAAGGAAGACACGTACGATCCAAAAGTGAAACCATCAGAAAAGGAAATCCAAAAAGAAGGAGTGAGAAACAGGACCTCTCTTGGCCTGCAATGTCCCAGATCTGAGCTTTAATGACTTTTCCATCAACATTCAAGGTGCGAGTAGAAAACTCAACTCCAATGGTAGACTTGGACTCAAGGTTGAACTCGTTCTTGGTAAACCTGGAGAGAAGATTGGACTTACCGACACCGGAATCGCCAATCAAGACAACCTTAAAGAGGTAATCATAGTCGTCGTCTGCTCTATAGCCTGGCATTGTCGGGCCTGCTTAGATTCCAAAGAGAGGGGGAGATTTACAGCGAGAAGGTGGAGAGCAAAGATGGAAGCATGAAAGTGTTTTATTTAAAAAAGCACCGGAAATGATGTGAAGTTGCGAACAAAAGGGAATCGCTTCACAGCTTTTTTTTTTCTTTTGCCTCTTTTTTTTTTTTAAAAAAAATATTTCAAAGTGATTCAAGAAATCATACCTAGTTTTCTTTTCTTTTGTGTTTTTTTTACCATGATCATCGACTAGTTCAAATCAAGAGGAATCGAATCATAACTACTACCATAAAATATGGCACTGGTCGTTTTTTTAATGCATAAAGTTAAAACTTATGGAAAAGAGAGGTCCTGTTTCTCACTTTCAAGCAGATCGCCGTCGCCTTTTCTCCGAGATCGCGTTTTTGTTTCGACCTCCTATGGGTTTTGCCATTCTTTCTTTTTCTCTGCTCTCTCTGCTTTCCTCCAGGAACGCGTTTTCATTTTCTCCAGAATGATGATTTCTCCAGGAACCGTTTTCCTCTTCAATTTCGTTCTCTGCTCTCAATTTTTTGTTTTCTCCAGGAAGCTAAAGGCAAGAATAAGGCACAGTCAAATTTGTCTGACACAAGTTGCCATGTCATTGTAACACCCTAAAAATCACACTTAGGGTAAATATCAAAAATTTGGAAATGTAACTATTGAAAATAGGTGAATATGGGGTCTCAAACACCTTGTATTGGGTTTACCATGTTGTTAGGGTAATTTCCCTTGAAAAAGGATAATTTGCAATTAGGTCCCTAAGACGTTTGAAAATTTGCAAATAGGTCCCTAAGCACATTGTGGGTTATAAATACCCTGTGAAAGCTATAAAGGAAGCAAGTAAAAATCTATTTGAAATAGGGAAGGATATTGTCCCTAATTTAGGTAATTTATTAAGTTACAAACTTGAAAAATTGGTAGAAGAATACTCAAAAAGTAAGGAAATGACCGAAATACCCGCGTAAATGCTAAAATAATGCAGGAGACATGAAAACAAAGATGTCAATACAAAAGTTATGAGGTAATGGGGCATGCTAATTAAGAAAATTATCAACAAGTGATAATAAAGTAATTAGGAAATTATTGGCTAATTACTTAAGCTTAAGCAAAGGAAATTCAAAGATAATTATGTAAAACCCTAAAATTAGTGGTTTTGGCCAAGAATTAGTAAAAATATATTTACTAATTAATTGTAAATTTTGGACAAAAATAGTTGAGTTTAGGTATTTTTAAGCCTAAATACAAGAATTGACCAATAGGGAAATTTTGTAAAAAAGTTATATAAAATAATTTTTAAATAATTATTTTATATATTCTTAATTAATTAAATAGTTAATAAAAACGAAAATTAAAAAAAAAAAAAAAGACCAGAATTATTGCCAAGAAAAAGAAAAAGAAAAAGAAAAAGAAATGAAAAATGGTTGCAACTTGCTATTATTTAATATTATAATTAATTAAAGTGAAAAAATGTGAATAGTAATTTAAAAATTAGGAAACGGATCCTATCTAGAGATCTAGGAATGAGAATTCCAAAGTCAAGGTAAAATATTGATCAGTGAGTTTTTACCTTCAAGTGACCTCTTCCGGAAGTTAATTCCGAGACCGTTAGTGCATTTTCCTAATAAGACGAAATAGGGAAAAATGCATATAGGCATATTTTTGGATATAAAGAAAATAAATTCTAACTCAACATCTAGGAATGAGTTTGAATTTATCTGGACATATTTGGAATCAGTGGATTTTTCTGAAGAAGTTGGTGATTTCAGAAATGCGTTCTGAAACCGGACGCGTTCGGACACATTTTTTGAGAAACTTCAGTAGGACAGTTGGAACCCTATCTGAAATCAAAATCTAAGTTAAATTAGATATTGTTGATGAGGAAGAGATGATCTTCAAAGTTGTAAATCCAGAATTTTGATATTTCTCTGAAAGTACGCGATTCGGACATCGATCGGAAACTTATCGGTAAGACAGCTTCTTGAGGAAGTAAGTGACATCACCACCATGACATCATGGCTTTAAATGATTATGTCAGCTGCCAAGTGGCTCGGTGAGGATCATGACACCTTGCGAAGTGCGATCCTACGGTTGAGATTAAAGGAGAAAAAGGTGCAAATTTGCCCCTGGAAATCTCTATAAATAGCCAACTCCTCTTCATAAGTTTTCCACACCACTTCTCACTAGCTTGGCCGAAATTTAGAGAGAGAATCTCTGGGGAAGGAGTCTGGGGAAATCTGTAGCGAAGCTCTGGGTAAGTTTTTCGGTACCGAGCTTTAAGCTTTTGTAGTTCTTTCAATAGTTAGAGTAGTAATGCTAGAGTAGCCTTTAAATTTTTCAAGTATGATTAGATATCATATGATAGGGCTATTTTAGTCATTATTTTCAAAAATCATAGTTGCGTCGTTCTGGCAAAATTTCGGGAAGAAAATTTGTCAGAGTAACGAAGTGCTGGCGAAATTCCGCCAATTAGGGGTATGGGGGCAAAATGGTAATTTTTACCCAAAATGCCAGATATAGTACCAAATCACTAATAAAAGTGATATTACTCTTATAGGACGTCGAAACTTCGATTTCTTTGTCGTTCTGTTGTCCGACAGGGCGTTTATTGTTTTCTGTCAAAACGATCGTTTTCCGTAAACGTGCGAATCATCGAATCAACGAAGGTACGTTCGTGTCTTTGTAACACTAACGCTGATGTTTATTGTATACATATATGTGATATGTGTATTGTATGTGATAGATGATGACTTTATGTCTGTTGTGTGTTTAATTGCTGTTGGGGTAAGTACGTCCGCGTACTGTAACACTAATCTGATGTTTATGGTATGCATGTATGTGCTAGGTGTATTGTATGTGATAGCTTATAGCTCTGTGGTATGTCTATGTGCTGTTTATATGTTCATGTTTGCTATGGGCGATATATGTATACATGCTATTGGGCGATATATGTATGCATGCTTTTGGGCGATGAGTGCACATATACTGTTGTTGATATGATTGTCTGTGGTCCATATGTTGTGTCTCAGTAATATGAGGTTAACCGTTACTCGAGATCCGGTGCGGATCTCGGCTCTTAACATAGCGTCAAGCTCCGGAGGACCGAGGACCGAGGAGAGAGGCAAGCGGCCGAGTAGAAGACCCATTTGAAGACTTCCTTTTGATGTTCCGGCGGGAGTCTTTCCTTTTGTTATTATCTGTTTTTGAAATACTCGGTTACTGTACCATAGTTGTAACCAGCCAGACTTACGGCAGTTTATAAATATATATCAGTTACTCTTTCGCTCAAATGCTCTACTCTGATGATTTTAAATGGAAAAAAATTTTATACTGCTTTTGTGAAAAGGAGGATGTTACATTTTGGTATCAGAGCAGTAGTCCTTGCATGAATTTATACTGCTTTTGAAAGTTGGGGTGTTACAGTCATCTTTTAATCTTCACCACATCAGCATCTAAACGTCTGTTCCTTGCTTAAATTGACGGGATTGTGTATTTTAGTACCTTGTAATTGTTTTTTTTTTTTGCATTTAAGGTACTATTAATAAATATTTGTGCTGGATGCTTTTTCAGTAATTGTTTGTTGGCAAAAATGAACCTTAACCCCTCTTTTAATTCATCTATTAAAAATGGTCTTATTAACAACCGACTAATTTAGTTTGCAGGAATGTAGAGTCACAATGAAGGAATATCATTACTACTTCTCTCTGTTTATTTTCTTCTCTACTTCCTCCACACTTCTCATCTCAAATCTTAACTCTCAGCTCAAATTTTGAATAATTAACATTTTATATTTTATAGAACATTTTTAAATTTTCTCTTAATTATAGTGATGGACTGTTTAGATTAAGCAACCACAATTTATTTATTTATTTTTAATTATTTTCACACTTTCACGCTTTAATAATAGTTTTTTTGAATTATAATTCCTAATCATTCAATATTCAATCCAGAAGATTATTAGGGTGAGAAGTAGAGAAGCACTACTACAAAATATGGATATTACTACCCTAAAAGACGTCCTTATTTTAAAAAAGGAAGTAAAAAGTGAAGGCGGTGGCATTGTCGTAATTATTTACTTGATTTTGAGACTTTAGACAACCTAAATATTAATTTAGGACGCCTAAAATATTTTTAGACAACCTAAATATTAATTTAGGACGCCTAAAATATTTTTAGACAACCTAAATATTAATTTAGGACGCCTAAAATGTAATATTTGGCGCCATTTAGGATTTTTTTGGAGACTTTAGACAACTCAAATATTAATTTAGGACTCCTAAAGTTTTTTTTAACTACCTAAATTTATTTTAGGATGTCTAAAATGTAATATTTGGCGCAATTTAGGATATTTTTTGGCATGTGGAAAATTTTTGGCGACCTTAAAGTATATCAGGACGCCAAAATCAGTATTTTTGGCGACCTAAAAGTATTTCAGGACGCCAAAATCAACATTTTTGGCGCAATTTTGAAAATTTGGGCAACTTTTTGGCGCCAGAAATTTTTTTTTGGCGACCTAAAAGTATATCAGGTCGCCAAAAGCAGTATTTTTGGCGACCTAAAAGTATTTCAAGATGCCAAAATCAACATTTTTGGCGCAATTTTAAAAATTTGGGAAATTTTTTGGCTTCAGAATTTTTTTTTTTTTGGCGACCTAAAAGTTAATCAGGTCGCCAAAAGCAGTATTTTTGGCAACCTACAAGTATTTCAGGTCGCCACAAGCAATATTTTTGGCGCAATTTAGAAAATTTGAGAAAATTTTTTTTGGCGACCTAAAAATATATCAGGTCGTCAAAAGCAGTATTTTTGGTGACCTAAAAGTATTTCAGGTCGCCAAAATCAGTATTTTTTGTTTCCCTGCTCCTTTATTAATATCCTCTTACCTTTCTCATTAGTTAATCGTCCCTCTCTCTCTCTCTCTCTCTCTCTCTCTCTCTCGCATCATCACCATCGTTCTCCCTCGCGCTTGACTTCTTCTCATCTCTTATTTAATTTCATTTATCCCTTCTTTCCTCTACACACCATCCCTCATTTAATTTCATTTATCCCTTTCTCTTCTCATTTGATCTGCACATACGCCTTCCCCTTCTCTCCTCTGCACCCCACATCTTCTCTTTCGGTCTATTCCTACTCCCTCAACACTCTTCGATATTGCTGGGCGAGGAGACGGCGACGAGGAGACGACGGCGAGGAGATGACAGCACCGAAGTTTGAAGGATGATGATATCATGCATGCTTCACTGTTGGTGCCATTTTCAATTTCAGGTCCGATCTGTTCTTCCCTTTCCCTTAATCTTTTTTTTTTTTTTTTTTTTTTTTTCTGATTCCTCACTTCCATAATATTTTATTCTCCATCGCTCTCTAAATATTAACAAATATTTTATTAGTCCGGTGATTATTAGAATATTTTATAAGTCCCATAATTATAGGGATTAACAAAACCTAGAGATTATAGGAGATTATTGTTAGAATATTATATGTTATTATTAGAATATTTTATTAGTCCCATAATTATAGGGATTAACTAAACCTAGAGAGAGATTATATGATATTATTGTTAGAATGTTAGTTTTTCAAATTTCAAATCTAGATCTCTATTTTGTTTATAAATGTAATCGTGCTCTCATCTGAATATACAACAATTATTCTCATCTGATAATCTTTAAATGCTCAGTAAAAAATATGAAGCAGGTATATATATATAAAAAAAATCACATAAGACGTCCTGAAATAAAATCAGGACGCCTTATAAGGCGTAAAATCAGGACGCCTAAACTAAGGCGTCCTGAAATAAAATCAGGACGCCTTATATGATTTTTTTTTTTACTTCCCCCGTCGAGACGTCCTTTTAAAAAAGGACGTTAATTGCCTCTAATTTAGGACGTTAATTGGCTTTTTTGTAGTAGTGAAGAAAAATGAGAGGAAAAAGAAATTAAGGGAAGCGAATCCCGGCCACCGCCATAAACCAAGTCTGGCTCTCAGGTTTAAACAAAGCTGTCGGCCTCTCACTCTCCCTTTCCAAACTTATAAAATATTAATAAACTAATAAAAAATAAGAACACAAGTATAAAGCTTAAGTGCCTATTTCTTGGATTGGATATGTAAAAGTGGGATGTCTATAATAAATTATATTTAAGAATTTAAAAGAAAAAAAGAACCTGTGGGATGGGTTGGTTTCAGACAAAGCCATAAAACTGCCCTTAAAAAACCAGAAACCTCAAAACTAAAACTGAAACTAAAACCTATTATGGTTTTCTTTTGCCGAGGTTTTGTGTTGCCTCAGTTTTAAGTATCACCATTTAATGTTTATACATTCATGCACTCACATGTCATCCATCACCTGTGATATCTTCCCTTCCTGTTAATTCCCTTGTCGTGTTAAGCAGGACTCATACTTTAATTTATTATTGTTATCTTCTGCATCTTATGTTCTTGGGAAAATTACACCTACGGTCCCATTTTTCCTGGAATACAAGTTTTGATACTTGCTACTCCCTCGTATCCTTTGTTGTAAATATATGGATATATGTGTGGGTATGTCGAAGAAACTAGTCACACATTGCTTGAGAATAAGAGAGTGTGTGTGTGCACGTTATCATATTATTTTGGCGGCACATAAGCCCAATCAACGAAAACCCTAATCCTTATCATCCCATTCAGAGTATCGTCTCCTTTGCGATTGTGACTCCTCCGATTTAACTTTGTTAATTGCTGGTTAATCCTCTCCAACGACCTCCGATTCTGGTAAGTTTATATCCACCTGTTTATTTCTATTCTCCTTCATGTTTCATGTTGTCTTTCTTTTTCTATGGAAATGCTTGCTTCTATTGATTTCAATAGTCTCATGATTTTGCTTGATCCAAGTAAGCTCCCCAATGCTTCAGTTGGATTATTTGAAGTCTCTCTATGTCTGCGTCTTATAGTTTGATTTTATTCATTCAACAAAGCAAGAGTTGCATTTACCTGGTTCTTTTCAAATCTTATATAAACTACCAAGTCTAGTTTCTGATCTAGTATTTCATTAGTAAAAGACATTTTGTGAAAAAACATTTTATTATGAAAGAGGTCAAAAAATGAGTTTTTTTTTTCTATATTTATATTTAGTATGATAATAGTTAATTATATTGTTTAGATTGTTTATAGGTTATTTAGAAAGTGATAAAATCTAATAATAGCTTAATGATAAAGAATAAAACAATTGATTCATTTTTCGAGAGGAGAGCTAGTGATCACATAGAGAAGGTAACATAGCTTCTACATCTTTACCGGTTGAAAAGACTTGCCATGATGCTCTAATTAAGGTTTGAATGTGAGGAACAACCTTCTAAAATTCCTAAGGTTACTTCCAATGAATTTGATATTAGTTCCTTAGAGCGTGATCCGGGTAAACGCCCTCAAATATGGCAACATCATGTGAATCAAAGAGATGAAGTTTGGAGGGCTTATTTAAAATGGGGTCTATACCAGTGTAAACTTCAATGTTATCCTCTTATAGGAAAGAATCATCCAAGAAGATTTCAGTGTACACTTGGTTTGGTATATTTCTTTCTTAGTTAAAGTATTCTCCTACTACAAATGTTGCTTATTGCTTACCATGTTTTCTTTTTACTAAACCAAGTGGACGTTCTGAAGCAGATGTTTTTACTGTTAAAGGATTTCAAAAGTAGAAAAAAGTCCTTAGTGGAAAAAATTGTGATTTTTTCAATCATATAGGAGAAGATCCTATCTCACCACATAACAAAGCAATGAAGGCTTGTGAAGACTTGTTGAATCAACATGAGCATATCCAAAATGTCTTTAATTTACAAAGTTCAAATCAAATTTTAAAGAACAGGTATATTAGGACAAAAGGCTTTTAAGACCGGACAAAACATGTATATTAGGACCGGACCCGTGACAGGTCTTGTTCCAGGCGGTATTAAAAGTCTCCCTATTAAGACCGGACTTGTAACCGGTCTTAAAGAATTTCTTTAAGACCGGACATTTTAAACATCCGGTCTTAAAAGTGTTTCAAAATAATAAAAAAAAAAGAAAAAACTCAAATGAAATAATCAGTCCTAAATCACCAGATCTGGCAACATTTTGAATGTCTCTCTGTCATCAACGACGGAGAACCAAGAGAAGATTGGAAGCAACAACAACAACAAGAAAAACAAAAAAGATGATTACAAAGCCCAGAAATAAACAAAAATAACAAGAAACAGAAATCATTCACCATGAAAATCGAATTTGAAGTCCAGATCTACAAAAAAATCACAAGCTTAAAGCAACCAAATCTGAGCAGATCCTCTTGTCGGTGCTACCAAAGCTTCAAGCAACCAAAATCGAAGTCCGGATCTCGAGCGGGAGCAATCAATGTAGGAAATAAACAGACTTAAGCAAGAAGATATCCGGGTTTGATTTCAAACCGGATCTATGCGAAGGCGGCGTGGAAGGACCCATAGATCGAAGAGGAAGGAGCCGCCGTCGTCCGTAATCCTCAAAGTAGTACGCTTTCGTTGCCGAGGATTGGAGTCGACGCCATCGCAAAACCCTCGAAGCATCTCACCGCCAACGTTGCCAAGGATTTGATTGTGCGACTCTTATGATGACTTACGAAGATTGCGAGTAGGTTAGAGGAAGAGGATGACATTCTTGCTGAGGATTTGCCCGTGAGGCTCTTGGGACACTCGTTGAATCTATAACTAAGCAAATGTTATATCACCAAGAAGACAAAGCAAACTCACGGACTTAACAGGTTTAGCGAATTTAGTTTTTTTTAACACTTTTAAGGCCGGTTTTTTGAAACAACCGGTTTTAAAAGTATATTTTTAGGACCGGTTGTTTTAAACAACCGGTCTTAAAAGTGTAAAAAAAATATATTTGACCGGTGACAATTTCGTAAATATATAGAACACTTTTAAGACCGTCTGTTTGAAACAGCCGGTCTTAAAAGTGTTCTATATAATTTTTTACACTTTTAAGACCGTCTGTTTGAAACAAATTAGGTCTTAAAAGTGTTCTATTTATTTAATTAGTTAGCGTATACGATTATATTGTGCAATTATCTTAATTAAGTTGTTAGAGAGATTTTAGGAATTAAGTTAGCAGATCAAGGTTTTTTGATCATCTTAATTAAGTTGTTAGAGATATTTTAAGAATTAAGTTAGCAGATCATGATTTTTTGAATTTCGTAATTAAATTCTTGATTGTAATCATCTTAATTAAGATGTTAGAGAGATTTTAGGAATTAAGTTAGCAGATCATGGTTTTATGAATTTCGTAATTATATTCCTGATTGTAATCTCTAAATTATAGGAACTGCCTAGGTTTATTTACTTATTAGCATCTGTTTTAAGACCGGATATTTTATAGCCCGTCTTAAAAGTGTTCTATATATTTACAAAATTGCCACCGGTCATACTTTTAAGACCGGATCTTTTATAGTCCGGTCTTAAAAGTGTTCTATATATTTACGAAAGTGCCACCGGTCATATTTTTAAGACCGGATCTTTTATAATCCGGTCCAAAAAGTTCTTTATATTTACGAAATTGCCACCGGTCATACTTTTAAGACCTGATTCTCTATAATCCGGTCTAAATGAGACGGTCTTAAAGCCCTTTTTTGCACTAGTGCGACTACGTTTTAAGGCATCTATTGATACAGTACGTTGGTTGACATTTTAAGCATGCACTTTTAGACGGATAATTTTCTTGAGATGATAAATTTTTTAGCATCATGCAATGATGAAGTTGCAAAAATTGTGTTGGAAAATGCACCATACAATTCCAAGTATACTTCACCTTGAATTCAAAAGGAAATCTTACATATCCTCTCAAACAAAGTTCGTAACCACATTCGTCAACAAATTGGAGATTCCAAGTTTTGCATAATTGTTGATGAATCCAAAAGGGAGTAAATGACACTTGTTTTGAGGTTTGTTGATGAAATGGTTACATACAAGAAAGATTTTTTGATCTTATACATGTTAAAGACACTATGACATTAACTCTTAAAAAAAATTGTGTATTGTGTTTTCTAAGCATAATCTTGATATCTCTAACATTTGAAGTCAAGATTATGATGGGGCTAGTAATATGAGAGAGGAATTGAATGGTTTGCAAGCATTATAATTTTTCAATGATTTCCCTTCTACATATACTATGTGCATTGTTATGCTCATTAATTACAACTTGTATTGGTTGCTACTTCTAGAGAAGTTATTCATGTCTATCATTTTTTTCAAATTTAACTTTCTTTGTTAATATTATATATTCATCTAGTAAATGACATAATGAGTTACAAACTGTCAAGTTAGATGAAATTACACATTTGCTTGAGATTGGTGAACTTGAAACTGGTATTAAAGGGAAAATCAAATTGATACATTGAAACGGGCTGGAAATACTCGTTGGAGTTCTCATTTTTACTCAATTTGTAGTATGATAAATATGTTTGTAACAACTTGTTCTGTTCTTCAAAAGATTACTGTTGATGGATCAACTTATTCTCAAAGAGGAGATGTTGATGCTGCTTATAATATTTTGACTTCATTTGAGTTCATATTGATCCTACACTTGATGAAAGAAATCATGGAAATAAAAAAAATGTTCTTTGCCAAACTTTGCAAGAACAATCCTAAGATATAGTTAATGTTGTGGATTTAGTTGGTACTACAGAGGTTCTCATTCAAAAATTGAGAGAAGATGGTTAGTCGGATTTATTGAAAAATGTGACATTATTCTGTGAGCAACATGAGATTGATGTTCCTAACTTTAGTACTCCATATACAGCACAACAAGGACGTTCCCGTCATCAAAAAGATCATATTACAATGGAGCATCATTATAAAGTGGAAATATTTTTAGTTACAATAGATAAACAGTTGCAAGAGTTGAATGGTTTAAGGACAAAACTTTGGAGCTTTTGACACTTAGCTCTCATTTGATTCATAAGGATGCTTATAAAGCTTTCAACATTGATAACATTTGCACTCTTGTTGCAAAATACTATTCTACTGATTTTATTAAGCATGAGAAGATAATTTTGAAGCCTCAACTAAGGTGTATTACTTGATTTATCGATTAATTCGCCTATTATTAACTCTTCCAGTTTCAACAGCTACCACAGAACGCTCGTCTTCAACAATGAAAATAATTACGACAAAGTTGCGTAACAAGATAGAAGATAATTTTATTGCAGATAATATGATAATTCATATTGAAAGAAAAAGAGCTAACACTTTCACTATTGATTCAATTATTGATGATTTCAAGCCATTAATTAAAAGAGCAAAGAGCATTACTTTAAGTGAAGGTAATTTTTAATTGTTTCATTTAGTGTGGTGTTTTATTAATTTTGTATTGTAAATTACATTGTTAACTTTTAATATTTTGATATATTATATAGGGAAAATCTATCTCAGGGCCCATATTAGCAAAAAACATATCAAAAAAGGCCCAAGAAAAAGTCACATGTCAAAAAAGGCCCAGGGCATTTTTTGGTATTATTTCATAAAACGTTAACAACTAAATCAGTCTCATTAACAACTAAATCAATACTCGTTAACAACTAAATCATTACTCATTAACAACTATATTAGTCTCATTAACAACTAATGTTTTATGAAATAATACTAGAAAAGGCCCTGAGGCCTTTTTTGACATTTTTTTTTGCTAATATGGGGCCCTGAGATGGATTTTCCCTATTATATAACAGGAAATCTTCTGAAATTTCATGATATCTTCTCATTTTATAATTGATATGACATCCATTCTAGAGAAATGTATGTTATACATTAGAATTGTTAAAATACCTTTATTATAAATTTGAATATTTTAAACATGTTATATAATCATAAAAAAAATTAATTAGCTAATGAATATACATTTGGCCCCCAAATATTTATCTTAAGGTCCGCCACTGGAGTGTCGAAGAAACTAGTCCCACATTTCTTGAGAGAGAGAGAGAGAGTGTGTGTGTGTGTGTGTGTGTGTTTGTGTTATGATATTATCTTGGGCATGTAAAGTGTAACACCTCAAATCCAACACACGAAAACTTGACCAAAATATTTTAAATACCTCCAACAGGGATGGTCAATATCCAAATCATTAAATTACATATTCATTTCAAATAAAACTTCATAATACAAAGTCAAAATAAGTTTCCAAAATATTTCAGAGTTAAATATAATGCGGAAGTCCTAGGGTCATGGCAAATAAAATTAACATAACATAAGCTATAGGAGTACAAAGGAGCCTTCAAAGCTCACTCCATAGGTGCCTTCCCTTGCTCCCTACTAGGATATTCACCTAAAAAATGTTAATATGGGATAAGATTCCACATCTCAGTAACTACTGAAAGTTTCTACCGTACACAAGCAAATTACATATGACAAAAACCAGGGCTGATTACAAATATATATTTGTATATACCATAATTTCTCATACAAAATTATTTTTCAAAAAGTAATCATCAGTATGTCAATTTGTGAACTATACAATTATACAATATGCAACCTCCCTTATATCACCGTCCACCCTTATACCGCTGACTGGAGCCATAGGCTAACACATAGTCCAACAAAAACTCATTCATTTGACTGGATGGTTCCAAGCTCTCCAAAACTTAAGATACACCCGGCCAAAGGTATAGAACTTAATTCTAGACTATGACTCCCCTCCTTAAAAATAACAACTAAGGAGGTGTCACATGTCCCACAGCTCCAACACAATCCCAGCCAGAGGAAAACGTGGAAGAAGGGGCCCTGACAAGTACCATCCACTGTGCACCGAGTGGTGGTATAAAGAAATCTTATCATTCAAATTCCTCATTACTCCAACCCATCACACATACAGCCGCCATGATAATCATATTATAAAATAAAGTATATTAAAACAAGCTTCCATTCATATAAAATATCATCACAAGATAAACCAAACATTTTATAAAACCTCATCGGACCAATCTGTCATTTATAAAATTCGGGGACAAAACCACAATTTTTGCTGGCTACAAAATTGTAATTTTCATGGGTGCAAAATTGTAATTTTCAGCTTTTATTAAAATAATATTATAATAAAAAAATAATTTATAATTATACACAATTCACAAGTATATGGAAGAATATTCAAAGTTACTTGTTATCCTTTAGCTCCCAAATAATCACCGAAAGTTACTGCAATACTCCCAAATAATTACCACCATACTCTCCTTCTCTCTCACCTCTCCTGTCGTGCCTTCAGTTATGCGTGAGTGCAAGTGTGTGTGGTGGGGGTATTTATACAAAACCCCCCACCTCCTTATATCTGGAGCCCCCTTTTTTTCCCCTAAACTAGGGACACAATTTTCTAATGAATGGGGTGTTGCCCCCCATTTAGAAAGTGGGTGGCGCCCCATTTTCAAATGGTGGGCACCACCCACTTTTATTTTTTATTTTATTTTTATTTTTCCTTTCTTTCTTTCTTTTCTCTCTTCCCTTTGGTCATTCCGTCTTCCAATTTCTCAATATAATATATTAATATAATAGTAATAATAATATTATATTATATAATAATAATAATAATATAATATAATAATAATAACAACAACTTTATTTTATACCTCTAAGTTTCCTCTAAACCTCATAATACTTGATAAATCACACCTAAAAAAAATATACTTAATTACTATAAAAATTGGGATGCTACATAAAGAGGCCTAGAAGAGTGGTAGGTTGCGCCCATAATAATAGGTCATCGAAAGGAAAACACAAAGAAAATCCAGTGATTTTTCCCTTATCCGCGAGTAAATACTTGGTAACAACACTTTTTGTGAAAATAATTTGCTTCCTTAAAATATTATTTTTGGTTTTGTAAAATAATTATTTAGTTGGGCTTGCTGAAAATTCCCCATATTATGGGGTCTGAAGTTTGTAACCATTCGTGATCGAAAGTTGTCAACGGTCGAACGCTTCCCCCAAACATTCTCTTCGTTGTCAGCGTACAAGCTTGTCTTTCCAGTGGTGTCTATTCATTCTCGAGGGACGGCTGGACCCATTGACCAAACTGTCTGGTGTTCGTTGGCTCTCCGTGGAATGTGCCTATAAAAGGGCCATAGATGAAATGCTCAATACCAAGTTCCAGTCTTTCCTCCTTTGCATAATCTTTTCTCGTTGTGATTGCTATTATCTTTCGTCAATTCTGCTGCCTCTTGACTTTCTCAAGAAGGGAGTACTGCTTCCTTTTCTAACGGTGGTCGCGGAATAACTCTTAAGGACAGTGTCTTCGGCTTCCTTTTTGTCAATGGTCGCGAAATAACTCTTAAGGATAGTGTTTTCGGACGCGACTCAAATCATCCGCTTATTCATTTTTGCAAATTGCTCGTGAACTACAACATCTTTTATTTGGAGAGTTGATCTTTGTTATAAATATAAGATATATTTTTCATATTTTATTTCTGATATTTATTCAACGATAATGAAGAAGGAGAGAGAAGGAAAAGATTAAAGAAGATAACTAGTGTGTTTTAGAAAATAATATTAACTTTTTGGAGGGTACGGCCTGTTTGGAGTCCAGCATTTCAAGCGTTTGGAGCAGCAATTTTGAAAAGAAATCTAGTAACGTTGCGAACTGATTACGTTAAGTTCACTTAATTCTATATGCAGGAGCAATTCAAATAAGATTAGTACTTAAAGAAACTACTTCGCATTAAAACTCATGGTAGTTACAATAACCCGTCTTAACTTAGCTTCCTTTTCATTTCTTCTGACGATTCTGACATTAGTGTCAGCAGATAAACGACATATTTATGAAGGAATTAACAAATAGATAATGGGGACAATTGTTTAGATCCAGTCAAAACAAGCTTTATTAGCATGGCAATTGAAAGGTTTCAGAAACAAGTTATCCACAATCAAGTTATCATCTGCAGAATCACATCATATTCTACTAAGAGGTGAAGAAGCATAGACCATAAATTATCTCAATTTATTGCCAACATTGATATTAGTCGAATAAATAAGAAGTGTTCGGTAGTAGAACACAAGTGTCTAGCCTTTGGGGCTAGGTATAATTGATCTTGGATCAAAGGTAGCGTCCGCTGATACCTATAGGGGAGATAGCAGCAGTCACCGGTGGATCACTGTGCTACACGGGGTTGGCTTTCGCCTGAGGGTGATGTGTGTGCACGGTGGAATGTAATCGTAAGAATGTAATGTTCGGCGTGAGGACGTGCACTGGGAGGTAACCTCTTATATATAGAGATTACCTAGGGTTTCGTTTACCCCGAGTCCTTCCACCGTGATCGTGCCTCCTTCCCAGCCCGATCGTGCGCCTTCCCTTTCCCGCATGATTGCTGGATTCTCGCACGCCGTGAGGTAGCCGACGAAGCGCTGATTCGCGGGAGGCTTCCCGCCAGAGTTCTTCTATTGGGCCTTCCTCCGGTAGGCCCATTATTTGAATCCATAACGCTTGCCCCCAAGCTCGGGAGTTCGGGTTTCGAGCCGCCGAGATTTTTCTATCTCGGCTCTCCCCGTTGTGTCTATCTCGGTTTTGGCTAAGCTCCAAGAACTAATTCCCGACTTGCCTTGTCCACGGGTCCTCAGGGATTAGTTCCGGGCTTGTCTTTTACCGGGTTTCTTTACCGCAACACCTAGTCGTTTTTGTAATAACGCTGCCATGTTTGTTTTTCGCCAATGGCTTGCTTGCTTTACTCGTTTGTCGTTTTGCCCGCCGATTGTATTGACTTTTGTCGTTTTGAGGATTTCTATCCACCGCTGTCCCCCAATTTTGGTGGAATGGGGACACTGGCATGTGGCGTATCGTTTCTCATCCGACACTATGCCATTATTCCTTTCTTGGAACTCTGCATCGCCATCTTACTCACGCTTCTTAACGTTAGTCATGATTTCTTTCAGCGGAAACTGAAACGTCATGGGGAACTGAAACGTCATCTCCCTTGAACGTCCCACCTACTGCTGCCTGACCCTCGCGATCCCCCTGGGCTATAAATAATTTCATCGCTCCTCATCTTCTTGTGCCACTGGTCTGCCCGGCCTTTTCTTTCTTAACAGATACTGCTAAGAATGATGAATTTACCAGTGAGAACTTCGCCCTTCCTTCTTCCGGTCATGTGGGGAAAAAGACAGCGATCGAGAAAGAAGGGAAGCCCTTCCAAGGATTGCGACCTTGGATTCAAACGCATTTGCTAGTCTTCAAGCATATTCCATGGTGGACGCCTGGGATCCCAAACGCATTTGCCAGTCTTCACGTCTGGTTCAATGTCGTACAGGGTCCTAGGGAGACTGAAGCTGTATTTGAGCATCTTCTAGTCAGAATCTACCCTCCATCAAGGGAGGCCCGAGGCCTGATTAGCGCTTCCCTGGACTTATCTAAGCATTCCTAGGTCTGCTGCATATTCGGTGGGAACTTCAAGCCACGAGACGATCCGACCGAATAACAATGCAGTCTCCGACGAAAGCTAACCCATTCAAGGCGTGATGGATAGCTAGCCACCATCAACTGTTGTAATTAGTGGGTTCATAAATGTCATTTACGAACTTCGGCCCACTTGTTGTACTATGCTTTTGTAATTGTCTTTGTAAATGAGTTAGCCAGCTTGTTTCGTTGTAAGAAAACCATGTCACCTGTTTGAGTATCAATAAAAGGCTGTCCTGTTATCCACTCGTATATGTTGTTGGCTTCATCTTGTGTGAATGTCCATTTTCCGCATTTGATTTCCTAACTAACTCTACTGCTTGGACCTCCCGTTTTCACGCACCCTGTCATGCATTCCTAAGCAACCCGCGTTAGAAACCCACCGGATCTCGCAATGGCCTCGTTACTTCGATTATATCATCCCTGTTATGACCGCGTGACCCATACCGAATTGTTATCGCCGGCAAACTTCGATTGAAATCCCTTAGTCGAATGTGAAAAGACATACTCCTTTCGCGGTCCGACACGTTGTAACGTGTAATCTGCGCCTCTAGACCTCGCGCGCCTCTCAATAGGCGTTCGAATCCGTGCATAATTAATGCGTACGTCGCTTCGAGAGAAATCCATACAACATCCGGACTCGCCTCCTCGCGCGTGGCCGTCACTCTTCTTGACGATTTGAATTCAAAAGTTTCTCAATTTTTGAAAATCAAAACTATATATTTCTTCGTTTAGCCAGTACCTGCTGCCAAGAAAAAAACCCTGCTTCTCCTTTGCTTTCTGCAAGAGCTTCCGCAGCAACCTACTTTTATTTGTCTTACTTTCGCCGAATTCCTCAGTCAGGTAAGACCGCATTTCCCTTGACTTTTATATCTTTTTGGTTCCATGCTTGTCTGATATATGCGAAAATTTTCTGAGCCTTGCGTCGCTATCTTGGGTATATTTCACTGAGTTTCGGCATATCTCGGTTCGTCCGAGTAGTCTTTGCTCCTTACTCCCCGCTAGATTTTCCATCTTCTTTGTTCGTTGATAAGGATAGGTTTTTAATTTGGTTGTTACGACCCCGATTTTTCCTCTCGCCAGCCCAGGAATTGTTCCAATCCTAGGTACTTGCTGATACCCCAACCTTCATCCCATCGATAGTATTGCCCGAAAGATGCAATGTGCCTGGGCTAGCCTTTAACTGCTCTTGTTTTTGATACGATTGGCCCCCACGAATGTGCCTTTTGTGCTAATTTTGCCCTTCTCTTGCATTATCTATGTTTAGATGGCATCGTCTTCTCGATGCAATCTTCACCTTCCGTGGATGATTGCGGTTCCTCCATGTCGATCCGAATCCAAACTCTCCAAAGAAAGTTGTCCATTGTAGGGTGACCGAGGTGAAGAATACCCTGATTGATACGGAATTTCCTTCACTCGGCGTGAGAGATGGCGAAGGGTACTCAATAAGGCTTCCTCTGGACGGCGAGTCGGTTGCCACCGTCCGACCCCGAAAAAGCCTACCTCACGTGCCCCATTTCTTTTTCTTCTACCGAGATGTTTTCGTCCGCCTTGGTGTAAGATTCCCTTTATCTCGAATTTCAAATTTGCCTACTAAATCACCTGCAGCTAGCCCCCACCCACCTTCATCCCAATGGTTGGGCTTTTGCCTTAGCCTTTGAGAACCTCTCGCCGGAAATGGATATTTGCTGCACCGTGCGGTGTTTATGACCTTCTATTCTCCGCCGGAACTCGGCGGGTTTCGATCACCTTCCACAACCTTTTTGGGTGGACTCGCTGCGCGGAGAAGCGAACATATGCTCTTCAAACCCTTTTGCGAGTCCCTGAAAAACTTCAAAATGCGTTTGTCAAAGTCGTAGCCCACCCTTTTAAATGCCCGTGGTTCCTTCGCCCTGATAAGTGTGGGGAATTAGAAGGTGTATTTCCTTTATATTGGACAAACACCCACCATAAGTTCAAAACCGCCGACTTCGCCCCTCTCGTCTTATCGAAACCGAGGAAGCGTCGGTGGTGAAACTTACGAGCTTTCCAAGACACTTAAATCTTTGATGGACCCCGCCGATCACATTCCCACCGTCCTTGTTCGTCGACGTGGACCAAAGAGTATGGGATTATGTGCAAATATTTTCGACGTATATATTGTCCATTTATATTATTACCGCGATCGATATCGTTTGTTGTTTTCACGCAGACGACCGATGGGAAGACTGAGTTTCTTGAAGCCTTTGACGAGGGCGCCGCCGCGGAAGCAACTGCCAACCCCGCGAATGCTCTCGCCCCTCATTAGCGGATGAGCCCACCGTGAGTGGCGGAGTTCCAATCCAGAGGGAGCAGGTATTGCGAAAGCTCCCCGAAAGCGTTCCGCGCCCAAAGGTGGACCAAAACATGGTGAAAAAAGGAGGCGGATGCCCAAAAGCAAAAGCGTCGTTGGAGAAGAAACCATTGTGATTCCTGCACCGCCCCCACCTGTTAGAGAGGTTCCTACTTCAACTCCCGCCGAGGCCTCGCCCATGAGAGAGACTCCTACCACAGGCCCTGTACCTACTTCATCCGCAAACTCGGTTCCATCCTCCTTCTCGATCCCTCATAGCCATGATGCTATGAATGGAGGAGCACTTTGGTCATCTCGACCTTGAGAGGAAAGAAAAGAGTGAACTCCTTTCTGAGAACCACTTTCTGAAAAGCAACGCATATCTAGCCAAAGTTACGCGAGAGGGACCAGCCCAAAAGGAACTGGCGATATCCCGGGCTGAGAAGGAGAGAGTGCATAAAGACTTGGCTGCCCTTAACCAAAGATTTGTTACCGCGGTGGAGCATATTGCTGAGGCTGAAACCAACTTGTCTTCCGCGCAAACCAATCTGGCTACCATTCAGGCTGAGTTGCAATTGGCCCAACTTGGATTAGATGCCAAGCAAACTGAGTTGGCCAACGCCCAAGCCGAGGTACTCCGCCTAGCAAATATTTTTCGGGAGGACATGCTTCTTAAAGAAAAGATGATCTCGGACAATGAGCACCTTGCCGGCTGCTCAATCCCACTGTCGATCCGAATACTGCCGGTTACATCTTCGGGCTTATGTTAGCGGCAAAGGCAGGTTGATTCCCCGGTGGCGAAGATAGTGACGACGAGTCATCTTCCCGACACACTCGCGGTCTAATCGCTTCTCACTTTGTTTAGTGAAACGCCAAGATATTTTATGTGTACCGCTCGGACGTATATTTATTGCAATATAAATCCTTACTTTTATCCCTACTGCCATACTGTAGTTTTATCGCTATGCATCCGTAATTGCTTGTGTTGCTGAATTAATGTGGTATACATAATGTCGGAAACCGGATTTTTAAGTATCCCGGCTTCTACATGTTTTCAACTTACACGATTTTGGAAACCGGATTCTTAAATATCCCGGCTTCTACATGTTTTCAACTTACACGATTTTGGAAACCGGATTCTTAAATATCCCGGCTTCTACGTGTTTTTAACTTACATGATTTTGGAAACCAGATTTTTAAATATCCTGGCTTCTACATGTTTTTAGCGTACACGATTTTGGAAACCGGATTTTTAAGTATCCTGGTTTCTACATGTTTTTATCGTACATGATTTTGGAAACCGGATTTTTAAGTATCCTGGCTTCTACATGTTTTCATCGTACATGATTTTGGAAACCGGATTTTTAAGTATCCTGGCTTCTACATGTTTTCATCGTACATGATTTTGGAAACCGGATTTTTAAGTACCCTGGCTTCTACATGTTTTTATCGTACATGATTTTGGAAACCGGATTTTTAAATATCCCGGCTTCTACATGTTTTCATCGTACATGATTTTGGAAACCGGATTTTTAAGTATCCTGGCTTCTACATGTTTTTATCGTACATGATTTTGGAAACCGGATTTTTAAGTATCCTGGCTTCTACATGTTTTTATCATACATGATTTTGGAAACCGGATTTTTAAGTATCCCGGCTTCTACGTGTTTTTAACTTACATGATTTTGGAAACCGGATTCTTAAATATCCTGGCTTCTACATGTTTTCATCGTACATGATTTTGGAAACTGGATTTTTAAGTATCCTGGCTTCTACATGTTTTTCAAGACAGCAGATGACAACTCTGTTCGTAAAAACTGGGATCAGTCATTCTTTATTCAACCATCCGCGTTTACAAAACGCCATACGTTTAAAAAGAAAAGAGCTAAACACGCCGATTTCCGAAGCTTGCCGACATCCGATCTAGATGTTTCAGCTATAGTAAGCTTTCAACTTATCCGCGTTCCATGTTCGCTTTACCGCCTTGTTTTGCAATGTTTCCAGCTTGTAGGCGCCTTTACCGAGGTTCTCGGTGACCGGTATGGGCCTTCCCGCTTAGGAGCTAGCTTTCCTTCCGCAAAGATTTTTATTGCCAATGTTTGCCCTTCGAAGTACGAGGCTCCCTTTGTCAAAAGCCCGAGGTCGAACCTTCTTGTTGTAACGTGTCGATATTAGTTGCTTGGCAGCCAAATCTCGGCAATGCGCCGCAATTCGAACTTCATCTATCAGATCTAGCTCAACGGCAATCGCATTACCGTTTTCTTCTTCATTTTGCGGTCCGTGACCCGCCGCCAAGATGATTCTCCAATCTCAACCGAATCATGGCTTCGCACCCATACGTCGGCTTGAAAGGCGTTTCACCGGTTGATGATTGGACACTCGTTCGATATCCCCATAAGGCATAAGGCAACTGGTCCACCCACTAGATGTGGCATCTTCCATCCGCTTCCTTAGCCCATCCACAATGATCTTATTAGCAGCCTCTGCCTGCCCATTGGATTGTGGATGTTCTACTGATGCGAAGTGCTGCTTAATATTGAAATCGGCTACCAACTTCCGGAAGCTTTTATCAATAAATTGTGTTCCGTTGTCCGTAACGATCTCGGCTGGGATGCCAAAACGTGCTATGATGTTCTTCTGTAGGAACTTTTGCACCCTGCTCGACGTGATTGTGGCGACAGGTTCCACTTCAATCCACTTCGTGAAGTAATCAACCGCCACGATGAGCCATCGTAATTGCCCGGCAGCCCGCTTGAATGGTCCTAGAAGATCCATTCCCCATTTGAAAAACGGCCATGGCGCTGAGATTGTCTGAAGAGTGGCAGGAGGTGCTCTGATAGCGCTAGCGTGCCTTTGGCAACTGTCGCATTTTTGGACATGAGTTTTAGCATCGGCTGCCAAGGTGGGCCAGAAGTAACCAGCCCTTACTGCCTTCCTGGCCAAAGCCTTAGCTCCCATGTGGTGACCATTTATCCCTTCATGAATTTCCAGCAGGACATACTGGGCCTCATTTGCCGCCAGGCATTTCATCATCGGAGAATGCATTCCTTTCCGATACAACTGGTCATTTACAAGTGTATACGAGGCCGCCGATCTCATGAGTTTTTCGCCTCCAATGACTCGTCCTAAGAATTCCTCTCTCAATGTAATCTATAATGGGTTTCCTCCAATCGTCACTATCTCGAAATAAGCATCACGCAACCGGGTTCTCGAAGGTTTTGTTGAACAATGGTGCGATGATTTCCGGGCTCTTGGTGCTTGCCAATTTGGACAAAACATCGGCCCTAACATTATCTCCTCTCGGAATATGTGCCACCGTGACCTCGTCAAACTCCGTAATAACCTCCTTTACTTTTCCTGTATTTGATCATCAACGGTCCTTTTGCTCGGTAGGTTCCATTGATTTGCGAAGCTACCACCGAGAATCCGTGGAAACATGCACTCGCGAGCTCCACTTTCCTTAGCTTGGAGCAGACCCGCTATCAATGCTTCGTACTCGCTTGGTTATTTGACGTTGAGAAATTAAAGCGCAGAGATAATTCAAGAGCAATACCTTACGGACTCTCCACGATAATCCCCGCTCCACTCCCTTTGGTGTTTGACGAGCCGTCCACAAACAACTTCCAAGTATCCTGATCTTCCCCGCCTTTTACCGGGGTCAGCTCCATTACGAAATCTGCCAACGCCTGGGACTTGATCGCGTGTCGAGCCTCATATATAATATCAAATTCTGACAACTCAATGGCCCAACCTACCATTCGTCCGGCTAGGTCTGGCTTATGAAGGATCTGTCGTATGGGCCGGTTAGTGCGAACGATGACGGGATGGCTCGGAAATACGGACGAAGCCGCCTTGGTGCTATCAGTACGCAAATGCCATTTTCTCTACCTTCTGATACCGCAGCTCTGAGCCTTGCAAGGCTCTACCTACAAAGTATATAGGACTCTGGCCTTCCGTTGTTTCCCTAACCAGCGCGGCGCTTACAGCCTCGTTCCCTACTGATAAGTACAGGATTAAGCTCTCTCCTGTCTGGGGTCTTGTCAGTACCGGAGGTGCAGACAAACACTGCTTAATTTTGCCAAAAGCTGCTTCGCATTCAGCCGTCCATCCCTCAGATGCTTCCTTTTTCAACAATTTGAAGAAAGGGAGAGAGCTCTCTGCGGATTTAGGCAAGAAACGGGTCAGTCAGCCCAATCGTCCAGTCAACTGTTGAACTTCCTTTTTGTTCCGCGGGGGCTGCATGTCTAAGACAGCTTGGCATTTGTCAGGGTTAACCTCTATGCCTCTGTTTGTCAGCAAGAATCCTAGGAACTTTCCTGACGGTACTCTGAAAGCGCACTTCGCCGGGTTGAGGCGAATCCTATATCTTCTGAGCTTGTCGAATGTCTGCCGTAAATCATCAATGTGGTTTGCCTCACTCAAGGATTTGACAATCATGTCGTCAATATATACTTCCACGTTCCGACCAATCTGATCTTCAAAAACTCGGTTCATCATTCTCGATACGTGGCTCCCGCATTTTTAACCCGAAAGGCATCACGTTGTAACAGCAATTCGCCTTCTCGGTGATGAATGCCGTCTTCGCTCGGTCCTCTGGGTGCATAGCAATCTGATTATATCCGAGTATGCATCCATGAATGATAGTAACCGAAAACCGGAAGAACTCCCACTAATTGGTCAATACTAGGCATCGGAAAGGAGTCTTTTGGGCACACTTTATTTAAATCTTTATAATCTGTGCAAACCCTCCACTTCCCATTTGGTTTTTTCACAAGGACCACATTAGATAACCATGTGGTGTACTGTATTTCTCGGATAAAGCCGGCTTCTAACAGCTCTGCAACATGTGCTTCCAAAGCTTTCCGCCTGTCTTCCCCGAGCTTCCGCTTCTTCTGGGACACCGGGGTAGATCCCGGTCGGATTGCTAGCTCATGGCAACAAAAATCTGGATCGATCCCGGGTATCTCCGAAGGGTGCCATGCAAAAACGTCTCTATTGTCCCTGAGGAGTATTTCGAGCTCCTCTCTCATCCGGGATCCAAAGCCTTGCCAATTTTAGTGATTTGACCAAGCTCGTACCGAGAAGGAAATCCTCCGGCTCTCCGCTTGGTTCCGTCTTTTGCATTTTTTCCTCTTTGCGTAGATCCAACTCGACCAAATTTACCGACTTCCTCGCGTATCCGCTTCTGGGTGCGTTGGCCGGGTTGAATCTTTCTTGACTGTGTTGAAGTAACACTGACGAGACTCTTTCTGGTCTCCTTTACGAGAACGATCTTGTTCTTCCTGCTAATCATCTTAAGCTTTTGGTGCTTCGACGATACCAACATATCCCAATTGTGAATCGTTGGTCGTCCCAGGATTACGTTGTAAGAAGAAGGAAAGTCTGCTACTATAAATCGGACTCTCTCTGTCTTGAAAGCATTCCTATCCCCCAAGGTCAGTTTAAGATCTACGTACCCTTTTGGACGAGTGTCCTGACCATTGAACCCGGTTAACATGGTCCTGCATGGTTTTAGCACGTCGGAATCAAAATTCATTCTCTTGAACGCATCCCGCAGGATGATGTCCACGGCACTTCCATTGTTCACGAAGATCTTTTCACGCGGCAATTGACCAGGGGTTCCCGTTATCACCAACCCGTCATGATGCCACTGGCGACGTCTTTCAAGTCCTTGTCCGTGAAACATAACACAGGAGATTCGGGCTTGTTTAGGTCCTTTTTAAATTTTGGAGCATCTTTAATCGACAATACTTCCTTCAAATATTTCCGTCTCTGGCTAGACGAATCCCCCCCGCCGCCAAAACCTCCGCTAATAACATTGTAGTCGTACTTGGCGTCGGGAATTCCTCGTCGCTATCATCGACTTCTTTTCTGCTCCTTTTTCCTCTTGTCGCCGCGGACTCCTACTCCGGTCTTCCACTCGCCTCTTGCCGCCCTGCTTTCCTTGGGTCTCGAATCACGTATCTTTGGAGTTTCCCTCACGGATGAACTTCTCCACCGTATTCTTCAGGTCCCAACACTGCTCAGTCGTGTGACCGTGCTGATCGTGAAATTCACAAAACCTGGTTTTGTCAGCCGTTGCTCTCTTACCAAGAGCCCGGGGTCTTTCCACCTTCTTCATTTCAGTCGCGCCGACTTCTTTCCATAGTTTAGCCTGGGAGATTTTTAACGGTGTGTATCTGTCAAACCTGGGTTCCCGGGTTTTGCCACCGGTCTCTTGGCTACGCGGCGTCCTCCTGTAAGCATCTTGGTGATTTCTTTCCCGGTTTTCCCTCTCTCGGCGCGGTGGGCTCTTTGCCTTTTCTTTTCCGGCGTTGCCCGCCCTTTCCATTTGCTCTAGATCTAGATATTGCTTAGACCTATCATGAAAGTCAGCCAGGGATGTAGGCCGCCGTTTCATGATAGATTTCTTTAGCCGGGATGAGACATCCAAGCCGGCTATTATACAATGCAAGTTTACCTCTTCCTTCAGCGAAATGCGTCGAAACTTTTGTTCCAAAGTCTTGATGTTTGGGATGGACAAATATGGCAACGAATGAAACCATAATCGCGTTGCTCCCACGAACGTTCCCGCAAAAAGACGGGGTACCACGTCTCCCTTTATCCCCTTGACCATAATCTCCATTTTGAAGTTGTTTAGGTGTATCAAGGGGTCCTGGGTTCCATCATACTTTGGTAATTCCTCGAATTCAATCCCTTAGGATATACCGCCATAACTTTGTCCGTGAACTGACCCAAAACTCTATCTTCATCCACTTCGCCTAACGTCTTTTTGGGAGGCGGGGATGCGATATGCTGTTCCCTGTCGATACGTTCCTTAGCGAACCGGCTTTCCTCACGATCCCTCAAGTCGGCTTGGGAAGCCCCCGGAGGGTTCATTTTTCTAGCCAAGGTGTCCGTGCTCTTAACCGTTTCATGCTGGATCTTGTGACTGGCTTCCTTCTCCCGGTCTTTTTGTTCACCAATAACGACATGCTCTCCTCTCTGATGTTCATCCTGGTTGATCTGCACAAAATCTGATCCAGCGATCCGGTTCGAGCCTTCACCATTTTGACCTTCAATCCGGAGCTGTTTTCCTCTCGTCTCATGAGGCCTCTTTTCTCGCTCCTCCTGCCTCCACACCATCTTTTGACGCTCCAATTCTTCTCGAATAATCCGAGTGTTCTCGTCTTTTTGCAGCTCATGCCGGTATTCCATGCCATCTATACGCCGGATCAACGACCCTATAGTGTTATGGAGCAGGCGTAAGTCGGGATGCTCCATCTGGAATTCTCGAGAAGGATGAGGAAAACCCTCCACTTGAATTCCTTGACGAGCCTGGTGTGATTCCCGATTAGGATGGGGAGAATTGGCGGTATCCTCTGTCTCGATATCGACTGGTCTCTTCCCACCATCTCGCTCCGGGTCTACCGAATTCGAGTGTCGTGACAACTGTCCCGGGTTAGAAAGCTGTTGTGGTTCATCTAGTGGCGGCAGCGGTGGTCGTGTTGCATTAGTGCGACTTCTAGTGCTGGCGGCCATATTCAGTGGTTACGAATAGCTTTTTGATTTTAGGAATCGAGTTGTTTGACGATCCCCACGGTCGGCGCCAATGTTCGGTAGTAGAACACAAGTGTCTAGCCTTTGGGGCTAGGTATAATTGATCTTGGATCAAAGGTAGCGTCCGCTGATACCTATAGGGGAGATAGCAGCGGTCACGGTGGATCACTTGTGCTACACGGGGTTGGCTTTCGCCTGAGGGTGATGTGTGTGCACAGTGGAACAGAACTGTAAGAATGTAATGTTCAGCGTGGGGACGTACCTGGGAGGTAACCTCTTATATATAGAGATTACCTAGGGTTTCGTTTACCACGAGTCCTTCCACTGTGATCGTGCCTCCTTCCCGGCCCCGATCGTGCGCCTTCCCTTTCCTGCATGATTGCTGGATTCTCGGCACGCTGTGAGGTAGCTGACGAAGCGCCTGATTCGCGGGAGGCTTCCCGCCAGGAGTTCTTCTATTGGGCCTTCCTCTGGTAGGCCCATTATTTGAATCCATAACAAGAAGAAAGAACATCATTTATCCAATAGTAAGCTCTTCCTTCTTTTTATAGTGCGTAACACTCCCTAACTTCATCATTTTAGTCTTTAGAGTTTTAATCATTGCTACAAAATTCTTACATAAACATAAAATTAGAAATATGCAATCGATCAGTAGAAAGCCAACAAGTTCAGAAATCACAATTTGTTTATTACAACTAGGCATTGAACCAGCTCATTTGCAAGTCCTGCTAGTCATATCAAATCGCCACGCAAATCTTCTGGTATCACATATGCGATAAGATTTCTGAATAAAATTGTGGACAACACAATCCAATATGGCTCACAAGTAAGTAGCGAGGAATTTAAATATCCCGATTTCATATATCTCAAGAAACAAAAATTATTCATTCATTTGTCATGTACGTAACCAGGCCTCCACAAAACTACACTGGGAAATCAATGCAAAATCAAAATAGAGGTATCCCATATGTTTAAGAGAGAACAAAAAATCTCAACTTTAACTAAACCATACCTGGGGAGACACCAGCACAACCTGAAGAATCTTGGGACGTGACGCCTCATTCACTATGCCTCACCGGTCCCACGAGGCAAAGTGTTGTCATCATGGGCAATATGAAAGAATAAAGAAGAGGATGATCTGAGTCGTGTTTGAGAACACTGTCCTATAGAGTTATTCCGCAACCACCGGTAAAGAAGAAGCGGTACTCCCCAGGATTAAACAGACCCTTCTTGATTAAATCAAGGCGGCAGAACTGGCGGAAGGTAAAGTAACTCAGCAAGAGATTACCAATGTTTTCTAATTCTCTCTTCTTAAATGGTGTCACAATTGAGATATTTATAAATGATGAATCAATGCCTTGAAGTGGTGACTCTTGAACATTACACCTCTTCAGAAAGTCATAACTATCTGTTTAATTCATGAACCATGTTGATTCATGAACGAACACAAATCCCTTAGTTTATAAGAACATGACTTCTCAAAACGCATCTCTTCATTCACATCTCTTCATTTAAAAATATTCCACAATATTTTCCACAATTAATATTGGAAAGACTCTTTCTTTGACACACCCATATACAATATTTACAACAATCCCCCACATGTGTCAAAGAAAACACCATTAGCTAAGTTACACCATGGATATAACCATTGTATCTGGTGGTCCGTAGAACTATGAACCGGACCTAGACCAATAACACTTAATACACAGAGATGTCAGTGAAGCATGCTTCTATGAACTAACAAATCTTGGTGTGTATTAGAGGCATTAAGGGTCAGATTATATCCTAACATTTCCACTGTTAATCAACGGTTTTGCGCGTTATGACGGCCATGCGCGTGCCTGGTGCATAACGAATGCTCTAGAGATTTCGCCACGATCTCATAGGAGCGGCCACACTCCACATTCGTAGAGGTGATTTCATGTAAGTGTACCTGCATTGATCACACCGTCTTGTAAGACTATGAAATCATTAAGAGCTTTGCTCAACCTCAAAAACATGCATTCTAGCACTCTCCAATTGTCATAGGAAGGGACGAATGATATTTTTCCGTGCTAGTCAGAATTGACGAACGACTTGTTCTTACCTATTGAACCTTCTTCATGGGATCACCAATCACAAAGGTTGGGTTGCCATCGCTGTCAATTACGAGTTGGCTTTTAGTCCCATTCCCCTCGACCAATTTATATCATCCTGTAGGGTTTTGTTAACGACCGATAGGTCTATTATTGACCAGCTATGGCAATCACATATCGTCGACTCTAAGCGTCGGTTTCTTGTCAAAATATTTGCTAAGAGATTTTCAACATTCTCAGCATTCCATCCATTTTCAGAGTAATTAACTCTGATTCACATAATACTTTAATTTTGTCACCACTAAAGGTCAATGATAACCAGTGGATTTCCACACATAGACTAGATCTTAGTTAACATCCGTGTACATACATCAATACAACGGGAATTCACTACATGAGACTGGATCTTTGTTAACATCCGTGTGCATACATCAATACAACGGGAATCCACTACATGATGCCAATATTATATATCGAATCATCCCTTAACTATTTCTTTCTCTTCATGAGAGTTTACATATGCTCAATCTCCACATATCATTTTCCATGTCATGAGATTAACATTTATCAGTGCTACAAATTCTCATCAATTTGTGCATACATTGATTGAGCTTTAGAATCATCTCAAGTAGTATCATAAAGAATATTCACATAATGGTTCTCAAAACCAAAATTTAGAAACATTTCTTATTTGTCATCAATATTCTTTTATGATGTTTAACACCCAAAATCACATTCAATTCTCTCATGCTTTCAAGCACATAACATGATATTTTTTGACCATGCAAGTCATCCACATTAAATTAAAAATTTTACGATATCATGCATGCTTATACCAAGAGAAATTAATAATATTATGAAAATTAAAGCACATTTATCTCTACATTAGATAATTGATTAAAATTTCATAACCACTGTCAAATAACAACATATTTATAATTCACAAAATTTGCTTTCAATAGCAAATAACAAAATTATAATTTTAAGGTACCCCATATCTTAGATACCCCACACTTTCAAATATTTTATAATCAATAAAATTCTAATTAAATTAGAATCCCAATAGTATATTTATAAAGACTCACACTTTATAAAACTACATAAACATTTGGCTGTTTATCCAAATAAATCACACTTCATGCAATCAATTATTTCAATTAATTGATCATGGTAAAAAACTTTACAGTAAATTAAATAGTGGCTAAGATATTCACAAATATCATCATATAAATTTGTTTCAACTCTTATCACGTTAAACACCACAGATTTCCACTTTTATTCAGCCATATTAATAAAAAATATTCACAATATTATAGGAGAGATTATAGGAGATTATAAATTATCAAATAAATTAGTATCTCCATTAATAATAAAGTCTAAATTCCCTTCTCATTCTAATTAATTAAATTAGAATGTTTCAAATATATAACATCCTAAAATTTAGGAATCTATACTATTATTACGTTAACTATATTTAATTTCTGCAACTAGAAACCAAATAATAAAATAACAAACATGAATCCAACAATGATCTCATTATCATCAAAATTTAATTTCCATACGATGACTAATTTAATTCAAGATATTTACCAATAAAACAATAAAATCTCCTGATGAATCCAAGGGCATAAGATATACATTATCTTCCCTTATTAATTTAATATTCATCAAATCCTCAATAAAATAAGGAGATATAGTAGGAGATTTATTAACTACCTTATCAATCAAAACTTCAATGGAAATAAATTCACCGTGCAAGTAATCAATCATTAGCATAAATAATTAAATAACATATTGATTTCTATGGGCACGATATTGAAAGACTGCCACATCAAATATTGAAAGCTATAACCGTATAAAAATTTAATATAAGCAAACCAATATTCTAATTAATATTAAATTGGACGCATACCTGGAGAGTCGCTTAATAACAAACGAACGTAAAAGACAATAACTCCCTTTCCATACCGTTGCACCGCATCCTTAACTCTCCTTCATCTTCAAAGATGGAGTCCGGGTCCTCTTATTGCGCTTCGATTAAAGCCACGAATATGCCCCTCTCTTTCTTCATCAGTGCTGCCTTTCTTCATCATCTTTCCCCACAGTTGTACTGCGTCCATTAAAACTTGGAAAGACATTCTTTCTTTGTATTCAGAGTTGCAGATTTTTTTTTTTTTTTTTTGTTCCCGCCTCTTGCATGTGTTTAATTTGCAAGGATCACAACGCCCTCAAAATCTCTTTACCATAGAGACTAAAATGAGTCCAGATGAAGGGGAACTGAGTATTTGTCCATGACAGTAACAATCAATAATCATGGCTCTCCTTGATCATATATTTAATATGATTTCGTACACAAGGCCAATTCTCACTTTTAATCAACATTCTCAAATAAAGTCGACCACATCTCGGATACAGAAAGGGTAACAAAATAATCAAATCCCAATGTCCATGAAATTCAGAAACGCTCAGCCTCCAATTGCAATAACTCTATAGATTGTTGTCATCATGGGCAATATGAAAGAATAAAGAAGAGGATGATCTGAGTCGTGTTTGAGAACACTGTCCTATAGAGTTATTCCGCAACCACCGGTAAAGAAGAAGCGGTACTCCCCAGGATTAAACAGACCCTTCTTGATTAAATCAAGGCGGCAGAACTGGCGGAAGGTAAAGTAACTCAGCAAGAGATTACCAATGTTTTCTAATTCTCTCTTCTTAAATGGTGTCACAATTGGGATATTTATAAATGATGAATCAATGCCTTGAAGTGGTGACTCTTGAACATTACACCTCTTCAGAAAGTCATAACTATCTGTTTAATTCATGAACCATGTTGATTCATGAACGAACACAAATCCCTTAGTTTATAAGAACATGACTTCTCAAAACGCATCTCTTCATTCACATCTCTTCATTTAAAAATATTCCACAATACCAAAGGCCTTGTAGCCTAGTGGTATGAGGTACTCCCCAAGTAGTGGGAGGTCATGGGTTCGATCCCGCTCCTTGTAATTCAGGCCATTAGTGCCTGCCGCCTTGTAATTCAAAAATATTCCACAATATTTTCCACAATTAATATTGGAAAGACTCTTTCTTTGACACACCCATATACAATATTTACAACAAAAAGTGCCCTCTTGACTTATTTCATCTTCCCCATCTGTAAAAACAACACAGGAATCGAACTTGTTAGGATTACACATGGCCCGGTTTACCTAGAAACGAAGACCCTGAAATGGGAATGCACAAAAGATGTAAGAAAAAGAGGGGAAATTACTGAGGGTGCAAAGGGGAGAGATTCGATGAGAGGTGAGATGAAGATGGAGAGTGTATTTGAGCTGAACTAAATTGAAGGGACGAAAGAGAGAAGCTCTTGATCGAAAATATAAGTTGGTTGCTTTGTGTAGGGATTTGAGGCCAGCAGAGTCCATCAATGAGGACTTCCCTTGTCCTATTTTTCGCTCTCTAGCAGCCAAATCTCCATTGCTTTGTGATGAAATTGGTGTTCGTCATAGTCATGGGTGATCTCATTTTTCTATGGGTAAAGGTGTAAAAATACACATATGCTTTATCCTCGGGGGCGCTCAGCACCACATGTTTTTTTTGGGAGCAAAAATACACATGTGGTTACCAAATGGGTGCAAAAGTCACACTCTCTGTTAAAATAAAACTGTTGACCGTTTTAAAAAAACAAGGGTTAAGGTGCAATTTTACACATGGGCTTTTACCAAAAGAGCATCCAGTGCCATATGCTTTTAAGAGGTGCAAAAATGCACATGAACTTGTAAAACCAGAGCAAAAATAACATCACAGTTAAATCAGTCTATGAGACGTTAAAGCATATATGAAAAATACTAAAATGCCCTCACCTCTCTCCCTCCCAACCTTCACTCCTCTCGTCCCCTGCAACTCCTCCTAACCTTCATCCTCTCATCCCTGCAACTCTTTTCGAAGAACAATGACAAGAACAATGACGATACCACACACTAAAGGAAATAGCGAGTGCCAGAATCTACCTAAAGTAGATACAACAAAATTCTAGAATATTTGCAAAAGAATACTAAGTTCTTCTCCAATCTAAATCCCTGTCCTAAGCTAAGCCCGACGGTTCGTTCGCCTCCTGCCGTTAAGAGTTCTGGCTTCTAGGGCAAGAAGAGTTAAGGACAGTAGTTAGCAATCCCGATAGCTTGACTTCACTCACTTCAGAGACAGAAAAAAAAAGAATAGGGCAAAAAAATTCAAAGCCTCGTCTTCTTCATGGTCCTATTTCCACCCATTCAACCTCCCCACGAAATCAAACTAAAGTCCAAAATTCAAACTCAACCCAAAAATTAAACTCAAATACATAAATATATCTCAAAACGAACTCAAAATCGAAGGAGAGCATGAACAATTCAACCGAGTCCCAAAATTCAAAATCAACCCGAAATTGAATTCAAATACATAAATCAATCTCAAAACAAACTCAAAATGCAGGCGGATATGGATGGATTGGAGGCCTTCGACGATAGGCGGAGAAAAAAGGCGATCCCCTTTACAACTCCGGATACGGGCGAGAGAAGTTGGCTCAGACGATCGGAAGAAGCTGACAATGGACGGCAAGCCGAGTCGTGCGGTAACCTCCGTGAAAGGGATAGAAGAGCGAAGGAGCGGCGCCTTGCGAAACCTTCGGCTCGGTGCTAGTCCGTCTCCTCGTCGCGACCTAGACTTGCTAGAAAGCTCCGTGAAAATGATAGATGAGCAAGGTAGCCTCCGATGACTGGTCTTGGGCGAAATCTCCGGCGACTGATTTGGACGAACCCTCCGGTGCGAACCGAAAAGGCAGCGACTGATTTAGGAGGCGCCATGAAAGAGAAGCACGAGGAGAAGAGTACTGAGGTTGTTTGAGCAATGGATAAAGAGGGAAGGGGTAAGATTGGAAATTATCAAAAGTTTGGGTTTTTTATTTTTTTTAATGGCGTGGGGCCCACCTAAAAGTTAACATCAGTTAAGTGAATTTAACGGTGTGAGTATTTTTGTACCAATTTTAAGAGTTCATGTGTATTTTTGCACCTCTTAAAAGCATATGGCACTGGATGCTCTTTTGGTAAAAGCCCATGTGTAAAATTGCACCTTAACCCAAAAAACAATTTTGACTAACATTGATGATGTGGACTGACTTGGCCTATTTACCATCTGAAAATAAAGGAAAAAAAACTGAACACCTGGAGCACAACAAAATTGAATCACAGAGGGAGCTTCACCTTCATTCTTCTATTTCACCTCTCTTCTTCTTCACCGGCGACAACTTCCACCTTCATTGTTGCCGGTGAGCTCCTCCTCTTCACCATAGCCACCACCTCGAAAGCTTTCAAGAGAAACAAAAAACAGAGTGTGCCGCGGCTGTGAGTTCGAAAGAGGGAGCAAGATTCGAACCAGAGAGCTCTGATCGGACCTTCCTTAACTGCGTTGGAGAATCGGGAAAGTGGGTTTAATTAGGACCAGAACAAAGCAATAACAGGAGACGAGAAGGTAGAAAACGCACCAAGCTTTGAAGAATAGTGGGAATCTCCTTTCACCTGAATTGAAGAGTCCTACGCGTAATGAAGCACAAACGATTCCCCAAGCAACTGTTTTGAGTGCCAAATCCAAAAGGGTGACGAACTTTTCATCAGACCAACCATTTCTATACCAATAGAAATAACACAATAGAAACATGACAAGATTAAATGCAGAAGCACCCAAAGAACAAAACAGAGTCCTGTTATACTGAGTGCTCTTAAATTTCTCTTTGTAACCATCTCTCGCATCCGATGCAATTTTTTTCCACACCCATGAAACAAAAATAGCTAGTAATAAAATGAAGTGAAGAGAAGCAGAAACCAAGTGCGAAAAAGTGGGGTTTTGGAAAAGAACCACCAAAGCAAACGACATTGAATAAATTGATCGTCAAATAGGAAACTTTTCTGAAACAATGGAGTATTTTGTGAAATGGGTGTGCTCGAGTTTCAGTGGTTCTGGTTCTTTCAAGGTTCTCAGAGTTTGTGAACGATTAAAGATTTGAGCTTGAAAATGCAGGGGGAGAAAAAGAGTCAACAAAAAAGTAAGATGGCTTGGATGTGGGTAATCGTGGTGCCTAAGGAAGAAGAAGAACATAATGAAACCCCAACCATGAATTTTGATGAAGACGACGATGAGTACTAGTTTCGTAATTTGGCGAGAAATGAAGGTAATGGTTATTCCTTAACTGCGTTGGTGCCGGCGAGCTTCGAGTGGGTTTAACAGTTAATAAAATGGTGGTTCAGAGTTAGGTTTATTAGTGTTTTTCTCTCCAGATGTTAAACAAGCCAAGTTAGCGTCAGTGTTTGTCAAAATAGTTTTTTTTAACGGTCAACAGTTTTCTTTTAGCGGAGGGTGTGACTTTTGCACCCATTTGGTAACCACATGTGTATTTTTGCTTCAAAAAAATATATATATATGGTGTTGGGCTCTCCCAAGAGTAAAGCACATGTATATTTTTGCTCCTATACCCTTTTTCTATTTACATTTTCACACACAGGAGATTTTTTTTTTTTTGAAAATTTTTAGAAATACTTCAAAATTTCAAATCAATTTTATTTCAATGATATTTTAGCTATGAACTATGTTTAATTAGTAATTAACAACTCATTTTAATATGAAATCATTTATTTGAAATTTTCAATTTTTTCCCCATATTGTTTGGCTTGCCCAAAAAAATAAAATGGTTTATTGTTACTCACTTTAAATTTATATATTTTATATTTTCAAATTTATGCCGATGTGCAATACAATAATCTTATTAAGAGTCATATTTTTATGAACAATTTAAATATGTGAGATTTCAAAATCCCAATTTTTGACCAATGAGGGCTTAAGTAAGTAGTAAAAGTAAGATGTGAATTGGGCCTTGTTAATAAAGCATGTTTACTACTTGCCCTAAAACTAAACAATGCCCAATTAAAATGAGTTGTGAATTGCTAATCAAATTTAATCAATACCTAAATTATTACAAAAACAAAAACAAAATTGATTTGAGATTTTGATATTTTTATGGAATTTTTCTCAAATACATGGGTTTTTTTCCTTGACCAGAAATATAAAATGGCTTATTATTACTCACTTTAAATTTATAGAAGGGTTAAGGTGCGATTTTACCAACGAACTATTGGTTCAGGAGCGTCCAGCACAATTAACTATTAAGTGTACCAAAAATACCAACAAACTTTTTAAAAAGGAGCGCTCAGCACAATGCCATTAACACCGTTAACAAAAAGTTAACCTCCGTTATCTAAGGTGCAGATTGGCCAACGAACTCTTATTCTAGGAGCGCCCAGCACAAAATTCTAAATTTTACTAAATTAAATAATTGTTTCTCAATTGTCATTATTCAAAACTACTTGTATAGATATCTATGGACAAAAAATATTCATTCTTTAATTTTTGTCAAAATTATAATTTGCTAAAATAAACAAAATTTTTAATTAAAAATATAATTATATGATTTAAATAAAACTCAAGGTGTTTTATAATTTATTATATATGTTAAACAAAAATTATATGATTTATTTTTATAATAAAACTCAAATAAATTTCTTCTAAAATAAAATAATAATTTTTATGAGAAAAAGAATGTATGATAAATGATATGAGAGAATTAGAGTAAAATATGTAAAAGTGTACTTATTAATCAAATAAATTAGAGTAAATTTATGTATGTATTTTTACTCTATCATGATTTTTATTTTTATTTTATTTCTAAATATAAGTCTTATTAATCTAAATGTATAAGTATAATTTGTTTCCCTCTTTATATTATAGTAAGAAATTTAGGTTAGTGGTTCTTAAAGCTCAATTGAGTCAATTGCCGTATAACTTATTCCCAACGATACATTATCTATCTTGAATATAATTTGTTTATTTTAGCAAATTATAATTTTGACAAAATTAAAGAATGAATAATTTTTGTCCATAGATATCTATACAAGTAGTTTTGAATAATGACAATTGAGAAAAAATTATTTAATTTAGTAAAATTTAGAATTTTGTGCTGGGCGCTCCTGGAATAAGAGTTCGTTGGTCAATCTGCACCTTAGATAGCAGAGGTTAACTTTTTGTTAACGATGTTAATGGCGTTGTGCTGAGCGCTCCTTTTTAAAAAAATTGTTGGTATTTTTGGTCCACTTAATAGTTAATTGTGCTGGACGCTCCTGAGCCAATAGTTCGTTGGTAAAATCGCACCTTAACCCATTTATAGAATTATTTTATATTTTCAAATTTTATGCCAATGTGTAATCAATAATCAATAAATATATAATATCTCATCTTTCAGGCCGATCTGCTTAACAGCTTAGCATAGACTCTCCTCACGAAACACTGTAGCCAAGCTGGTTGACTTTTCATAAATAAAATATCCATGCCTCTGGCTTCACGCCGGCTCATTCACAAGACAACGCAATCATTCACAGGATATCTTTCTCTGCCTTCTGTTCCTTATTACTCCCTCTGGTCCTTATTATAAGGCACCAACTAACTTTTCTCACAAACCAATAAAAGTAGTTAAAGTCAATAAAGTTGTCTTAGAATCTAAGTAATTTCCAATATTACCTTTAGTAATTGCATTAAACTCTAATATCAAATTAATTATTCCTCTCACCTACCCTTATTAATTAGGGGCAGATATGGAAAAAAATAATTAATGCTCATTGGAAACAAGCAAGTGCCTTATAAAAAGGACCAAATAAACTTGCTAGTTGGTGCGTTATAATAAGGACCAGAGGGAGTATCTCTTAACCTGTCACTCTTCATCTCTCTCACGCTAACTTCTTTTTCTTCTCCTAATACCCTTCTCTTCCCAAACGTTGTAATCGCCTTGTGTCTCCCACAACATTCCCCATATTCAAAATTTAAAATCTTTTTGCCCTTAAGAGAGGTCATTGAAATTGGTAGCCTAAAACTGTGTGTACGACGTGGTTGTATTGTGACTAGGCGACAGCCTTTACAGTTTCCGACAAGGATGAGGATGCGATGATGCAACGACAAGAAGAAATTTTCCCGTCAATGACAAAGCAAATGGGAGTTTCTGATTTTTCCCTACTCTCTCTCCTTCTTTTGTACCTCCTTCTTGCTAAGGTTCAAGGTAAATGAATCACAAGATTCAGCCATTTTTTCTCTTCTGATATTTAGCAAATGGGAGTTTCTGATTTTCCTTTGTTTTCTTTCCATAGGGATTTGCTTAGACAGAGAGTCTCTAGCAGCAGTACAGCAACAAAAACAACATGTAAGTGCTCATAATTACTTTCAAGTTTCAACCTTTTTTTCCTCTCAATCATGCTCGAACTTAGAACTTCATAACTTTTCTGGCTACAGGATGATGAAGAGAGTAACTTGATGGAAAAAAGCAATGGAGAAGCTGATAATGAAGTTATTCTCTACAAAAATAAACAATGCACAAAGAGAAGACTTTCTAGAGTATCAACACAATCACATAAATGGTTACCTTCAATTCATGAAGATTACTATGGACCCGGACACCATAGATCTAGACACCATTAGTTTTCTTTCTTTCTTCTTAACCTAAGCATTCTTCGTAACCTCACAAACAATGCCTTGTAACTCTCAAGCAAAAATTTATCCCAACAAATCCTAATGACTATTTATTTTGGTTATACACAGAACCATGCAAGACATTCTTTGTTTTCTTCCCTTTTCACTGTATTAGATTCAGTGGCGGAGCTTGGCATTAAAATTTGGGGGGGCCAAATAGTGGTAGGGGGATACGGGGGTTCGGGGGCAGCGCCCCTGAAATTTTTTTTTTAAAGGAAAGTTTTATATTCATTAAAAAATGAAAGAATATAAATAATAAAATAAAATAATATAAAAAAAAATACACCACAAACATTAGAAGGTTTTTAATTTATGTGATTGTGAATCTTTGGTTCAACCATAGACTTCATGTAATTGAACACCACAACATTGGAAGGCAAGAGGTGAGGTTTAGAATGAAAAATCAACAAACTTCATCTACGGTGTAGTGTAAAATGGGTGAAAGCATACTAAAGAATACACCACAAAAGTAAATTTCAGCGATAAGCTAAAAATTTACGGTAATTAGAATGAAATATAGAAAAAATGACAATATTAACATAAATTATATAAGACCCACATGGAATACAACTTGAATTATAAGCCCCAAAGATATAAAAAGAGGGGGGATTTGGGGGGGCCAAAAATTTAATTTTACATTATATTAAATTTTTTATAAGAAAATTTCTAAACATTTTTTTTTTTTGGGGGGTCATGGCCCCCACTTGTCCTAAGGAAGATCCGCCCCTGATTAGATTGTATTAAGCATCTTAGATATGCTCTTATTGTTGTAGGAAAGGTAATGAGTAGGAAACCTGTGAACTAATTAATACTCTAGAGATGACAAAGCACTACTTGGCTAGTTGAGTATGGACATTGATGACAACTATATATAATGCTCAAAAAACAATTGCATGGTAATTTTGCTGCAATTGAAAGGGTAATAAAGTCCAGCAAGAATTATCCCCATAGTTCTGACATGTCTGAAAGCTAATTAATGGAGCATGCAGTCAAGTAATAATTAATTCAAGATAAAATATTAAATTCAGAAGGGTAATTAATTAACTTACCTTATGGTCCAACTAGTGAATTGAATAGCTATAACTTGATAATATTCAGAACATGTCGTGACTTCATGTCAAGATATGGTTGTTCCATCTCTAACATGTTTGAAGCACAATTAATCATGAGGCGTCTCATTTATTTCGGCTTTGAGCTGGTCTCATGTCTGAAACACGGTTAATGAAGTGTCTCATGTCTGAAAGAACTAGCTCACAGGTATACAAAAAAATTTGATTGTCAAGATAAAATATTATACCTTAACAAATTTCCCTCTGGACAAAGTCACAAGCAAGAAGAAGACGTTGTGGCTGGTGCTTATGACCATTTCCGTCGAACGGAGAAGTGAAGAAAACATTGTTGTGAGCTAGTGCTTAGGACCATTTCCATCGAACGGAGAAGTGAAACAATTGAATATGAGCTTCCAATGAAGGTTCTCTACCGATATGAGATAATTGTGTTCGATCAATCAATCAGTGCTTTTATCTATTTTCTTCTACTTCAAAATTTTGCGAATGGTTGTTCATTTTCTATACACCTTGAATTAATATTTCTTTATAAATGTTTTCCTCCGCATCTTATTTGCATGATGTATGAGATGGACTCAGATCTTTGCCAGCAAGTTCAATGAGCAACAAACCTACAAGATAAGTTCAGTGGAAGCAAAATATATTTGAGTAACATGTGCAATACTATCACCCAGTGCAATGCACATGGAAGCACAAAGCTCGTTCTTATAATAAGTCATACTTTCATAAATAAATCAATTTTTTTAGGATTCAAAATCCCAATTTTTTACCAATGATTTTTCTAGCTTAAATAAGTACTAGTATTTTTTTTTTGTATAAATATATGTATTAAAAGCATGGTTATCAAACTTGAACCGGACCGGCCGATTCGGACCGAAAACTGGCCATGAAGCTAGTCCAGAAAAGCATAGAAACCGAGGTCAGAGGCTTTTTTTAAAAAAAAAAAACGTCGAGTGAAGCATTTACAGATAGAGAAAGAGAGAGATGGAGAGAGAAATGGGAAGATGAGGTCGAAGACTCCGAGCGTCATCGACTCTGTCATCGAAGACTCCAAGCGTCGTTGGGCTCTGGCATCGAAGACTCCAAGCTCGAAGACGACTTGCAGAGACATGGAGAGAACTGGGGAAGATGCCAGTTGCATGGTGGAGATGAAGCTTTCTTCGTCCTCTTGCACTTACCTGGCATGTTGTTGCTTGAGCTTGTATGATCGCCATTGGTAAGGTTAGAGTTGGACTTCAAGGAGCCATAGCTGAACGGTTAAAACACTAGAGAGAGATGGAGAGAAAACACTCGAGAAAGAGAACCCAAAAATCTTGTGAAAGAACCGGAGAAGGGAACAAATTATTCAATGGAAATTTTTTATTCAACGGACATTAGAGTGGTAGAGTGGCCAGACAATTTCATTCCCAAGGACATTCATAATCACGTGAAGAAGTGAAAAGACATGAGTACTTTGTTTTATTCAATGGACATAGAGTAGTCATACATCTTTTTAACCAGTGGATAGTAGATATTAAAGGAATTTTTATATATATATAATTTCATATTAATAAATAAATATGAAATTCTCACTTTCTCACCGGTTTAGCTTCAGTTTAACTCCGATCTGACCCATTGACCCTTTACCCAGTACCCAACCGGTTCAATCATCGGTCCGGTTTTAATAACTTTAATTAAAAGTAAGGGTTAAGTAGCAAATCCGTCCTGAAAGTATAAGCCAAGGAGCAATGTTGCTTTAGAAGTTTTTTTCATGTTCAATGTTGCCCCAGAAGTCTATAAACGTAGCAATGTTACCCTGTTCCATTAAAAAATAATGTTGACCGTTAAAAAATTGACGTCAGCCGTTAACTTTTAAAGGGAAAAGGGCAACAGTGCTACGTTTTTAAATTTTAAGGGCAACATTGAAACAAAAAAAAAAAACTTTCAGTGCAACATTGCTCTTGGGCGTATACTTCCAGGATATATTTGTTACTTAACCCTTGATGGCTAGTAAATGAGTTGTGAGTGTTTGAAAAACTACAAAATCGTAATTTCAGAAGTCATTTTTCGTAAGCTGAAACAAAACTTCTCTCACATATTTACCTCATAAATCGTAAAAATTATTCTTCAAAACCTAGTCCAAACATGTAAAAGAAAAATTAGAGAACCCAAACCCTATGAATTGGGCCTTCTCTTTGTTTTTTGTCTCACAGATTCAAACTTGTTGAAGCGTCATTCTCCATTCTTAGCTTCCTCATCATCTCCACTTGCCCATTCTACACTATCTCCTCAAAAATGATTCTTTTGGACAATTATTTCAAACAAGTTTTATATTTTTTTTCCCTCTCAAATATGATTGCTTAGAACAATCATCCAATTTTTTTTTTTTTTTTTGTGTTTTTCTTCCCAGAATTTATTCTGAAAAATAATTTCATAAAATTATTCTAAGAAAAGATTTAAAAACATAATCAATCTCAAACAAGGTTAAAAAAATTCTGAAGGTTTTATTTGTTTGGGAAAATCCCCTTCATGGCCCAACTAACCAAGATATTATCAAGAAAAGCCCACAGGAAAATCACATGTCAGAAAAAGCCCCATGACTTTTTTGTGTATTATTTTAGAAACGTTAACAACTATATCAGTATAACATTAACAACTAAATCAGTACACGTTAACAGTTATATCAGTACAACATTAACAACTAAATCAGTACACGTTAACAACTATATCAGTACAACATTAACAACTAAATCAGTACACGTTATCAACTATAGCCTTTTCTGACATATGACTTTTTTTTTTTTTAAACCTTTTTTGATAATATCTTGGTTACTTGGGCTCTAAAGGGGATTTTCCCTATTTGTTTTGCCATTGGGTGAGAACATGATGAACTCTGTACTTTTTAAATTTAAGAAGTTTCCCTTCAGAAATCCAAAAGGAAATTAAGTTGTGTGTGGATGTCAAAATAAATATTTTCATCTATATATGAATTTTATTTGTAATTGGATGGACCTTGTAATTAATATCTTCATCTTTTTTTTTTTTTGGACTCAATCTTCATCTGTAGTTTTTGTGATCATTTTTTCAAAATTTGATGCACCAAATCAATGAGATAATTTTTATTAGAGTATGTTTGGTTTGAAGGAAGGGGAGGGAAAAAATCTTTTGGGAGGACATTGACTATTTTGTCATTAATGAATGAAATATTCTTTTTTGTTGAGAGTATATTTTAGGAATACTGAAAATTATTTATGGCAATTTTGTAAAGATGAGAGAAAAAATTTCTCTCTCAACTTTCCCTCCCACTCCCTCCCTCCCTCTCCCCTCCCCCTCAAACGAAGTGGCTAAATAAAAAATTCTAAATAATAAAAAAAATAGAAGTTATTTACATAACCAAATTAAAATGCTTTTTGGGGAACAAATTAAGAAAAGTAGCGTCTAATCATAAGGCATAACCTGCTCATTATAATAATGCTAAATAAAATGGTATACAATTGGATTATCTTGTAATCACTTTTGTAACCACAAAGATCCAAATTGTTGAGATTAAACCTTAATTAATGATTATTTAAAGTGCCTAGCTAATAACACAGCATGATCTTCAGTGAAGTTGTAAACTATTGTGCTTCCATTACATTATATTTCAGTTTGTTACATTAATTAGCCAAAGGTAACACAACTTCTATTTTCTTATAGATGTTTAAACTATGTAAAATAATGTATTTATAAAATTTAAACAAACCAATCCTAAAAGTTGAGGTTGTAGTTAGTGGTATGATGCGAGTGAAGTTTGTGATGAGCTTGTAATAATAACAAAAATCTAGTGCCTAACTAAAGCTGTCGATAGGGTTAAGAAAATTGTGTGTTGAATTGAGTCAAGATTCTAATTATCACACCATCCAATCAATTCTCACATTCCTAACTCCACTACGGTAGTACCATTTTTCCAATATCAAAGCAAGTCATTTCAATTATAATTAATTATAATAATACAATTTTCACAATTCTTATAGTACACATGAACGTTTTTCAATAGAGGAAAAATATCATTTCTGTTAACCTTTACAATGTTGACAATTTATCAAATAGGGAGAGAAAACTTTAAACTTATGGAATAGTAATTGAAGTTTTCAAAAGAAGTTTTTCAATTGTTATTTACAATATATAAGATAAGTATGTGAGATGAATTTCTTCTTAATTTACATAAATAAACACTTTTGGGGATTCTAAACAAGCACTAAGACTTTACTAAAAATGACACTTCTATTTTATTTGGTAATGTTCATGTGTACTATGGCATCTATATAAGTTTGAAAAAATGACAGAAAAATACTACTTGAATTTTAAAATTATGTTGTCGACAAGAGTAATGGGATTAACAACAATAACAAAGAAATTGACAACTCGTTTTAATGGGAAATCTTCTATTTGAGATTTTGAAATTTAAGTGGTATTTTTCCTAAAATTTTTAGGATATTAAATACTTATAGAAAAATAGCTTATGAATAGATTTACACCTCATTAACAGTAAATAAATTGAATCCAAAGATTCAAACCCACGGGCCACTAGTAGGCTTATAGTTGTGGTCTTGTGTGGGAGGATTATCATCTGGATGTTCAACATGTGATTCGGCAAATTCTTCATCTTCTCCTGGTCTAACCATAGCAATTCTTGAAAGATTAGCAATTTCAGCTTCAGAGTAATCTTGTAAGGAGTTCTCTGACTGAGATTCTTCTGAATCAGATGACTCCGTGTACCACACTGGAGGGTGGATGTATCAGGATCCAAATGATTGAGTTGTGTCATTAAACAGAGAGCTAGAAGATCTCAGACACCAACAAAGTCATTGGGACCTTGATCTATCCTATCTGACAATTGGAACTGTAAATCCCATAAAGTATAATAAACTGAAAATTATGATACTGAAACCATGTCTGTAGAGAAGATCTTTAGATGAGGTGAGCATCCAGTGGATTGTCCGAGCCTATCAAGCCAAACCTCTTGCTCATGCTCAAGGACACTTTAGGATTCAGGCCTCATCCAAAGGCATACAATACTGGCACGTTTAGTATCCTAATTTTCAGTACTCTCTCATACTAGATCATGATCTTGATTCTGTTCTGATGCATAAGATCCTCTTGAAGAGGCAAGTGCAGAGCATACTTGGAATCTAAGGAGCAGATAATACTAACATACTAGGACATTGGCTTTCAGAACCAAGAGAGGGAACTTAGAAGGAAGTCATATAGAAACACACTGGAATTTTATTCTAAATCTGACTCTGGTTACAACTGAAGGTAGAGTCTACTTATATAGAGAAGCAGAGTTACTACGAGACAAACCAAAAGAAAACCCTTTTACAAAAGTAGTGAACGAGATCTAAAGGTAACAGACAGACAACAGTACATCGTAGTACAGACACTTAATAAAGTAAAAGCAGAAAACACAGTACACTCGTAAAAGTAGTGGACACGTATCATACATACAAAACACATGACTTAAAAATTGAGAATTGGTTGCGACACTGAACTGTGGGGACCACCCTTTGCAAATTGGTTCATGGCTTGTAGAGAGATTGTTGTTATCACTATCACTGTCATAAATGAACTGGAGGTAACTGAGCGGGTCCATAATGTTGCTATATGGATCTGGGCTGGCTGGATCATTATCTGGGCCTTGATGTTGGGCCTGTGACTGAGTACAGTGGGACGGATACTGAGATGATCCTAGGAGTGACAAGGATAACTGAGTAAACTGGTCTCCATAATCATCTTCGTAAGAGTCTTAAGAGTCCTGGAGAATATTTCCCTAGGAGTCAGTAGGGAGTTCTCGTGCAGGTGAAGATGTGGCATAGTAGGTGGACACATAATGGGGCTCTGGTTGGGATAGTTGATCATAAGCATAAGCTTTGTCTTCACTGAGCACTGGTCCAAGAATATTGCATTCTTTCAGAGCTTGCTTGTTGAAGTCAGCGAGTCTGGGGCTGAGTTCCTTGAGTTGAGCTGGGTCTGGTTTAACCCAATCAAGTAGCTGAGACCAAGGCTGTGCGCTGGTCTTCAAATGCTAAGAGTAGGGGTGAGCAAATCAAAATCGAAACCGAAAACCAAACCGAATAATTTGATGTTCAGTTTTTTCGATTTTTCGGTTCGATTCGGTTTTTTAAACTAGCATAGTTCGGTTTTTGCAAATTTATTTCGGTTAAAACCGAAAAACCGATTTTTTTTTTGTAGAAATAACCGAAATTAATTAAAATGACGATGCATATGTATGAGTCAGACCCAACCTTATGAGTCATGACCCTTAACCCACCTCAACTGAAGACCAGTACCAGACCTCCAGACCCAACTCAATTCATCTTTCCATCATATTCCATGTTTTGATTTTAAAATCTGCAACCTATTGTCATACAAGTAAAAATCGATATATACCAGGTGCTTCATGTAAAGTATACTATAGCCAGGTTGCACTCAATAGTCAATATTGTAGATTGATTCAGCAAAAAAAAAAAAAAAAAGTAGATTGACCATTTTACAGAATTAACCCAAACAAGAAGGCCCATGATAAGGCCCAACTTAAGCCCAAACACCGAATTAACTACAAAACCGAACCGAAATATTTCGGTTCTTTGGTTTCGATTCGGTTTTTAAAATGTGTGTATTTCGGTTTTAACCGAAAACCGAATGCTCACCCCTAGCTAAGAGGTTATAAAATTTAAAAAATTTTAAGAAAATAAGAAATCTTGTAAATTTGGACCACAGCCATTTTTTTAGGGTACATCAAAATGATTGAATCTTAATCACCGGTCACACTGACCACATGATCGTCTAAGACAGCTTCAAGTGGCTTTGACAATAACTTTAATTTCACATGTGATTCACGAGGATGTGAATGACATTATTTTCTCTAACAATTATAATCTAATAGCATTGGATATTAGACGTTATTTTTACTCCTTTCAATCCTATATACTCACATATATAAAGTGTTATTAGTACTTTTTATAAAGTATTTAATAGGTGGGTTAAGTAGCAAATCCGTTCCAAAAGTATACATCTAGAAGCAATGTTACCTTGAAAGTTTTTTTGGGCTCAATGTCATTTCAGAAATTTTAAAACATAGTAATGTTGTCATTTTGTGTTAAAAAATTAACGATCAATGTCGATTTTTTAACAGTCAATGTTAGTTTTTAAATGTTTTTGGGTAACATTACTATGTTTCGAAACTTTCGGGGTGATATTGAACCTAAAAAAACTTTCAGAGCTACATTGCTCTCCAATGAAAACTTCCAGAGACGGATTTACTGCTTAACTCTTAATAGTTTTATGAAAGGCTAATTTTTTTTCCTCAATGCATGCTCATATTTAATATATGCAATGAGAGTAAAAATTAGTATGACGTTGGAATTTAGTTTAGTTAATATGAGTAATACTTCCTATAACACTTAATATAAGAGCTGCTCAACTAATTTAGATAGATTAATTAAGGAATGAAATAAAATAATTAAATAAAACAAATTAGACATGATCTCCTTAAAATATCCCAATGTAACATTAGATTATATCGATTTATAAGTTAAGTTTATAAGTTTGAGAAAAAATAATAAATAGAGAAGATAAAATGAACTGAAATCTTATATTTATAATCAAATTTAACCATTCAACTAGCTTTTATATTAGGTATCAGAGATAATATTAAAAATCATTTAAATTTCATGAAAATTTTAATGTTTTTAATAAATTAAAATAGATGTACTCCCTCTAATCCTTATTATAAGACACCAACTAACAATTTTCACAAACTAATAAAAACAGTTGAAGTCAATAAAGTTGTCCTACAATTTAAGTAACTTCCAATATTAGCCCTACTAATTGCACTAAACTCTAATACTATATTAATTATTACTCTCACTCACTATCCTTATTAATTATGGGAAAATATGGGAAAAAATAATTAATGCGCTTTGAAAACAAGCAGGTATCTTATAAAAAAGATCAAACACAATTGTTAGTTGGTGACTTATACTCCCTCTGGTCCTTATTACAAGTCACCAACTAAAAAGTTGTTCTATAATTTAAGTAACTTTCAATATTACATCTACTAATTGCATTAAACTCTAATATTATATTAATTATCACTCTCACCGACTACCTTTAATTTATTAATTAGGAGTATAAATGGAAAAAAATAATAATTAATGCTCATTGAGAATAATATGTGTCTTATAAAAAGGATCAAATATATCTACTAATTAGGAGTCCACATTTGGTGCTTATAATTAGGTGCTTCTTATGTGCTTATACCTCCAATAAGAGGTATAAGCATATTTTTTTTAATTTTTTTAAATTTTTATATATATTGTATTTATTTAGATTTAAATTATATGATATTTTCGAATTTTTTGCAAGATTGGCATTAGAAAATTAATTAATTTGAGATCTTGGAAACATCTAGAAGAATAATTTAAATCTAAATAAATACAATATATAAAAAATTAAAAAAATATGCATACGTCAGCATTGAGCTTATAATAAGGATAAGAAAGAATAATAAGAATTAGAGGGATTAGAAGAATGCACGTCAGCATTGAGCATGCTTATCTTCCACTTCATCATGTCTCCTGAAACGCCAGAAAGTAGAAACTCAATCACTTTCAAATTCCATGTTCCAATTTGTGTGGTGCTAATGCAACTGTTCAGATTCACTTTTCATATTTTTTTTTTTTTTTAAATCTTTTTTTATCATTGAAAATCGCACTCTTCCTTTGGTGGCTGTGTCCTTTTCATATCAAATAAAAAGTTACTCCATTTTGTTTTTATCCTAATTCTCATGCATTTTTGTAATTAATTTTTGGGACCAAAATCTTTTAAAAATGTGTCTTGGAAAATGGAATAAAGCAGTACTCTGTTTACATAACAAATTTTTTATCGACATCTTATTTTTATATTAATTAATATTAGAATAAATACCCATTTTGATCCCTGACAAAAAAACCGACCATTATTCGTCTTTTTTATGGGACTAAAAATGACTTTTTAGAAATTTGTGAGGGATCAAAATGTCTACCAATCGATCATTATTTGTCCTTTTATGGACTAAAAAGGACCCCTTTTTTTTGTCAGGGATCAAAATGGAGTCCGTATTTTTTATCAAGGACCAAAAATGATATTTACTCTTAATATTTTCATGTACAATTGATTGTTTTCTCTTATTAGATCTTGTGAGAGAATGTTTTTTGTTCCCCTTTTTTTTCAACTAAATTTTCTTTTATGTGTGTTTGTTTTGAATATGCCTATCAAATCGATGAACTTGATATATGAAATTTTATAATACCCGTTTAAAAATTAGTTTAAAACTAAAAACAGGTTAATTGGGTAATTATATCACTAAATTAATACATGTGTAATTATATTTACACTCATTTAGTTAGTACCCGTTAAAATGCTTTCCTTTTTAGAAAACCATTATAAATTGTTTCCTAATATAGACAATTTTCCTTAATTTCCCCTCCAAAAAAAATACCCTCCAAAAATTTTCCCTGATTTTGGGAGTCCCAAATTATATTTTGGGACTCCAAAAAATTTCCCCAGCTCGCCAAAAATTGATATTTAATTTTGGGACTCCAAAAAAGTTCCAGAGCCAAAATAATTACAAGAATGCCACCGTGTTCACTTTTTACATCATTTTTTTTTTAAATAGGGACGTCTTTTGGAATAGTAATAGCCTATTTTTGTAGTAGTGAATTTTTAGATACGTATATATAGAGGGAAAGGGAGGGAGAAAGAGGGAAGTGATTTGGAAGTAAATCAGAATTGGAGCATGATTGGTGGGTCGGTTTGGAGCTAGTGTGGTTTTATATTAGCCATGAAAAAAGTTTGGAGCTAGTGTGGTTTTATATTAGCCATGAAAAAGGTTTCAAACTTACAATCCAATCCACAAAAACTATAAACTAATAGGGAAAGAGAACACAAAGATCAAGCTTCCTTGGATTTTGCTTCTCTCTCTCTCTCTCTTGGATTAATCTATCAGTACTCGGTCATATAAGCAACTGACTCGTTTAGATTATAGGAATGTAGAGTCACAATGGGGGAACCTTAGTACTGCTTCTCTCTGTTTCTTGTCTTCTCTACTTCCTTCCTCACTTCTCATCTCAAGTTCTTAACTCTCCAATCAAATTTTGAATAATTAAGATTTACTAATATTTTACAGAACATTTTAAAATTTTCTCTTAATTATAGTGATGGTCTGTTTAGATTAAGCTATCACAATTTAAATTTATTTATTTATTTTCACACTTTCACGTTTTAATAATAATTTTGTTGAATTATATAAGTCCTAATCAGTCAAGATTCAATCCAGAAGATTATTAGGGTGTGAAGAACAGAGGAAAAATGAGAGTGAAGCTAATCCCGCAGCCATCATCCAAGTCTGGCTCTCACATTTAAGAAAAGCTGTTGGTCTCTCACTCTCCCTTTCCAAACTTATAAAATACTAATAAACTAATAAAAAATAAGAACACAAGTAATAAGCAGAAGGGCATAATTGCCTATTTCTTGGATTGGATACGTAAAAGTGGGATGTCTATATTAAATTATATTTAAGAATAATTAAAAATAAAAACCTGTGGGATGTGTTGGTTTCAGACAAAGCCATAAAACTGCCCTAAAAAAACCAGAAACCTCAAAACTGAAACTAAAACCTGTTATGGTTTTTCTTTTGCCGAGGTTTTGTGTTGCCTCTGTTTTAAGTATCACTAATTAATGTTTATATATTCATGCACTCAAATGTCATCCATCACGGTGAAATGTTGTAACTCCAAGATAAATGTCAAACTCAAAATGTTGTAACTCTATCTTCAATTTAAATGTAATTTTTCTTGTTATGTGAAATCTCTAGAATAAAAATTTATCAATAAGTTTGTAAATATTATTATTATTAAATAACTTGTACCTATTTCTTGGATTTAAAGTCATGCTCAAAACAAGTAATTCCATAGTATTATCATTGAACCTGCTATTTAATTCTTGTAATTGATAATAAATGGTAGCACAAAAGATATTTATACCCTATAAAAATTTTCATTAGAAAAACCACCTTGTTCATTTCGAGCACGATCTCTCCTTCCAATATATTTTGCACTCATATCTGGAATGTCAATGTCGTGTTTTATGCAAAATTCTTGAATATGGACTAAGAAAGCATCTAAACCCGTTTCTCTTAATTTCTGAAGTAACTCTTTTATAGTTGAAACCAGATGTAAAACATGTGAAATATCTTAAGACTCTTGAGAGAATAATTAAAGCGCAGCCAATTTTAACAACAACTTCCAAAGAGAATAATTAAAACCCAGCCAATTTTAGTATAGAATGTTGTTGGATATTTAGTACAAATTAGTTTGAAAAAACAATTTTTCATAACCACGATCTGGATTTAACTTTTTACTTTTAAAAAAAAAAAAATAGGGGGGCCAAGTGGCCCCATGTGTCCCTCGATGGCATAACCCCCTGTGGTCTCATTCATCCCTTCCTATTCATTCCCTTGTCGTGTTACGTGGGACTCATACTTTAATTTATTATTGTCATCTTCTCCATCTTATGTTCTTGGGAAAATTACACCTATAGTCCCATTTTTCCAGGCGTACAAGTTTTGATACTTGCTACTCCTTGTTGTAAATATATGCATGTATGTGTGGATGAGTCGAAGAAACTAGTTACACTTTGCTTGAGAATAAGAGAGAGAGTGTGTGTATTATCATATTATATTCGGATTGTAAAGAAGCTTAGAGGAGTGGTGGGTTGCGCATAATAACAAGCCACCGAAGGCAAACACAATGAAAATCCGGTAATTTTTCCCTTATCCGAGAGTAAATACTTGGTAACAACACTTTTTGTGAAAATATTTTGCTTCCTGAAAATCGCCTTGTGTCTCCCACGACATTCCCCATATTCAAAATTTAAAATCTTTCTACCCTTAAGAGAGGTCATAGAAATTGGTAGCCTAACAATGTGTGCATGGTGTGCTTGTATGGTGACTACGGCGGCAGACTTAACAGTTTCAGGCAAGGATGAGGATGCGATGATGCAACAATGGGAAGAAATTTTCCTATCAATGACAAAGCAAATGGGAGTTTCTGATTTTTCCCTACCCTCTCTCCTCCTTTTGTCCCTCCTTCTTGCTAAGGTTAAAGGTAAATAAATCACAAGATTCAGCCATTTTTTCTCTTCTGATATTTAGCAAATGGGAGTATCTAATTTTTCTGTTTTTTTTCCACAGGGATTCGCCTGGATAGAGAGTCTCTAGCAGCAGTACAGCAACAAAAACAACATGTAAGTGCTCATAATTACTTTCAAGTTTCAACCCTTTCTTTTTCTTCTCAATCATGCTTGATCTTAGAAGTTCATGACTTTTCTAGCTACAAGATGATGAAGAGAGTAACTTGATGGAAAAAAGCAATGGAGAAGCTGATGAAGAAGTTATTCTTTGCAAAAATAAACAATGCACAGGTACCCTGAAAAGAAGACTTTCTAGAGTATCAACACAATCACATAAATGGTTACCTCCAATTCATGAAGATTACTATGGTCCCAGACACCATTAGTTTTCTTTATTTCTTTCTTAACCTAAGCATTCTTCATAACCTCACAAACAATGCCTTGTAACTCTCAAGCAAAAATTTGTCCCAACAACTCCTAATGTATTTATTTTGGTTATACAGATGCAAGACATTCTTTGTTTTCTTCCCTTTTCACTGTATCAGACTATATTAAGCATCTTAGATATGTTCTTATTGCTACAGGAAAGGTAAAAAGTAGGAAACCTGTGAGCTAATTAATACTTGAGAGATGACAAAGCACTACTTCGCCAAGGGAGTATGGACATTGATGACAGCTATGTATGAGGCTCAAAAAACAATTGCACGGTAATGTTGCCGCAATTGAAAGGGTAATAAGGTCCAACAAGAATTATCCCCACAATTTTGACATGTCTGAAAGCTAATTAATGGAGCGTGCAATCAAGTAATAATTAATTCAAGATAAAATATTAAATTCAAAAGGATAATTAATTAACCTACCTCATGGTCCAACTGGTGAATTGAATAGCTATGACTTGATGATTTAGACATGTCAAGGATAGTATTGTGACTAAAATATTACCCCGTACATATATGCCATGACTTCATGTCAAGATATGTCTATGTCATCTCTGACATGTCTGAAGCACACTTATGAGGCATCTCATTTCTCTCGGCTTTGAGCTGGTCTCATATCTAAAGCACAGTTAATGAGGCGTCTCATGTTTGAAAGCACCAGCTCACAGGCGTAGAAAAAAATTTTGATTGTCAAGATAAAATATTATCCCTTAACACATTTCCCTTTAGCCAAAGTCACAAGCAAGAAGAAGACGTTGTGAGACGTTGTGGCTAATGCTTACGACCATTTCCATCAAAGGAGAAGTGAAGAAAACATTGTTGTAAGTTGGTGCTTAGGACCATTTCCATTGAATGGAGAAGTGAAACAATTGAATATGAGCTTCCGACGAAGGTTCTCTACCGATATGAGATCGTTTTGTTAAATCAGTCGGTCAATGCTTCTATCTATTTTCTTCTACTTCAAAATCTCACAAGTGATTGTTCATATTCTATACACGCTGAATTAATATTTGGGTTAAGGAGCAATAATACACATGGGCTTTGCCCCAGGGATCGCCCAACACCACAGGCTTTTTTTGGGAGCGAAAGTACACATGAGGCTACATATTGGAAGCAAAAGTCACACCAGACCCTGTGTTGACCGACGTTGACCGTTAAGTACCATTAGTTGACCGTTAATGATGACGTGGACGTCCACTGGGACTGACAAGAAGCCAAATGGGAAGAAAAATGCTGACTAGGAATCTGATGGAAAGTTAAAATAAAAATAAAAAAATTAAAGTCCCAAACTCCATCCGTGTTAGGGTTAGATGCCCAGACGTGGAAGGCGAACTCGAATGACTTGTGATCCACCATTACGTAGTCGTCGCAGATCAGGACGGCGTGGGTCTCGATTGAAGATCGAGGAAGGAATCAACGTTGAGGGAGCTAGATGGCTAGCGGATTAGGGAAATTGAAGCTGAGCCGAGGGAGGAGATGGAGAGATTGTGGGAAAATTGGGTTAGAATGTAGTTTGGGGTTGACGGATTTCCCCAGAGGATTAGCACAGAGGATACTAGCGGCGATGCAGAGTATGTGGAGGAGATTGATCGGAGAAGAGGAATACGGGACTCGGAGTAGCCGTTGATTAGGACTGTGAACTGATCTGACCGGAGGGTCCGTGGATCCGACTTCGTTCTCGGGTCGCACGGGTCCTCTGTTGGGTTTGTCAGACCCGAATGCACAAGCAGAGGAGTGAGATCAATTAACAAGAAGACCGCAATCACGGCTATTGTAATACCCTGATAAATTAAATAGCTATTTTTAAAAAAGGTGAATATGTGGTCTCAAAGAGTATGTTATATTATCTTATTTTCTAAAGGAAATTCAAGGATAATTATGTAAAGCTCCAAAATTGGTGGTAAATGGCTAAGAATTAGCATAAATATATTTGTTAGTTAATTGGAAATTTTCAAGAAAAATTGATGAGATTAAGTAATTTTAAGCCTAAATACAAGAATGGACCAATAGGAAAATTTTGTAAAAAAATTATATAAAATAATTATTAAATAATTATTTTATATATTATTAATTAATTAAATAATTAATTAAAACGAAAATTAATAAAATAATAATAATAAGGACAAGAGTTGGTAAAAAATCATGGTGCCTTAACTTGCAAGTTGAAGTGTAAAATTGTATAAACAAGTACAATGAATAGTGATCAGATTTATAGGAAACGGATCCTGTCTAGAGTACCGGAATAGGTTTTCCAATGTCGAGTAAAATATTGATCGGTGAATTTTTATCTTCGATTAGCCTTTTCCTAAGTTGATTAGAGGTAGGTAGAGCATTTTCCTAATAAGACGAAATAGGGAGAAATGCGGATAGTCACATTTTAAAGATCGAAGAAAATAAATTCTAACTCAACATTTGGAAATGAGTTTGAATTTATCTGGACATATTTGGAATCGGTGAATTTTTGTCCAGAGATTGATGATCCCGAAAGTTCTTCCGAAACCGGCACGCTTTCCGTAAACTTGGATGACTTTTGGAGCCCGGATGGAATCAAAAATTAGTTTAGATTAGATATTCCTAATGAGAAGGAAAGGGGCTTCAAAATGGTAATTCCGGATTTTGAGACTTTTCCGAGATTACGCGATTCGGGCACCGATCGGGAACTTTATCGGTACAAGTTCATAAAGCAAAAGCATCACATCACATTAATTGATGTGACAAACCACCAACTAATGGGGAGAGGATGGTTTGGACAAGTGGCATGGTGAGGATCTTGACATTTGGCAAAGTGCGATCCGACGGTCCAGAATCCGCCTGACAAAGTGTGAATAGTGCACACAACTTTCCCTATAAATAGGAGGCTCTCCCTTTGCATTCTTCACACCAAAATCATTTCTCTAGTTGAGCTTTCCTAGAGAGAAGTTAGAGAGAGGTGCTCTGGAGGAGGAAGGAGCCCGGGAATTTTGCGGCGTGGCTCTGGGTAATTTTTCCTATCTTTAGCTTTTAATGCTTTCGATAGTTTTAGTAGTAATGCTAGATAGATCTTTAGCTTTATTTTAAGTATTAAATTCAAAAATCATGGTGGGGTCGGAGTTCTGGCAAAATTTTGGAAAGTCGGAGTCAAAGTAACGAAATCTTGCGAAATTCCGCCGATTAGGGGTCGGGGTAAAATAGTCATTTTGACTAAAAGTGTCCGTCGTAATGATAGATCCTTAACAAGTACATTGTTATGTTGATAGGATATCCCCGATTACGTTTTTACCTCTTGTCGTGCCGTATTCCGCGAAATACCGAATAACGTCAACGAAGGTACGTCCGCGTACTGTAACATTAACTCTTATGTTTATGGTATGCATATATGTGCTATGTGTATTGTTATGGTATGTTTATTGAATACAAATATGTTAGAACAGTTTGGTGCCGAAGGCAAGGCTAGTCTACGTGGGTGTGCCATAAGTCGCCGTGTAAGTCGGTGAGGCCACCATGATAGACACTTACCTGGCCATTCTGTTCGGTTTACGGAAGTATGTACGTTCGCGTACTGTAACACTAACTCTGATGGTTATTGTATGAATATGTGTGTTTCCTCTGTCATGTGTGTACTCTGATTGTACTTTTGTCTGTATTCTGATTGTACTGTTGTCTGTACTTATTTATCTTGTTATGCATTATACATCCGATCGTATTATTCTCTGTCATGTCATACATCCGATCGTATCACTATCCATTATGCCTTAACCTTACATCCGATTGTATTGTTCGGCCGTGCATATCCGATTATGTACATTCCTCATTGTGCTTTAACCCTACATCCGATGTATTGTTATTGCCATACATATCGATTATGTATTCCCTATGTCTGATCATAGTAAATGTTGCCAAGATATTTGAATGTCTGTCGTACATATATGTTGTATATAAACATGAGGTTAACGTTACTCCGAGATCCAATGTGGTAAATTGGATCTCGGCTCTTAACATAGCGTCGGGTTCGGGAGGACCGAGGATCGAGGAGAAGGACAAGCGGCACGCTTAGGAGTAGCGGCGAGGACCTCTTTCGTTATACTTTTGAAACACTCTTGTACCGCTTGTTTAAACAAAGAAGACATGCTACCATGGGTATTTTAATATATATATCAGTTACTCAATCGCTCCGGTGCACTACTCTGATCATTTTGAAATGATGTTTAAAAAAAAAAAAATTTGTACTGCTTGTGAAAAGTCGGGATGTTACATTTGGTATCAGAGCAGTAGTCCTGGCATGGATCTGACTAAGTTATTACGGACAGTTTGGTGCCGAAGGCAAGGCTAGTTTACGTGGGTGTGCCAATCAGTCGCCGTGAACTCGGTGAGGCCCCCATGGTAGACACTTACCTGGCCATTCTGTTCGGTTAACGGAGTTAGGTTCTAAGCCTTTTCAAAAATTTGGAGCATATTTTGAAAATGAGTACTGATATAGCCTGAGTCGGTGTACCATTTTACCTCGGTGTACCAGTCTGTACCGGTATACCATCCTGAACCGGTGTACCACCCTCTGTTGGTGCATCACTCTGATAACTGCCAGTTTGTACTGGACGTTAATTCTATTCTAGCACAGAGCTCATACGCGGAGCTGGGTCACGCCGGATGAAACTCCGAGACCAATAAGGATAGTACATGCAGTATTTGACTCATGTAGAGGAACTCCTGATACGAAATCCCGTACCCGCTTCTGAGTAGACCAAATCAATGAAATTCTGATCAAGGGGGAGATTTTGCGGGAGTGTATTCGTTTGTAGTAAGTGCGGTAAAATGCGGGAGCAGTATGAATACTAGAGTGATTAAAGCTGGGAGCAGTGTAAATGCTAAGCGCGATAGAGTCTAGAGATTGGTGTGATAAAGCCTGCGTGATGCTAAATGTCTTCCCTGTATCTAACGTTTCCCCTGACGAAGGAAAGGATCGAAACCTGGCTCCGTGGTTCGAAGTCGATGATCATATGTTTCTGCGAACATCCTTGGTGGCCGATGTCAGTGGAGAACTTTAAAGATGAACGAATAGTCCGTATTACGAAAAACCACCTCGTAACGTGTTTCTTAGTTAGTACAATCCGACCGTGATCATGTCATTGAGTAGGAGGTATCTTGTGTTGCCAGGGTGTATGGGCGCCATGGTGACATGTATGATATCTTGTGTTGTCATGGTGTATGGGCGCCATGGAGACATTTTGGTATCTGTGGTGTTGACCGCGGTGTATGGGCGCCTCGGGAGACACTATATATCAAAGTACGATACGACAAGATCTTTAGTGGTCAAACCAGAACGAATTCTCGATCACCAGGAGGAGCGGTGACGATAAAGTGAAGATTCGACGCGTATAGTCCAAAGTCCGAGTTGGACGGAGTCTAGTTAGTACGGAACAAATTTCGAGGACGAAATTTTGTTTAAGGAGGGGAGAAATGTAATACCCGGATGTTATATTATCTTATTTTCTAAAGGAAATTCAAGGATAATTATGTAAAGCTCCAAAATTGGTGGTAAATGGCTAAGAATTAGCATAAATATATTTGTTAGTTAATTGGAAATTTTCAAGAAAAATTGATGAGATTAAGTAATTTTAAGCCTAAATACAAGAATGGACCAATAGGAAAATTTTGTAAAAAATTATATAAAATAATTATTAAATAATTATTTTATATATTATTAATTAATTAAATAATTAATTAAAACGAAAATTAATAAAATAATAATAATAAGGACAAGAGTTGGTAAAAATCATGGTGCCTTAACTTGCAAGTTGAAGTGTAAAATTGTATAAACAAGTACAATGAATAGTGATCAGATTTATAGGAAACGGATCCTGTCTAGAGTACCAGAATAGGTTTTCCAATGTCGAGTAAAATATTGATCGGTGAATTTTTATCTTCGCTAGCCTTTTCCGAAGTTGATTCCGAGGCCTAGGTAGAGCATTTTCCTAATAAGACGAAATAGGGAGAAATGCGATAGTCACATTTTAAAGATTCAAGAAAATAAATTCTAACTCAACATTTGGAAATGAGTTTGAATTTATCTGGACATATTTGGAATCGGTGAATTTTTGTCCAGAGATTGATGATCCCGAAAGTTCTTCCGAAACCGGCACGCTTTCCGTAAACTTGGATGACTTTTGGAGCCCCGGATGGAGTCAAAAATTAGTTTAGATTAGATATTCCTAATGAGAAGGAAAGGGGCTTCAAAATGGTAATTCCGGATTTTTGAGACTTTTCCGAGATTACGCGATTCAGACACCGATCGGAACTTTATCGGTACAAGTTCATAAAGCAAAAGCATCACATCACATTAATTGATGTGACAAACCACCAACTAAGGGGGAGAGGATGGTTTGGACAAGTGGCATGGTGAGGATCTTGACATTTGGCAAAGTGCGATCCGACGGTCCAACTTTCCCTATAAATAGGAGGCTCTCCCTTTGCATTCTTCACACCAAAATCATTTCTCTAGTTGAGCTTTCCTAGAGAGAAGTTAGAGAGAGGTGCTCGGAGGAGGAAGGAGCCCTGGGAATTTTGCAAATAAGCTCTGGGTAATTTTTCCGGTCTTTAGCTTTTAATGCTTTCGTAGTTTTAGTAGTAATGCTAGATAGATCTTTAGCTTTATTTTAAGTATTAAATTCAAAATCATGGTGGGGTCGGAGTTCGCAAAATTTTGGAAAGTCTGAGTCAAAGTAACGAAGCATCGGCGAAATTCCGCCGATTAGGGGGTCAGGGGTAAAATAGTCATTTTGACTAAAAGTGTCCGTCGTAATGATAGATCCTTAACAAGTACATTGTTATGTTGATAGGATATCCCCGATTACGTTTTTACCTCTCGTCGTGCCGTATTCCGCCGAAATACCGAATAACGTCAACGAAGGTACGTCCGCATCGTAACATTAACTCTTATGTTTATGGTATGCATATATGTGCTATGTGTATTGTTATGGTATGTTTATTGAATACAAATATGTTAGAACAGTTTGGTGCCGAAGGCAAGGCTAGTCTACGTGGGTGTGCCATAAGTCGCCGTATAAGTCGGTGAGGCCCCATGGTAGACACTTACCCGGCCATTCCGTTCGGTTTACGGAAGTATGTACGTTCGCGTCACCGTAACACTAACTCGATGGTTATTGTATGAATATGTGTGTTTCCTCCGTCATGTGTGTACTCGATTGTACTTTTGTCCGTACTCGATTGTACCGTTGTCTGTATTTCGACCGTACCGTTGTGCATTATACATCCGATCGTATTATTCTCTGTCATGTCATACATCCGATCGTATCACTATCCATTATGCCTTAACCTTACATCCGACTGTATTGTTCGGCCGTGCATATCTCGATTATGTACATTCCTCATTGTGCTTTAACCCTACATCCGATCGTATTGTTATTGCCATACATATCTCGATTATGTATTCCCTATGTCGATCATAGTAAATGTTGCCAAGATATTTGAATGTCTCGTCGTACATATATGTTGTATATAAACATGAGGTTAATCATTACCGAGATCCAATGTGGTAAATTGGATCTCGGCTCTAACATAGCGTCGAGTTCGGGAGGACCGAGGATCGAGGAGAAGGACAAGCGGCACGCTTAGGAGTAGCGACCGAGGACCTCTTTCGTTATACTTTTGAAACACTCTTGTACCGCTTGTTTAAACAAAGAAGACATGCTACCATGGGTATTTTAATATATATATCAGTTACTCAATCGCTCCGGTGCACTACTCTGATCATTTTGAAATGATGTTTAAAAAAAAAAAAATTTGTACTGCTTGTGAAAAGTCGGGATGTTACAGCTATCACCCTCAAATTCACGGCTATCGCAGTAACTCGGAATTGGAAGATCGAAGCAGAAAGCGCGTTTGAAAGACACGACTCACAAACTCAGATTCTGCGTTCAAAAGTCAACGAAACCAAAGCCCTAGAACCACTACACCACGACGAGCTCTCGGTTATGGCCTGTGAGCTGTATATATATATATATATATATATATATATATATATATATATATATATATATATATATATATATATATATATATATATATATATATATGCGCCATGAAACTTTTTTGTTTTGCCTGTATTCGGAAATGGAATTGAAATCAGGGAGATTCGATCAAACAGATCGAAACAGGGAGTTGTAAAGGCGATAAAATGGGTGAGGTCGTTCTTCCCAGATTCAGTTCCGCGAAGAGAAGAAGGAGAGACGAGAGGAGGACGAACGGTGGCCGGAACACGGTGATCGACGGTGAATGAATCAAGCCCGATCAAGTTTGGGAAGAACGATGGAGATGGAGTTTGGGTGTTTGATTTTTTTCCCCAATTTAATCCTGTTTTCTCGTCGAATGAATCAACCCCGATGGATGGAGTTTGGGACTTTAATTTTTTTTTCTTTTTTCTTTTTTAACTTTCTATCAGATTCCTAGTCAGCATTTTTCTTCCCATTTGGCTTCTTGTCCGTCCCAGTGGACGTCCATGTCATCATTAACGGTCAACTAATGGTATTTAACGGTCAACGTCGGTCAACACAGGGTCTGGTGTGACTTTTGCTCCCAATATGTAACCTCATGTGTACTTTCGCTCCCAAAAAAAGCCCATGGTATTGGGCGCTCCCTGGGGCAAAGCCCATGTGTATTATTGCTCCTTAACCCTTAATATTTCTCTATGTTATAAACGTTTTCCTCCGTATCTTACTCGCATGATGTATGAGATGGACTCAGATCTTTGCTAGCAAGTTCAGTGAGAAACAAACCTATAGGACAAGTTCAATGGAATCAAAATATGTTTGAGTAACTCATGAAGTATTATCACCCAATGCAACGCACGGGGAAGCACAAAGCTCATTCTTATAATAAGTCATACTTTCATAAATAAATCAAATTTGTGAGGTTTCAAAATCCCAATTTTTTGCCAATGATTGTTGTGGCTTAAATAAGTAATTTTTTGGGTATAAAAATATGTATTAAAAGTAACTATGAATTGGTTGCAAGTAAATGAGTTGTGAGTGTTTGGGAAACCACAAAGCTATAGTTTCAGAAGCCCTTTTCCTAGAGTTCAGATAAAACTCATCTCACATATTTATCTCGTAAATCGTAAAAGTTATTATTCTATAAAACCTAGTCCAAACATATAAAACCAAAATTAGAGAACCAAACCCTGTGAGTTGGGCCTTCTCTATGTTTTCTATCTCACAGAGTCGAACTTGTTGAAGCGTCATTCTCCATTCTTAACTTCCTCATCATCTCCACTTGCTTGTCGTTCACTATCTCCTCAAAAAAAATTCTTTAGAACAATCATTTCAAACAAGTTTTATTTTATTTTTTTCTCAAATATGATTGCTTAGAACAATCATCCAAATATATTTTTTTTCTTGCCAAAATTTATTCTGAAAAATAATGTCATAAAATTATTCTAAGAACAAAAGATTTAAAAACATAATCAACCTCAAACAAGGGTAAAAACATTCTAAAGGTTTTATTTGTTTTGTCATTGGGTGAGAACATGATGAACTCTGTACTTTTTAAATTTAAGAAGTTTCCCTTCAGAAATCCAAAAGGAAATTAAGTTGTGTGTGGATGTCAAAGTAAATATTTTCATCTATATATGAATTTTATTTGTAATTGGATGAAGCTTGTAATTAATATGTATGTTCACCTTTTTTTGGACTGAATCTTCATCTTTAGTTTTTGTGATCACTTTTTTTTTCATTTTTCTAAAATTTGATGCACGAAATCAATAAGATAATTTTTCTTAATGTAGTGGCTAAATAAAAAATTCTAAAAAATAAAAAATAGAAGATGTGATAGTCTGAACAAGTTATATACATAAACAAATCAAAATGCTTTTTGGGGAACCAAAAAAAAAAAAGTAGCGTCTAATCATAAGGCATAACCTGCTCATTATAATAATGCTAAATAAAATGGTACAATTGGATTATCTTAATTTGTAATCACTTTTGTAACCACAAAGATCCAAATTGTTGAGATTAAATCTTAATTAATGATTATTAAACACAGCATGATCTTCAGTGAAGTTGTAAACTATTGTGCTTCCATTACATTATATTTCAGTTTGAATTAATAGTGGGAGACAGTGAGACATCATTAAGATTTAAGGATTAATTATTGGCTTATTTGTTTATGTAAGCATGCAACATATATGTGTTTATTACCCCACTTGCATCACAAACTTTTCTGATATTTTTTGTTATGATCTATCAACATTAAATTAATACCCTACTTTATGCTTATTAGGATATTTTGTGGTAAACAAAACGCTCTTGATTTTTTTTCATTAGATCAAGGGTTTCTCTCCTCAAGGCTTAGAGGGTAAAAGGTTCTCACCTCTTTTAACAAGTGTACTTTCTGATATTTGAACTCGTGTTATTTTTCTTACGAGTTGATTGAGACCTTTTACCACATCAATCAGCAGCTTGTCAGTTGTTTTTTATTATTTTAATCTCCAAGAAGAACAACATAGAATGAATAACTTATACTAACTAATTTTATTAGAGGATTAAACCTTCATTATCAATATATAGCATGCACAAAAAAAATTCTGGCATTCGAAATATTATGTGGATATAGTCAAGTCAACATCTTAAAAATGAGACTGATTATTGAACCAAGTTGCTTTAATTGTCTCCAAAATAATCTAGAAAATTTTTACAATATTTTTAAAAATAAGGAATTACTTTGTATAAAAAAAAATAAGAAATTACTTTTTTTTAAATGTACATTTTTTTACTACTTTAAAAGTTACTTCTAGTAGCTCCTGAAAACAATTAAATTAAATTTGCGAAGGAAAAAAATGTAAATTAAAGATGCAATAAATAAGGGAGAATGTTGGTAAAAAAAATATGAAGATGCACAAAGATATTATACTATAATTTAAAAGCATTAGATAATAAATGAACATATCATAAAAATGTAAGTTTTTTTTTTTTTATTGTAGCCAAATGTAACACAACTTCTATTTTCTTATAGATGTTTAAACTATTTAAAATAATGTATCTATAAAATTTAAACAAACAAATCCTAAAAGTTGAGGTTATAGTTAGTGGTATGATGTGAGTGAAGTTTGTGATAAGCTTGTAATAATAACAAAAATCTAGTGCCTAACTAAAGCTGTCCGGAGGGTTAAGAAAATTGTGTGTTGAATTGAGTCAAGATTCTAATTATCACATACACCATCCAATCAATTCTCACATTCCTAACTCCACTACGGTAGTACCATTTTTCCAATATCAAATCAAGTCATTTCAATTAAAATTCATGATAATAATAAAATTTTCACAATTTTTATAGTAGGGTAAAGGTGCAATTTTAGACATGAAGTTTATCCCAGGGAGCATCCAGTATCACGAAGTTTTTTCTGGAGCAAAAATACACACGAAGTTACGTTTTGGGAGCAAAAGTACCGGGGGTGGGGTGGTCGGCTGCCGGCGGTGGGGTGGCCGGTGGTGGGGCCCACCGGGGGAAGGGGTATTTTTAGTTTTTTATTTTATTTAAAACTAAGGGCAAAAGGGTAATTTTTATTTAAAACTAAGGGCAAAAATGGTAATTTTCTTTTTTTACTTACCATCAGCCACGTCAGCAGCCACGTCAACGTGTCAGTCCAAATAAGCGTCACGTCAGCGTTCCATCCAAGTTAACGGTCAACTAACGCCCGTAGTGCTGGGCGCTCCCAAAACATAACTTCGTGTGTACTTTTGCTCCAGAAAAAACTTTGTGGTGCTAGACGCTCCTGAAGGTAAACTTCATGTGTAAAATTGCACATTTACCCTTTATAGTACACATTAACTTTTTTAATATAGAAAAAATATCAATTCCATTAAGCCTTGCAATGTCCAGTACTTGTATAGAATAAAGATTGGAGTTTTTAAAAGTAACTTTTCAATTGTGATTTATACTATGTGAGATGAGTTTTGTCTTGATTTACATGAATAAATACTTTTGGGGATTCCAAACAAGCACTAAGACTTTACTGACACTTTTATTTTAGGATAAAGGTGGAAAAATATACATATGTTTTACCCTCATGAGCGTCCAACACCAAATGTTTTTTTCAGGTGCAAAACTATACATGAACTTCCAAAGTTGGGGCAAAAATTACAGCATCGTTAAAAGAGGCTAACAGACATTAATTATCACTTGGAATGACCAAAATGCCCCCAACATCTCTCATAAGACTCCTGCATCAAGGAAGAACAACACCAGAAGAACATCACTTATTCAATGGACAAGCTACGGAATATTGAAATCCAACTTCATCCAAAAGGAACCAAGGCCAAAACCAAAGAAATCTAAGGGCAACAAAAAGCAACCACAGAGATTCGCAAGTCCAGATTCGCCGAAAGCACTAGATCCCAAATCGAGCAAAAACGCAGGTCCCAAATCAAGACCAGTGAAAGACCTTCAAAGCTCGTCGAAAAACCTTCAAACCACCAGAGAGACCTTGATCCATCACCGGCAAGTGCTCAGTTTGAAGTACAGGCTTGACTGCGGCGAGCAACAAAGTTGTGGACTTAGAGAAGTGTACTGTGATTTTTGACCAGATTAATCTCCGCAGAGCCAACGTCGCCGTCGGCCACTACCAAAAATCACACTATCTAGATCGAACCAAATGCACTATGAGAGACTTTTGGAGCTTTAGATCAGAGAGATGAGAATCAGACCTTTGTCGTCCACATAGCCTCAGCGCTGAGAAGCTTGAACACAACACAGGCCAGAGACTGAGTTCTCACACGCAAGGTTGTTAAAAACGAGTTTTTACTTAAAAATGGAAGGATAATGAAAAATCGTAAAACGTAAAATCGTAATACAAAACGTAGATTTTACCTGCATATATATATAAAAAAATTTATATAATTCCTCTTTGCTCACTTATATTTCACCAGCAGGCATCTTGAAATTAAAGCTAAAGGTAAAGTAGTAATCAGCTTTTTAGCTATACATATTAGGCGTTAAATTTTCTTGTAGAAACTTGGAAGACGATGATAAAAGAGTAAGTTTTTCATCTTTTTTACATATTTGCTTTTTAAAAAAACGGTGCGTTTTTACGTTTAACAGCAGCGTTTTTTACGTTTTTACTAGATTTACGTTTTTTTTGCGGAAACGGTGTGTTTTTACGTTTAATAGCTACGTTTTTTACGTTTTTACTCAGTTTACGTTTTTTGCTCAAACGAAAAGCGTTTTGCAGGAAATAAAACGTAAAAACGGCGTTTTTACGTTTTAAAACGCATTTTTGACTACCATGCTCACACACCACCATCGTTTCTCCTCCTTCGGCCTTAATACCATCGTAGCCGCGACCTTGAGAGCTCAAATCTAGAGTCAACTCGGGAAAATGAAGGAAGAAACGAACTTCCAACTCTGCAAATAGAGTAGGAGGGCAATTAAGGAAATTAGAAAAATTCGATATTTTAATTTTTTTTAAACATGGGTCCCACAAAACAGAGTTAGGCTCTTTTAACGGTGCTGTGATTTTTACACCAACTTTGAAAGTTCATGTGTAGTTTTGTACAAAAAAAAAACATTTGGTGTTAGGCGCTCCTGAGAGTTAAGCACATGTGTATTTTTGCCCCTTTACCCTTAATTTTATTTGGTAATGTTCATGTGTACTATGACATCTATAAAGTTTTGAAAAATGATAAAAAAAAATTTATTACTTGAATTTTAAAATTCTGTGGTCAACAAGAGTAATGAGATTAACAACAACAATAATGAGATTGATAACTCGTTTTAGTAGAAAATTGTCTATTCGATATTTTAAAATTTAAGTGCTATTTTTTTGAGATTTTTCCTAAAAAATTTAGGGTATTAGATACTTATAGGGAAATAGCTTATGAATAGTTTTACACCACATCAACATTAAAATTAATCCAAAGATTCAAACCTTGGAAGAGGTTATAAATTTTAAATTTCTTTAAGAAAATAATAAATCCTGTAAATTTGGACAACAACCAATTGTTACAGTACACATGAACGTTTTTTAATAGAATAAAAATATGATTTTCGTTTGTGTTTTGATGAACTTTTAAAAAATAGTTTTTACAATTTACGAGATAAATATGGAAGACGAGTTTTATCTCGGCTTACAAAAAATGACTTCTCAAAAACACTGTTTGAGTGTTACCCAAACATTTCTATTTAAGAATATTCATGTATACTATGCGATCTATAAAAACTTTATGGTATTAAATAGCTTATGAATAGATTTACATATCATCAACAATAAAATTGAACCCAAAGATTCAAACCGTGTAAGAGGTTATAAATTTTAAAAAATGTTAAGAAAATAATAAATCCTGTAAATTTGGCCGGACAACAACCATTTTTTAGGTTCCATCAAAATGATTGAATCTTAATCCCCGATCACACTGACCACATGATCGTCTAAGACAGCTTCAAGTGGCTTTGACAATAACTTTAATTTCACATGTGATTCACGAGGATGTGAATGACATTATTTTCTCTAACAATTATAATCTAATAGCATTGGATATTAGACGTTATTTTTACTCCTTTCAATCCTATATACTCACATATATAAAGTGTTATTAGTACTTTTTATAAAGTATTTAATAGGTGGGTTAAGTAGCAAATCCGTCCCGGAAGTATACACCTACAAGCAATGCTATCCTGGAAGTGTTTTTGGGCTCAATGTCATTTTAGAAATTTTAAAACGTAGTAATGTTACCATTTTCTGTTAAAAAATTGACGATCAATGTCGATTTTTTAACAATCAATGTTAGTTTTTAAGTGTTTTTAGGCAACATTGCTACGTTTCAAAACTTTCGGGATAATATTGAACCTGAAAAAACTTTCAGGGTAACATTACTCTCCAGTGAAAATTTTCAGGGGCGGATTTACTAGTTAACTCTTAATAGTTTTAGGAAAGGTTACTTTTTTATCCTCAATACATGCTCATATTTAATATATGCAGTGAGAGTAAAAATTAGTATGACGTTGGATTTTAGTTTAGTTAATATGAGTAATACTCCCTCTAACACTTAATATAAGAGCTGCTCAACTAATTTAGATAGATTAATTAAGGAATGAAATAAAATAATGGGTTAAGGTGCAAAAATAGACAAATCCTTTTCTCAAAAGAGCGTCCAGTAGCAAATACTTTTTTTTGGCGCAAAAGTAGACACGTGGTTACAAAGTGGAGCAAAATTAGCGTTTGACCGTTAGTTGACCGTTATCTGACGCTGACGTGGCAGTGGGATCTGACTTCTCTATTAAAAATAAGCCACATGTCACTCCTCTCTCTTCCATGTCAACTTCTTCTTCCTTCTTTCTCTTTTTTTTTTTTTTGCCTCTCTTCCATATCAAGCCACCGTCGAAGATCAAGCCTTGCCCTTCTTTCTTCTTCCCTTCTATCTCACCTTCGACTTGCATCTGGAAAAAAGAAGCCACCGTCGACGATCAAGCCCCGCCACCACCGCCGATGATCCAGTAGATCTACGGCTTGCGAAGAATTGAAGATCTCCTACCCAGCCCAGCCACCATCTCGCCGTCGTTCCTCGTTCCTGTGTCTCGACCTGGGTCCTGTGTCTCGACCCTTCAACCACAGAAGATGACGAAGGCACAGGTTATACGGACCGCCGCCCACCATCTGGATCTGGATCGTTGTTCTCCTCTCCATCCTCGATCTGGACCCCTTCCTCCTAAGACCTTCATCTTTTCTCCTTCTCTTCAACACCCCAATGCAAGAATTTCTGGCTTCTATTTCGGATGATGGAGGGTTTGTCTCGTGGTTTATTTTTAATCTCTGGATCGATTTCCCCTTGCCATTGATAAATTGATTGTGGATTTTATTTCGATTTTTCTCGGGATCGATTTTAATATCGGGATTTTTCCTTGTTGTCCGGATGATAATGGAATACCATTGAAGGTTAGGCACACCTAAGAGATTGTTCAGCACTCGTGCTCCGTTACGGACTCCGAAGTCGTTCTACCCTTGTGCGATTTGAGTTCTGGGCGTCAAGTTCATATTTCTTTGATTTCTCTTGATCGATTTCTTCGATTCTTGTTTCTGGGTTCTGGGTTTTCTGGGTTCTTGTGTACGATTTCTTCTATTTCCTTGGTCGATTCGATTTCCTTGATTGATTTCTTCGATTCTTGTTTCTGGGTTCTTCGATTTTGGTACTGAAGTTTCTGATTGATTCTTCTGGGTTCTTCGGTTCTTCGATTCTTCTGGGTTCTTCGGTTCTTCGATCTGGGTTCTTCGATTTTGGTACTGAAGTTTCTGATTGATTCTTCGATTCTTCTGGTTCTTCGGTTCTTCGATCTGGGTTCTTCGATTCTTGATTGATTCTGGGTTCATTGAAGGCCGAGGAAGAAGAAGGTCCGTTGAAAATTTGACCAGGGACTTCAATGAAAATTTTAAAAGTTTATAGAGGACTAAATTAATTTTTTGAAATGTATCCGGGGCTGAATTGTAATTTTATAAAGCATTAACATCCACGTCATCGTCCACGTCATCATTTTCAGTTCAGAAAAAGTCAACTAACGGTCAAACGCTAATTTTGCTCCACTTTGTAACCACGTGTCTACTTTTGCGCCAAAAAAAAGTATTTGCTACTGGACGCTCTTTTGAGAAAAGGATTTGTCTATTTTTGCACCTTAACCCTAAAATAATTAAATAAAACAAATTAGACATGATCTCCTTAGAATATCCCGATCTAACATTAGATTATATATCGATTTATAAGTTAAGCTAATAAATTTGAAAAAAAAATAATAAATAGAGGAGATAAAATGAACCAAAATCTTACATTTATAATCAAATTTAACCATTCAACTAACTTTTATATTAGGTATCGGAGATAATATTAAAAATCATTTAAATTTCATGAAAATTTTAATGCTTTTAATAAATTAAAACAGATGTACTCCCTCTGATCCTTATTATAAGACAACAACTAACAATTCTCACAAACCAATAAAAACAGTTGAAGTCAATAAAGTTGTCCTACAATTTAAATAACTTCCAATATTACCCCTACTAATTGCACTAAACTCTAATATTATATTAATTATTATTCTCACCCACCATCCTTATTAATTATGGGCAAATATGGAAAAATAATCATTAATGTGTTTTGGAAACAAGCAAGTATCTTATAAAAAGGATCAAATACAATTATTAGTTGGTGTCTTGTTTAGAACAGCTTATGCAAGCGGCTTATGGAGCTTTTCAACTGAGCTTATGGATTTTGCTTCAAAATTTTCGTTTGGCTGAAATCTGGCTGAAATCGGTTGCCAATCAAGCTTTTAGGTGAAACTGAGCTTATTTGAGAAGCTCCCTTCACTGGCGTCTAATAAGCCAATTGAGCTTATTTTTACTGTTCATCATCTCTCTTTTTTTTTTCCAAACTAAGGAGACGCGTAGAAACAGAGAGACAAGCAAGCGCGGCACGACCTCCAGACCTTCAATCCTCCTCCACTTCCACCTTCATCTTCTACTCGCTGGCGGCATCATCCACCACCAAGGCCGCCGGCGAGTTTCGTCTTCACACTAGTCTTGATAGTGGAACTCAGAGAAGCAGAGGCGCAGAGTACGCTAGAAGAGGGAGCACTTGTGTTCTTAACTTCACTATTATGTTTTTATTCCCTTTCCCTTTGATTTTCATTGTGATCCTCAATCTGAAATTTTGTTGCTGTGTTGATCTGGATTAAAAGCCATGTGTGGCTAGTTTGTATAACAATGACCATACATAATTTTATTAGGAGCAATTAGATCCCAAATTGTACCGCGCCTAATTTTCTAGTTACTTATATAATATTTATTTGATCAAATTATGTATTTTAGCATTGCCAAAAAAATTTTAATTTAGCATTTTTCATATTTTTGGTAATTTTGATTTTAATTTTTTTTCTTTATAATTATCTCAAAATTCACTTATTCATAAGTCATTCCAAACAAATTTTGCACTGATCGAACTTTTCCATAAGCTACTTATGAAACCACTAATCCAAACATAGATTACGTTTCACAATCAGACTTTTACCTAATTAGACTTTTACATAAGTCTGATTTATCTAGCGATATCCCAAACAAGAATGCACGTCAGCACCATGTCCTCAGTTCGAGGCGTGGAAATGATGAAAATAGTGTTAGGAGCTCTTCCCCCACGACTGTGGGGCTGACGCAGGGCGAAATCCGGATTAGTCGGAACCTTTGGTTCCGAGTGAAATACCAAAAAAAGAATGCACGTCAGCATTGAGCATGCTTATCTTCCACTTCATCTTGCTTCCTGTAACGCTAGAAAGTAGAAGCCGTGTTTTCAAATTCCATGCTCCAATTTGTGTGGTGCTAATGCAACTGTTCAGATTCACTTTTCATATCTCTTTTTTTTCTAAAAAAAATATTTTTTATCTGTGAAAATCCCACTCTTCCTTTGGTGGCTGTGTCCTTTTCATATCAAATGAAAAGCTACTCCATTTTGTTTTATCCTAATTGTCATGCATTTTTGTACTTAATTTTTGAGACCAATCACGCATGTCTTTCGTTTTTTAATTAATATTTTTATATTAATTAATATTTTTAATGTACCATTGATTGTTTTCTCTTATTAGATCTTTCGAGAGCATGTTTTTTTCCTTTTTTTCATCTAATTTTTTTTTTTTTTTGTGCGAGCGTGCAGGGGTGTTTGTTTTGAATATGCCAATCCATCGATCACTCAATCAATTTTATATATGAAATATTGTAATATCAGTCTAAAAATTTGTTTAAAACTAAAAATGGGTCGGGCAATTATATCACTAAATTAATACTACATGTGTAATTATATTTACACTCATTTAGTTAATACCCATTAAAATACTTTCCTTTTTAGAAAACTATTACAAATTGTTTCCTAATATATATAATTTTCCTTTACTCCATGAAGTTTCACATGTTCATAATAACAACTGCGGACTAAAGTCATGAATTTCGCTTCTAAGTTATTTGAATTTATTGAGATATTTTTCCATTTTAATTCTCAATATTTATTATTGGGGTTTGAACATAAGGTGATAAAGTAAATTTAATGATACTAACGGGGTTTGGCATAAGTGGTAAGCGGCTGGTGTCGCTTAAGCGAGGTCTCGAGTTCGAGCCTTGTGAATTCAGTGTTGGCGACGTCGGCGTCTCCAAAGCTTCCATTGTTGTTGGGTGTTCCACTCACCCTCTTGAACTCATCAAGGTCCGTATGTAACTTCAGAGCGAGAATCACGCACCGAAACAAAATCCAACAGTCCACAGCGCTTGCTCGCATGGGTCTCATCTCTATTGGTGTTTGCCTTATCTAACAAGAAGGCTTAACTGCTCTTTTTTTCAGCGTCTCCGCCACCGTCCTACACCAGTACCTCATATTTTAACGTAATTGTGATAGTTGTTTTTTTAATAGTTATTTGGTACTTTTTTCAATTTTTAATTATTTATTGGTAATTTTAGTACCCTCAATTGTTTTTTGTGACAGATGCTCCTCGGGTAATAGTTCGTTGGCAAATTTACACCTTAACCCAAAAATAAAACACTCATAAATTTATTAATTTAATATTTTATGTTAATGACATCTAACAATATGTCCTCTTCTATCCTCTAATGCTCCTCAATACCCCATCTTTTTAAATGTATGAAAGAACAGTACTATTCATTTTTCCTAATTTACAAAGCTTTTATCAAGTGATGTTTAGGGAAAAATATATATATATGTAATCTTACCCCTACAAGCAAAGATGTTATTTTTAAAATTTAAAATCATGACCTCCAATTTATACGGAAGCACTGTTATTATTATTTATTACTCCCAGGCTCATCCTCTATAGTGGTAATATTCATCAAATAAATTTTACACTATATATTGATACAATGATATTTTTTTATTGATATTTTTCATGCATAGTTTTACTTTGAGTAAATATCATTTCTGGTTCCTGACAAAAAACACGGACCCTATTTTGATTCATTACAAAAAAATCGATCCTTATTCGTTCTTTTTTAGGGACTAAAAAGGATCTTTTGGAAATTTGTGAGGGATCAAAATGTCAACCAATCGACCCTTATTCGTTCTTTTTATGGACTAAAAATGACATTTTTTGTAAGGGACCAAAATATGGTCCGTATTTTTTGTCAGGGACCAAAAAGAGTATTTACTCTATTACTTTTTATATACATATAGAGAGAAAGGGAGGGAGAGAGAGGGAAGGGATTTGGAAGAAAATCAGAATTGGAGCATGATTGGTGGGTCGGTTTGGAGGTAGTGTGGTTTTATATGAGCCATGAAAAAGGTTTCAAACTTACAATCCAATCCACAAAAACGATAAACTAATAGACAAAGAGAACACAAAGATCAATAAATTTTTTAATAATTAACATTTAATATTTTACATAACATTTTTAAATTTTCTCTTAATTATAGTGATGGTCTGTTATTAGATTAAGCTATCACAATTTAAAATTATTTATTTATTTTCAAACTTACAAGTTTTAATAATAATTTTGTTGAATTATAAATCCTAATCATTCAAGATTCAATCCAGAAGATTATTAGGGTGAGAAGTATTTGGGGGGAAAAAATAAGAGAAGCGAATCCCGTCGCCATCAACTAAGTCTGGCTCTCACACTCCTCGTCTTTGGGTTCAACTGGTGAAGGGGTCGGACTTCCTCATCTCAAGGGAGGGGGTTTGTTCCCTGCGTTGGTCAAGGCGCTGGGGGAGGCATCCTAGGGGTCTAAGAAGCAGTGGAAACACTGGTAGAGGTGGAGACATATGTACGCTCTGTCCAGTATGCCCTGTGGACTGGGCTCCAAACGCCCTGCCCTTGGATTGTGGGTGAGCCCAACCCCTTTCCTAAAAATTTTTTATCAAAAAAAAAAAAAGTCTGGCTCTCACATTTTTTTTTTTTTAAAAAAAAAGCTGTCGGTCCCTCACTCCCCCTTTCCAAACTTGTAAAATATTAATAAACTAATAAAAAATAAGAACACAAGTGTAAAGCATAAGGGCATAGGTGCCTATTTCTTGGATTTGATAAGTAAAAGTGGGATGTCTATATTAAATTATATTTAAGAATAAAAAAAAGAACCTGTGGGATGGTTTGGTTTCAGACAAAGCCATAAAACTGCCCTTAAAAAACCAGAAACCTCAAAACTGAAACTAAAACTAATTAAAACTAAAACCTGTTATGGTTTTTCTTGTGCCGAGGTTTTGTGTTGCCTCAGTTTTAAGTATCACTATTTAATATCTATACATTCATGCACTCACATGTCATCCATCACACCTGTGATCTCATCCCTTCCTATTGATTCCCTTGTCGTGTTACGTAGGACTCATACTTTAATTTATTATGGTTATCTTCTGCATCTTATGTTCTTGGGAAAATACACTTACTGGCCCATTTTTCCTGGAATATAAGTTTTGATACTTGCTACTCCCTAGTGTCGTTTGTTGTAAATATATGCATATACGTGTGGGTGTGTCAAAGAAACTAGTCAACATTATTTGGGAACAAGAGAGTATAAGTCTATATATATCATTATATTATCTTAGGCTTATAAAGAGGCTTAAAAGAGTGGTGGGCTCGCGCGCATAACAAGGGGCCGTCGAAAGGCAAATGCAATAGAAATCCAACGATTTCTCCTTACACGCAAGTAAATACTTGGTACATACCACCACTTTTTGTGAAAATATTTTACTCCCCATAAATATTATCGTTTTGTTTTCTAAAATAATAATTTATTTGGGTTTATCGTAAAGTCTCCTTATTTTGAGGTCTGAAGTTTGTAACCTTTGTGATTGAAAAGTTGTCAACGGTCTGGCACTTCCCCGAATGTTCTCTCCATTGTCAGCGTACAGGCCTGTCTTTCCAGTGGTGTCTGTTCGGTCTCGAGGGATGCATTGTCTGGACTGTCTTGAATCCGTTGGCTCTCCGTGGACCATGCCTACAAAAGGGGCATAGACGAAGTGCTCAGCACCGACTTCTAGTCTCTCCTCCTCTGCATAATCTTTTCTCGCTATGATTGCAATTATCTTCCTCCAGTTTTGCGCCTTGACTTGCTCAGGAAGGGTCTTTTAATCCTGAGGAATATTGCTCCCTTCTGCCGGTGGTCACGGAATAACTCTTAAGAACAATGTCCTTGGACGTGACTCAAGTCATCCACTTCTTTGTTCTTATAGATTGCTCGTGAACTTATTTATTTGAAGAGTTTATCTATGTCCTAAATATAAGAAATATTTTTCATATTTATTAATTTTTTTCTCCATGATTTACTCTTATTGATGCTCTCTCAACGATAATGAAGGAGAGAGAATGAATGAATTAAGGAAGATAACTAGAATATTTTAGAAAATATTCATATCATATTAACTAATTTAACTAACTTCATTGGATTAAGTAAATAACACCTCTTATATTAAAGGCAGGATGAAGGGTGTGTGTATGTATATTTTGCCATCACATACTTTGGGAAGGAAAAATGAGCATTAAGGATGGATAATTTGACAATATTTCTGACCTTTAGAAATAGTCATGGTGATTTTTTTTTTTTTTTTTTTAAAATCTGTTAATTGTGGTCGGGAGTTGAGACCTGGTTGACCATTCAGGCTGTAGAGAGACAAATTTTGAAGAGTCGGAAGAAAGGAAAGAGGTTGAAGAATGAGAGGGCAAGTGGGAGGAGGAAAAGGGCAATGACAGCTGTATTCACACGACAGATTCATTGATTCAAGTCATGGGCATCAATTTTGACTGCTTTAGAGAGAGAAGGAAGGTCAATTGGTCAACTTCGAGGGTCGTAATATTATTATCCTTAAGATTATTATTATTATTATTATTATTTTACTCTAGCTAATTAATTTTCTTGTCTTACTTTCACCCACAAAATTAAAAAGGATGCTTCTTCTCATTCTGATACTTGTGGGTCAACTCTGCTTCTGCACGTAGCACAAAGCAACCCACACTTGTACTATCTCACCTCCCTTCACTTCTATTCATACAAGTTGAATAATTGAATTGCATGATTTAAAAAATGGTTAAAATTAATTTAAAATAATAAATATATTTAAAATAATCTTTTGTTTCTAAGCACACACTCATTTATAAGGGTAAGTAAGAGAAATAAATAGAATATAATAACTTTAATAAGTATTACCAACCTTTTATTTAATGCAACATTTATAATTAATAAGAGGTGAAAATGGGAAAAAAACTCATTAAATATTCAAACAATTTTTATTGGGCTCTTATAAAAAGGACTAAGCCAATTTAAATTTTGAGTTTTTATAAAAAGGTTCAAGTGAGTACCATAAAAGCTAGATAAATTTTTTTTTTTGAACAATTCTAGAGTAAAACTATGAAAATTAGAGAATTTAATTACGTTAGTTATTTGTCATAAATATTTGTTGGTTCTTCTAAAAACCATCTCTAATCATCATTGATTGAAGTCTTCTTCACATGTACCATCAATAAAGACACTTTGAAAAATAAAGTAGACTCAGATTTTATATTTAGGAACAAATTAAACATATTGTCTAGCTCTTATATTTATGATTAGAGAGTTTACATATAGATCAATTTGACTCCGTCATATTTAAACATTATCAACTTTTTTTTTTTTTTTGCTACAGAAATTTTAGGAAAGGGGTTGGGTTCACCCACGATCCAAGGGCAGGGCGAAATCTCTCTTCTTCCTAGGTGATACCGATGTTGGGCAGGGCGAACCGTCTATTACCTACAGGCGTTTATCAAGTTCAATTGGAAGTAACTCCTTCAAAGACGTTTTTTAATTACATTCACATTATTATAGATTGTACTTACAAGCCCAAACCTAATTTCTTAAAGATTAATACGTGCCTATATAATGTTGCCTATATATTATATTGTTTTTAAAAATATAAAACTATTCATTGACCTAATGAAGATAATAATTTCTCCGATAACCAACGAAAAAAAAAAATTGTTTCATTAAAATTATTTGTGAAAGTAATTTCCATCCCATATGAAAAAATATATATTTTTATTTCTAGAAATTTTGATACTTATCTTCTCAAATATTAATATTTTTTTATTTTTTAAACAGAGCATTGTATATTTATCCCTCTCGAGACCTCACCTAGTAGGAGCCTTTTGGTGTAAGATTGTGTATATCTATCCCTCTTCCTTTTGGTGTAAGATTGTGTATATCTATCCCTCTTCAGACCCTACCTGATAGGAGCCTTGCGGTCCTTCAAGCATCAATTTATTCTCTGGGCTCTTTTAGGTCATCTATTTTTTATTTAAACATTTAATTTTTCTAAATCCGTGCTTAGTCTCACATTAAAAATCAACTTAATCAAGTAGCAATTAGATAATTTTTGAAAAAAAAATTAAAAAAATACCACTTAAACTTTAAAATTCTAAATAAATGATTTCTAAATGAGTTATCAATTACATTACTATTGTAATTAATCCCATTATTTTGAAGTTCAAAGCATGTTTTATTTTTCATTTTTTTAACTTTTCAATGCCGGGTTTTCTGACGAAGCCATGCTTGGAAGTTGGAGCTTTGAATGGAGACTTAATTATAATTTTAAATTTTTCGGTATTATTCAAAGAGTTTGCTTTTAAGTTTGAAGTTTTCATTTTTCGTTGCTACGTCTTCAGTCTTCACATTATCAAAATTCAAAATTGATTAATGAATCCATAGTTGCAGGCTATTGTCTTGTTCTTAGGGGTTGACATGATAAATAAATAAAAAATAAAAAAATGTCAAAATTGTTTGACAGTCCTAACTCGCACAAGAATCACATGTTTCCTTTTTTAATTCATTTCTTCTTCAAAACCTCCAACTCTTCCGCCACTGGTTTCAGCATTACCACTCTTAACTGGATTTTGACCCAAACACAACATTCTTCTTCTTCTTCTTCTTTTTTTTCCCCTTTTATTTATGGGTTAAGGTGCAGATTTACCTACCAACTATTACTCGATGAGCATCTGGTACAAAAAACAATTGAGGGGACCAAAATTACCAAACAATAATTAAAAAGTGAAAAAAAAACACCAAATAACTATTTAAAAAAAAACTATCACAATTAAGTTAAAATATGAGTACTGGAGTAAAACGGTGGTGAAGACACTGAAGAAAATAGTGGTTAAGCCTTCTTGTTGGATAAGGAAAACACCAACAGAGATGAGACCAATGGGGGAAGGCCAGGGGCGGAGGGAGGGGAGGGCTAGGGGTGGCCCCCACCCCCTAAATTATAGAAAAAGACCCAAATTTTTAAGAAATTGCATTTTAGTCTTATAAATTTTTTAATATTTTCACTTTAGTCCCTACTAAAAGTTTTGTGCAGGGACTAAAATGAACATCTTGAAATGTTTATAGGTCTTAGATGCAATTTCATGAATATCTAGGTTCTATTTTATAATTTTTGCCCCCCTAATTGCAATTCCTGGCTCCGCCCCTGGGGAAGGCGTTGTGGCAGTGACGTGTGCTTCTTGTGGCATCAGACGAATGGAACCAGGGTGCAAGGCGCGTGCCGGTCGAAAGCTGTAGACTGCTAGATGAGTTCAAGATGGTGAGTGGAACACCCAGCAACAATGGAAGCTTTGGAGACGTCGACGTCGTCGACACTGTGACGATCAATGGAAGATGGAGACACCAAGACAAAGGAGGGTAATAGTTCATTGGCGAATCTGCACCAAATTGTGTTTTTTTTTCACTTTTTAATTGTTGATTGATAATTTTGGTCCCCTCAATTGTTTTTTGTGCCAGATGCTCCTCGGGTAATAGTTGGTTTACAAATCTACACCTTAACCCTTTATTTATTGTCGATGTTGCTATTTTCTTACATTTATTTTTCTTGTTTTGTCTGAATTTGTTCAAAATATATGTGCTCATATTTTAATTTTAACTTTTGTTATGTTAAAGAGTATATATGATTCGAAATAAATATATTTTTATTAATCGAAATATTAAAAATGATTTTGCTAATATTAGAATACGTTCAGAATTTTCATTTACTATTAAAATTATAAATTTCATATTTACATTTTTTTAAATGATTGAAATTATGAAAATTGACTTGTTCATAAGGGGTTTGGCTTCTGTCCGCTGCGATTCCCATCCGATGCCTGTCCGCTGCGATTAAACGACAATGTTTTAATTTAAATGATGAGATAAGATGCAAGTCACGCAATACAAGTGAAGGAAAAAAAGAAAAGAAAAGCAGCATTGATGAATCGTACAGTCATAACAAATACTCTATAAAATTGGGATTCGTTGGCTTTGGATATTTTTGGCTAAAAAATATAAAAATGTATTTATTAGATAAATAATAAATATTTTTTTTAATACCAACCAATACTCTAAAATATCTTTCAGCATCATTTAATATAATAAAATATTTTTCAAGATCTTAAAATACTTTTTTAAGATCATCTAGTAACTTTTCAGTACCAATAAGTACCCTAAAACATTTTTCAAGATCTTAAAATCATTTTTCAAGATCATGAAGTATTTTTTAGTACCAATCACTACCCTAAAATATTTTTTAAGATCCTAAAATAATTTTTCAAGATCATAACTGCTACTGAAAATAATACTTCATAATCTTGAAAAATGATTTTAGAATCTTAAAAAAATATTTTAGGGTACTAAATGGTAATAAAAAATACTTTATGACCTTAAAAAATTATTTTGGGATCTTAAAAAAATTTTAGGGTGTTGAATGCTACTGAAAAAATACTTCATGATCTTGAAAAATAATTTTAAAATCTTGAAAAATGTTTCAAGGTATTGACTAGTACTAAATAAATATTTCAATATCTTGAAAAATTATTTTAGCATATTAAAAATATATTTTAGGGTATGGTACTAAAAAAATATTTATTATTTATCTAATAAATACAATTTTATATTTTTTAGCCAAAAATATCCAAAGCCAATCCCAATTTTATAGAGTATTTGTTATGACTGTACGATTCATCAATGCTGCTTTTCGTTTTTTTTTTCCCCTCATTTGTGTTGCATGACTTGCATCTTATCTCATCATTTAAATTAAAACACTGTCGTTTAATTGCAGCGGACAGGCAGCGAATGGGAATCACAGCGGACAGAAGCCAAACCCGTTCATAAGGGGTTGATTCAAAGCAGTTATGGCTAGTTTTGATGTTTGTGTGTGATAATTAGTAGGATGGTGACGCTGGAAGACGTGGTGATTGAGACGCAGATTTTTTGTCATAACTTATCCATATCTCATTGAATCATTTATTAATTATTAATTATCCTAACTATATTTGAGTTATGTGTGAATATGTTTTCTTAAAGAATATTTAAATATTCCTTTTCATGATGTGAACAGAGATTTAAATATGAAACTTTAGCAGCCATATTTGGAAACCATAGATTTTTTTTTTTTCATAAAGTATTTTCCTTCTTTAGACGCCCTTCTTTTTTTTAAAAATAAAATAAAATAAAATTCTTGACATGGAAATTTAAGGACCTTGTCTTGATTATTTTCTCATTTTCATACAAAGATATAGATTTTGACCTGCATTTTGTATTTGTCTAGGTGCTATGTTTTATATGAATGATTAACAAATAATGGTAAACGGTAAACACGTCCTATTCATTTTTCTATATATATATATATATATATATACACACACACACACACACATCTATATTTTAGACTTTTAAAATTGGGAAAATTTCATTTAAATACCAAATGAAATTCCAAAACCCCCAAATGTCTGCTAAAATTTGTAAAGGACTTAAAAAAGAAAAAAAGAAAAATTTGGTGGGTTTATCCTTTTACCCTCAGTTTTTAAATAAATTAAAAAATAAAAAAATAAAAATTACCTCCACCAGAGGGCCACCGCGGCTTGCCATCGGGCAGCACGAGAGCCGGCGAGGATTTTTTTTTTTTTTTGGTGGGATTGAATCTTTTTTTAAAAAAAGATTGAATGAAAGTGGGATGGTCGGATCTCTGGCAGCCGGCTGCGGTGACCCTTTGGCGAGGATCATTTTTCTTTTCTTTTTTTAAATTTATTTAAAAACTGAGGACAAAAATGTAAATTTACCAACATTTAAAAATCTCAATTTGATCCCTGTCACATTCAAGTCCTTTACAAATTTTAACAGATATTTGAGGGGTTTTGTAATTTCATTTAGTATTTAAATGGGATTTTCCCTTTAAAATTTAATCTTTTTTTTTTAATTTCAAATAATAACTGTATGTACGTTTATTTTATAATGTACGTGATTGATTAAATAGAGAAAAAATATTCAAATATTTTAAATTATTTTCAAATTTATATTTTATCTTTTTGAAAAAAAAAAAAGCACACAAGTTCAAATATGATTTACATGGTTCATATTAAATATAAAAATAATATTTTAGATGAGTATGGAATCAAATCGTCAATCAATTATAGCATCTTATACACAAAAAAGCAACAACCGCACATATTGGCAAATGCATAATATGTATAGAGAGAGAGAGAGAGAGTGGTGGGGGAGGATCTTTGTTGCCTTAATTATCATTGTGTCATAATTTTTTATTAAGTCTAATAATAAATAAAAAAAACTTAACTCAGTCAATCTTTGATTATAAAAATATCACAAGTTTCACTTCACGAGAACAAACTCCATTTTTTTAATTTTTTATGTGAGAAACTTGTATTCACATTTAGGGAGAAGCATTTTAAGACAAGCACTTGGAAAGATTTGTTTTTTTTTTTCTAAGTTGCTTTATTTGGTAAGCATCATGTCTTTATATGATGCCTATAAAGGGAAAAAAGCTTAGATAAGATTATGCATGAATCTCAAATAATTTAATATTGTCCCTTCCGGTAACCAAAGAACACAACCGTACATCTTTAATTTATATTATGCTCAATACATAAACAATGGCGGAGAAGAAAAAAAAATCAAGGTTCTTAAATCTGGATTGATCACTGAACCGGTTAGAGTACTGAATCAAGGGTTAGTGGGTTAAACTGAAGTTAACCTGAGCTTAAACCTACACAAAGCCTTTGAACGATAGCAACGCCTCTAGACCGAACGAAGAACAAAGCTCTTTTATCATAAGAAATTAATGGCGTGTGGCGAAATTTAAAAGCATTAACTTGAAAAGGAACTCCAAAAGCTCTGTAACCACTAACTAGTGGCCGCCGAGACTTGCAACCTTGACGTCGAAGGAGTGAGGATAGCGAAGTGAGGACGCCTTGCTAATACTTGCGAAGGAGTGAGGACGACAAAGTCAGAGGGAGAGGGTTTCGTTGTTTGTGGTGACAATCTCAGACGAAGTTGAAAAAATGAACTGGAACAAAGAGCAATAGAGTGATTGAGTCTAACAGGATCAAAGTTTCTGTCCTTGACTCCTTGCTTCAGATAAACCAGCTTCAATTTAGTCGAGTTTTTTTATTTTTTTTAAACCAACGAAACGAAGTCGTTTCGTTAAGTGGAGGGGGGAAATACTAGGTTGACTTGGTGACTCGTTCAACTCGGCTGGTTTAGGCCGAGTTGACCTGGAGTCATCCAATCAACCGTTTCCCCCCTAATTTGGGCCGGTTTTTCAGCGAGATTGCTAGTTTCTAGTTTGAACAGGGTAGTTCGGGTCCCTAAACCAAAGAAAAAAAAACATAAAATCATGATCAATATATTTTTTTAAAATTTGATCAAGCTATTTTGGACTTTAGACTTTTGTTGTTGTTGAGATTTAAGGTATAACGAATTTTTACCTCTTCCAATATATATAATTATATTGATAGGTATGACTCCAATATATATATATTTGTATTGCCCACTCCACAATTAACCATTAAACCTTCATCCATAAACAAGAGTCCCTTTGCACTTAAGCTAAGCATCCCCTGTCTCAATAGTAATTTGCAATGGGAAAAAAAATAAGCAACCTAGATTTTCAAAGAAATTATCTTAATGTAATATATTATGTTTTAATTGAAAATCTTGAAATGTCAAATTCATAAGTCATCATTTTGTTTGCCATCCAAATTTATAAGTTAATAATCAATTTAAGTTTTTTATGTGAAACTTTCGAATTATACTTACATCTAACAAGTATTATTGGCTACCTCGTTTAATAATAAGACCACTTTTAAAAATAATAATACCAAAAATAGCCAAAAAAAAAATTAAAAAGAGAGAGAGAACTATGTAGCCATTAAATCATAATTCATAAAAGAGTTAGTATTATTTTCAGCTGTAATTTGTGACTTTTTAACACAATTAAGAGTATAAGTGAGGAAAACCAAATATGGTCGGCTTATTTGGTCAACGAGAAAAGAACGAAGAGAAAGTTGGGATGGCCCACGTTATCTCATCAAAGGCATAATCGTTATAATTTGCAAATACGAGGGCGATTTCCGTACAAGTCACTCCATAAATATGTTACCATTGCAAGCGCATCGAATAAACAAACAAACAAGTGTTCTCATCTTCCTCCTCCTCCTCTCTGTTCATGTCTTCATTTTGAGCTCAGATCCAGACTCAAATCGTTCAAATATCACAACTTTGGACTTAGAAGTGCTCTGAATTCTGAATTTAAACAAGTATTTCCCATTTTCTTGCACACTTTTTTCTTAAGAAGAACTTTTTTTTGCCTGGTCCTGAAAGCTATACTCTCAGCTCTGTTTTTTGAAGCAGAGTTCCAGAAAGATTCTGAGCTGGGCTTGTTTCTGTCGCTCTTTTCAGGTTCCAAGTCTTCAAGATTGAAGATAAATTTCACGTTTTTTCTGCAAAGTTCGAGGACAGCTTTCTGGGGTTTTCATAATTTCCGAGGTGAATTTTCCTGTCTGGCCCAAAATTTCTCCAAGAATTTCTGGTATCACTTTAATAATTATCTATGCAAGAAAGAAATTGACACAACCTTTTGTTTTTTGATGGTGAATTTTCAGGAATATGAGTGTTATGTATAGTCCCAGTGTTCTGGATTACTCAGATGGAGAGCTTAGGAGAAACCCAGAAATGGATTCAATTCACCACTCGAATTCTGGATCAATGAGGTACAGTTCTGCTCCAAGCTCATTTCTGGCAAGCCTGGTTCAGAATAGCCATGGATGTGTGAATGAGGAAGCTTCTAGAAGCATAGATCATCATCACCATCACAATCCATCTTCAAGTTCAGAAATGGAAGTCATGTTGGCCAAGTTGGTTTCTTCGTCGTCATCATCATCAAACAATGGATGGATCAAGCAGGAAGAAACAGGGGACTCTGTTTCAGAGGGACACAATGGGTATAATTCTAATTATGGTTCTCAGATGATATACCAATCTCAGCAGACTCGTCAAGCTGTTCAAGGCTTGCCAAATGGTTCTTTAGGTTCTTCTGGGAATTATTTTGATGACTCATTCAATTCCACTGAGTCCAAAATAATAAGGCCTAATAATCTCTTTAGGCAGAAAAGTTCCCCTGCTGGATTGTTCAACAATTTCTCAGTTGAAAATGGTATGTATGCCTTTCTGTTCTCTCTTATATTGCTAATTGAGGAATATGAAAATTAAAAGAGTTCAAGAATTAAAAAAAGGAATATGAAAATGTAAAGCCCAAAAGATTTGACAACAATCCTTGACAAGAACAGATATTTTCATAAGATTATTAAATTATGAGGTGAGAGTTCAAAGAATAATTGTTTTATATCTCTTTAAAAAAAATTTGCAGGTTTTGCAGCATGGAGAGATGTGGGAAGCTTTAGAGGATGTGATCATGTCTCAAATGGTCAAGCTTCTACATCAGCTAGTGGGTTAAATGAGAATAATACTTTGGCCTTTTCATCTGGGCCATCTTCTTGTTCAAGACAATTGCCTGATATAGCTGAAGATGGGAATGAAACCCTAGAAGAAGAAACTTGTGTTGACACTATAAGAGATCTGAGAAATGACAACAATGGCAACAACAACAATACTGAATGTTACATTCCCAACTTCACAAGTGACTTCTGGGATGGTCCTTCATTTAATGACACTAAAACAGCTAGTGACAATGAACTCATGTTCACTACTACTTCAAATGGTTTTGAAACTCAGGTACATATAATAAACCTGCAAGTTTCCCAATTCAGTTTTGTCTGTAATCTTGTTGAATGGATTATCATTCTCTCTTGTAAGCTTGTTATTTTGATCACAGTGGAGATGATTTTTCATTGGTTAGGACGACTCGAGGTTTTTACCCTTGCATTGAGGGTTTACCACGTTAATAATTCTCCTATTATGACTGTGCTATTTGATTTCTACCATATATTTGTTTAATTGTTCCTCATAGACTCTCATAAGTAATGAGAATTTATTTCTGTTGCATATTATAAGTCATTGGTTGAAGTCTCAATATGTATTATATTCTGCTGTGTATTCCGTTTTCAGAATGCTGATTTTGGGTATCAGAATGTTGGGTTGACTCATCATTTGAGTTTGCCAAGTTCTTGTACAAAGTCAAAGATGAGTGCCTTTGAGAAGTTTCTTCAAGTTCAAGAATCTGTTCCTTGTAAGATTCGAGCGAAAAGAGGTTTCGCCACTCACCCACGTAGCATTGCAGAGAGGGTAAGAAGAACAAGAATCAGTGAAAGAATAAAGAAGTTGCAAGATCTCTTCCCAAAATCTGAAAAGGTAATACAATCTATGATGCTCTTCTTAACTGCAACAACATCATGACATGTTCACTGTGATTTGTTAGAGCTTAAGTAAAACCTTGTTTTGGTCTTTCCCCCCCTCATGACAGCAAACAAGCACAGCTGATATGTTGGATTCGGCAGTTGATTATATCAGAGACTTGCAGAAACAAGTTCAGGTACTAAATAAGTTTGATGAAGTTAAGGTACCAAGTGAACAAGATTGTGCTTCAATGAAGGATCTATTGTCTCACCAATGTATTCTTTCTTCCTTCTCTTGCAGATGCTTACAGATACTAAAGCAAAGTGCAAGTGTTCAAGTAACCAGAAGCACAACTCAGTGACTTGCAGCTAACAAAAGGAATGAGGAAAAAATGTCTTTTTTATTTTATTTTTGGCCTTAGATCAAATCTCTTTCTCTCTCCAAAAAAAAAAAGAAAAAGAAAAAAGAATTGTGAGACATGATTGAGGTATCACTATTGATATGTCTCTGACTGGATGTACATCCTTTTTGAGTCATGATGTCTAAGGATTCATTTCTCATGCCTTACCTCAAAGTTGTACTTCTAAGGAGAAAACAAAGCTTATAGATATTAGAAAATGTAATTATATGATATTTGCTCTCCAAATCATTTAGGCCTGGTTTGGATTTCTTTTCATTTTGTTTTAATAAGTTTTTCTTCTTTATTTTCTTTGTTTAGAGTGACTGCTTGTTTGTAAATTATTTCTCATGGAAAAAATGCATAAAATGCAATAATACATTGCCAAATTGTCGCCCCTCTTATACTATCCACCTTTATGTTCTCTCAATGTGTACCTATATGAAATTATAACAGGTTTTGTTGAATAAATTCATGCTTTATAGTAGTATACACATTAGAATTAAAAATTTTAATTTAATTTGAGGTCAAAGGCAAAATAAAACAATATTTTCCTCTTAAATTTTAAAATGATTTCCCCCCACATATTTTGTCTACAATTTATTATATCATAGAGTAGTATATTCGTTTCCCTTTGGTTTTATATAATCATTCGGTTTAGGGTCCGTGGTTACCTCTCTCAGGTCCAGCACAAGTATCTTTTCTAGGACTCAAACTTGAGACCTAAAAAGATCTAGCGTAACCTTACACCACTAAACTAATTATGTGTTTGTCATATAGTAGTATATTCTTAACACTATTTGTTTATATTTAAGTTTTTTATTTTTTTATTACAATACTTTAATTTAATTCTTTTTGGTAGAATCCAGATGGTATCATCCGCCGATAGTTAGAAACTAATCCTTTCAAGACATAGAAATCATTGAATTGAGTTTTGTCTTTCCCAACAAAGCTTTTTTATGGAGAAATTTATCAAAATAGCAATCTTTAACAAAAATTGTACCTAATTAGAGCAGTTTGAAAAACATTTACCAAACTAATGCTTGTACCTAATTAGAGCAGTTTAGAAAACATTTACCAAACTAATGCAGTCAAACATGTCGTTTGACTGACGCCACTGAGCAATGGCGTCAGACTGCCTGACGCCACTAGTGGCGTCACACTGTCTTACCCTAAGACGCCACTTAAGTTACAATTCAATTGAATTGAATTCACGCCACTTAGTGAATTTAAAAAAAAAATATAATTATATTTAAAATTATAAATAATAATTCTAATTAATTAAAAATAATAAAAAGAGTAAATAATAATTTTAATTAATAATTAAGGGAATTAAAATATTTAAATTTTATTACAAATCTTAAGATATAAGACTAATTAGTAAAACATACTAGGACTCTCTTCATGCGAGACATGGTAAATATATAGAATGGTTTTAGCATATCGCAGTGTCTAACAAGTCCGAGTAGGTTCCAACACGTGAAAAATTATTATGATCCAACGTATGCAATTTGAATTTTGAACATTTTTGCACGTCACTTCCTGCATCGAAGATGAGAAAAGGAAGCAACATGCAAAAGGAATATAGGACTCTTACATATTCGTTCTCTATTTTTGTTCTTTATGTAATTAATTATAACAAGATTACACGGTACAAGTGTTTGTATACACCAAATGTTTGTATACACCATTTAAAAGATTACGCGGTACAATTTAGTTATAACAATGTTGTTATACAAATATTTGGTGTATACAAACACTTTTACGCGATACACTTTTTTATACAGACCCCAAAATCAATACTATTGTTATACAAATATTTGGTGTATAACAAATATATAGATCCCCCGTTTTGGGATCTATTGTTATACAAATATTTGGTACACGTGTTTGTTATACACCAAATTGCACTACAAAAGTGTTCCTATAATTAGGATCGGAGATAGTAATATACAACATATTTCACAAAATATTTTTATAAATTCACCCAAAGTAGCTTGAAAATACTTTAATAAAAAAGGATGAAAAAAAATTCTACTACATTCATCTTAAATATATATTTGAAAATTTTTGCATTTTTCCTACATATTGAGTTAAAAAAGAAGAAGTAAGAAATTTATAACAAATAATTAATATAATATCTTATAGTTATCAAAATTATTCCTTCAAATAGCATGGGGTAAGTCAATTAGATATTAATATTAATATTAGAAATTTACTCGCTTATAAGAAAATAATTGATGTGTGGAACAAAATTTAGAAAAAAACAAATATTTTTAAATCGGATAACTTCCAATAAAATAGATGTATGAATAGCTTTCCAATTGATTTAAAAATAATTTACAAAAATAATGAAGTTGTTATGATATTCCTAAAAATTGTTTACTAACAGAAAAAAGTGAATTCCAAATTAAAAATGTAACTATAATAAAATCTTAAATGAAGTATTTTATGAAATATAAAGATTTTATATTTCTAAATTATATAACTCATAAAAAGTAGATAGTTGATTCCCTAAAGTTTGACCCTAGTTTATTTGACCTTGTCGATGAAAGTCGCATATTAGTGATCCATAAGCACATTGAATCCCGATTGACATTAAAATTAAAAATCACTAAATGTTTGTGGTAGCGTTACACTTTATATCACATGATGAACCAAATGAGCATAATACATATGTGTAAGAGAAGATAATATGGTAACAACACAATTAACATGATATCATACAAAATAATAAGGTAAACAAAAATATTTTTAAACAGACATTTGTATCACGGAGGATTATTTCCATCGAGGCACTATCAAGAGCAACCTCATGTCCAGACATCACAAAGTTACCTTAATCGAATGAATGCAACAAAAACAAAGTTTTATAGAAAATTTTGAGTTAGTTACCAATTCTATGATAGAGGACGTGAAAAGGCTAATGGCATTGAGGCAATGAACATGGGAGGTGAAGAATGTACTGAGAGAAATCTGCTCAAAAAAGTATTTCATGAAATATTAATTTTTGATTTCTAAAAAAGGTGGGATCGAGTGAGGTTCAACTTAATAAGATTTCAAAATATTTCTAGCATTTCATTATCTCTATTTTTAATATATTTATTTAAAAAATTTATTTTATATTTTAATATTTTAAAATGTTATGCAATTTGTAACTTGTAATTATCTCCTGAATCTCTCTTTATGTTTTGAGAATATTTTATTTTATTTTGTATCGTTGTTTTCTTTTATATAATCAATAGAGAGATAGATTTTGTCCTAGATAGATTTAATTTAATTTAATTTAATTTTGACACAAATAACAACAAAAGGAAAAAAAAAATAAAATTAAAAGTATGTAATAGAGTGGATTTGACTCCTTTTCTACGGCGTCTATCTATCCTTTTTCTTTTTCAACACTTCACAGAAGCTTTCAACTTTTCAAGATCTAAACACGAGATACAGGTGGCGGGTCTTTCTCTGGCAACTTCGTCGTTGTCCCGCTTCGCCAACCTTACGCTTCAAAAGAAGGAAGCTAACGGCATTACTCAAACATGCCAAACACCTTCCGATCCATAACGTATCGCTTCAGCTTTCCATTTCCTTTATTCCCAATGCTCCGTCCCCTTTCACGCGCCATAAATTCTCAAGCTACACGACACCCACCGTTTGTTTATCCACCGCGAAATCTTGCAAATCGCTCTTCTTCTTCTTCTTCTGCTGAAATCACTCAAATAAGCTGAATCTGAATAAGGTTTCGCATTGTTGGAGTTGATTTCGCAAAAAGGGGTTTTGGAGATTCCTGACGGAGATGGCTCACTGGCAGAGTGATTTAGAAGAGGGGATCGACTACATGTTCAAGATTGTGATGATCGGAGATTCCGGCGTCGGGAAATCCCAGCTCCTGAATCGTTATGCCAAGAATGAGTTCAATGCGAAATCCAAGGCGACGATCGGAGTTGAATTTCAGACCAAGACGGTGCTCATGGATCACAAGGTTGTCAGGGCTCAGATTTGGGATACTGCTGGTCAAGAAAGGTCTATTTGAGTCCTCTCCTCTCTTTGATACTGTTATTGTCCTAAGCTAACAAATTGATCTGATTATTAGGAGTATTTAACAAAATTATGTCAATATATAACGTACTCTTTCAGTGACTTGTGCAAAAAACCGTGTTCTGAGTTTTTTCTTAGATTAGATCTAGGTAAAGTTGTTTAAGAATTTGGGTAGACATTGGCATATGGACTAAAATTTTAAGAAGATCTAATTATAAACATTTTTACCTGTCCTGTGTTCTATTGGGTTGGCCAATGGCAGATGCTTCAAAATTGCACCTAAGCTTTGTTCTTTGTTATTGTTGGAGACTATCTTATGCCTTAAAGGCCAAAATTAATTGTGCACAACAATCCATGAATCAAATTTTATTGCTGCGTTAGAGTGGTGAGCTAAGGATATTTATTCTACATCTTTGATTTAGCACTATTTTATAGACTCGACTCCATTGAGAATGAAATCTCCAATAGATGTGATATGTGTTTTGTTTTACATGATTTTACTTATGTTATTCGATAAAACTTGCTCACCTGACGATAATTATTAAAAGAAGTTGGCAAAATGTAGTTTTGCTGATTTGTTTTCTGTTTATCAACAAAATCAAGTTATTTGTCAGATTTTATTATTAATTAGCAATGGCAATTAGATAAAAAAAAATTTATAGGTACATAAATTGTGTTAAAAGTGTTTTTCTAATGTTTTCTTGCATAATTTCGATCTAATTTGTTCACAAGAATAATTTGATATTTTTAGGTCATATTTGAGTGGACTTTAGTTCTCATTCAATTCTAAATGTCTTACTCTTTAATTATCACTGGAATAATGAGATCAAATTTATTGAGATATATGAAATAAGCATGATTATACGCAATGCGTTTCGTTTGCTTGCCCTTGCATGCCTTGCTTCAATTTTATTATTCATGTCGATGAAGTTTTTTAAAATCACTCGTGTATTAAGTTTTGTCAATCATTTAGTAGTATTTTTTCCCTCCAAATAGAGAGTAGAAAATGAATGAACTATAATGTGCTTAGTTTCACATGCGTCAATGGATCATGCATGATTGTATGTATCATTTTTTTCATTTGTGCATGCTTACATGGCTTAGTTCGATTTAATTAGCAACGGAGAAATGATACTTCTTAAAAAATCACGTGTATTGCATTGTAAGAAGCTGTAGACAAAGTTGATTGGCCTGTGTAGACTGAGTTGATTTTCCTTATGTTTTCAGATCTGTTCTTCCTTCTGTGAATGTTTGTAGCAGTTTTCTGATTCAATTTTGCCATTTGTCACAGGTACCAGGCGATTACTACTGCATATTACAGAGGTGCAATTGGCGCATTGTTGGTATATGACATAACCAGGCAAGATAACTTTGATCATGTCGAAACATGGTTGGAGGAGCTACAAATGCATGCAGATAAGAATGTTACTGTTATGCTTGTTGGCAACAAGTGTGACCTGGGTTCGATGCGAGTGGTACCTGTTGAGGTAGCCAAAGAGCTTGCTCAGAAGCATAACCTCTTCTTCATGGAGACATCGGCGCTTGACTCCACCAACGTGGAACAAGCTTTCGTTGGTCTTCTCTCTCAGATCTATTTAACCATCCGTAAGAAGTCCCTTGTGGCTAATGGAGCAGAATCGAAACTGGAGAAGGTGAATCTTGAAGGAACAGAAATTTGTGTCCCTTTAGATGACCTAGAATATCGAAAGGGCCCAGAAACTAAAAAGAGGTTCAATTGCTGCAGTTTTTCTTAGAACTCTCTTTCAACATGAGTTGCGAGGACTGTTACCTTTATCTTATGTGAGGGCTCTCCTCCTCCCTTGCTATTTTTCTGTTACTTCTATGAAGTTTTTTCCGGTGTTTAACGAGTAATTTGATAGCAAACACTTAATCTAGTATTTATAATATTTTTTGATAAACTTCATTGCCTCTAATATTATATGTCCCCTTTTTTCCTTTTTTAGGAGATTGTTGGCGGATACATCTTTTCCTCAAAAGGTTCAAATTCTCTTGGTAGGATTGGCTGGCATGCAAGAGAATTCAACTTCTGATGGTTTGATGAAATTGAGTAGTCTATTCACTGAGCTTTTTGCCCATGATTATTGCTTAGAGCTGCTTCTTGAGAATGGAAATAGGACATTATTCTTTCGTTTTTTAATAATATCTTCTTGCATAATGGAAATAGTATCACCTTATTGCATAATTTTGATTAAGATATGCATAATACCTTTTTGGTATTGGTTTGTCTATTTCTTATAAATTGCTTGTCTAGTATATCAGGCAGAAATGTAAACATGTTAATATATGTGTGAATTCAAGAACATGTTCCAGTGTATGTTATTATTCATTTATGGTATTTATTCATTCATTCAAGATTCAATAGTTAGAACAAGAAAATTCTTCAAGGAATCCTGCTCTACAAATAGTTGAGATGGAGCAAACTAATAATTAATAGTCATACAAGCATATTAATACTCTTCCAGTGGAATATAATCCATCTTTATATCTTTAAATATCTACCTATAGTTTTATTTGTACATGATCTAGCATTTTGCCACCCCGCATCTATTGCATACATATAGAAATAATAGGTATACACACAAAGCACACAAAATATGATGTCTTTACACAGTATTGTCTTTAGTCTTTAGACATGCGAGGTAATGTCTTGAGTTTAACCTCTGTTTGATGTATCCACTTGATCAAGATTTCTCTTAATCCCTTCCTTTAACAGAACCTGATCAAGTAATTAGCTCCTTGGCAAGTGAAAGTGCTGGTTGCATCATCATAACTCATAAGCATAACTATAAGCCAGAGGACAAGCTGCCTTAAAGGCCCTTGAATAATTTGATAGCTTGCATTCGCTAGGGTTATTGAATTCTCCACTACAGCAATATTCTGGCTTGTTAAATGCCAAACATGCACTCTTGCACCCAACAACTCTTCCTTTGTTCTTCAGCTTCAATTCCTTTGGGCATCTTAAATTCAAATTTTTAAGGCATTTTATAGCCTTACATGTCCCAGATCCTCCAGAGGGGAAAATTGATACTGGCATGTTATAACCATCAACTAGGCTAACATCATAGAAGTCCATGGGACTGTCTAGAGTGAATTTTGCTAGTGTGGCAGGTGGCATGCCCCCGGCTCCATTACATTTGAGCTTGCCTCCGCAATCTCCGGTGACACACATTCTGTTGCCGGATGCGTCAAAGGAGCAGTGGCGCCGGCCCCATAACCGGCCGGACCACCCTTTTGGAGCAACGATGTCTATGGTTTGGTTAGGTCTTAACTGGACCCCACCATCCATTAGTTGAGGTTTCCCTGCAGCTGTTAGGATTGCAGGCCATATTGTCTCCCTACATTTATTTTGCAGAGTGAAAACTGCTGCTGCTGCTTCTGATCCTGTAGGAAGAAAAAAAAGAAAGAAAGAACACATCAAGAAGTCATTAAATTATCATAAAAAAAATTCAAGAATAATCTATTAGAGAATTTATGAATGGGGCATTAATATTAGTACCTAAGAAGAAGAGAAAGACAAGAATGGGAAGGTGTTTAAGTGCCATAAGAATTTGATTGTGGTGTATGGCTTTATGATTTTTTCTGACCTATTGGAATGTGTTATATATACTTGTACAAGAATTGGAGCATGCTTAATATGAGAGGAAGTTCCAACTATAAAAATTCACAAGCAACAAACATACCCTTTAACTGACTGGCAAATAAAGAAAAACGATGCCAATGTTCATTTTGTGTTATGACAATTGGTAATGTTGCAGATGACTCATTTTTGTTTAAATTGTTAAACTGACCTGATTTTTCTGATCCACAACCAAATAAGGGGTCCAAGTCCTGGTAAGTCCTTTGACCAAAAAAAAAAAAAGTCCTGGTAAGTTACTAAGTCCGTGTAGAGCTTACATTATTCAATTATTTTATTTTTATTTTTTAAATTGGAGGAATGTTGAGTCTAGGGTTAAGGGGCAATAATACACATGGGCTTTACCTCAGGGAGCGCCCAGCACCACGAGCTTTTTTCTGGAGCGAAAGTACACATGAGGTTACCTATTGGGAGCAAAAGTTACATCAGTCCTTCATATAGTGGATGTTGACCGTTAATGATGATGTGTACGATGAATTGGACTGACAAGAAGCCAAATGGGAAGGAAAAATGCTGACTGTGCAAAGTTAATAAAATTTGGGGAAAAAAACCCTAAAACCGATCAACTACAGCTAATCGAACCAGCTTCTTCTTCTTCTTCTTCTTCACTCATCATCAGCTTCGCTCCCTCCTAGTCTGAAACCAAAATCGATCTCTCTCTCTTTCCCTTCCTTAGAAGCATCAGTAACGATGAACCAAATCGTCCCCAGAATCTCCCTCTCGCTCCATTCTCGTCCATGAGCAAGAACAGATCCTGAGCAAGAATAGATCGTCGCCGGAGCCAATCAGGTACTCGGAGTTTTACAACACGGTGGTGAAAAACGCGGCGACGGTGGCGAGCCATCAGGCTTGCAACCTCATGGGAAGCACCAACTTGCTGCTGGAAATGGAAGACTGGTAGTGATGAAGAACTCAGAGGCGGTGCTTCAGGTGTTGTTTCACAGTGTTGTGCTGAGTACAGGAACGAGGCGAAGATTGACAAGGCGAAAGCAAACAGCTTTGGGAAGAACGGTGTGCTGAGTTTGGGTGTTTGATTTTTTCCCCAATTTACTCCTTCCCTCTCTAGATTCTAATCCTTATTAACCAATCAATCCTTTCAATTAGAGGTAAATTCTATTTCTGGTAATTAACGGATCATTATATGCCTTCTATTTTTGGAAATTAGAGCTGGACCGGAAATCCATCTCTCCGGTCTGTTTGACTTTCGAATCTCTGTTGAAATGGAAGACTGGTAGTGATGAAGAACTCAGAGGCGGTGCTTCAGGTGTTGTTTCACAGTGTTGTGCTGAGTACAGGAACGAGGCGAAGATCGACAAGGCGAAAGCAAACAGCTTTGGGAAGAACGGTGTGCTGAGTTTGGGTGTTTGATTTTTTCCCCTATTTACTCCTCTTTTCCCAGCGTATGAATGATTTCCGATGGAGTTTGGGAGTTTAATTTTTTTGAAAGCAAACAACTTTGGTAAGAACGGTGTGCTGAGTTTGGGTGTTTGATTTTTTTCCCCTGTTTACTCCTCTTTTCTCAGCGTATGAATGATTTCCGATGGAGTTTGGGATTTTTATTTATTTATTTACTTTCCAGCAGATTCCTAGTCAGCATTTTTCCTTCCCATTTGGCTTCTTGTCAGTCTTATTGGACGTCCACGTCATCATTAACGGTCAACTAAGGGTACTTAACGGTCAACATCCACTATATGAAGGAATGGTGTGACTTTTGCTCCCAATAGGTAACCTCATGTGTACTTTCGCTTCAAAAAAAAGCCCGTGGTGCTGGGCACTCCCTTAGGCAAAGCCCATGTGTATTATTGCTCCTTAACCCTTGAGTCTATAATGGAGACTTATAAGATTATAAATGTGGTTGTTCACCCAAAAAAAAGAGATTATAAATGTGGTTGAAATTTGCTATGGATTGGCCTAGTTTGGGCTAGTTCGGCTTGGAATAGCGATTGGATTTTGGAGCCTTCAAAAGTAGTTTTTCAATATTGATTTACGACATATAAATTAAGTACGTGAGATGAGTTTTATCTCGATTTACTACTTGTAGTAGTTGTTAAAGCTTAAGATTTTGTATTTTCATTTCATATAATTATAATTTAAGTTATTATTTCTTAAACTAAAGCATCCTTTCATCTCTATGTTATATCCCTTTATCATAATTCTAAGGTTATTTGACTTATTTCACAAAACATTTGAGAAACATAAAAATTGAAAACAATTAATAATAAAAAGACAACAATCAAATCAAAATTAAAATCAGATATTCCCTAACAATAGCTAAATATTGGAAATATCTAAAATCTTAATTAATCATTATTCATATCCCATCACTTTTGTAATGTATAATTGAATCTTCAATCACTTACATAAAATATTAAAATCTTTACCAAGAATGTCAAATGAATTTACTTAACACGTTAACAGTTCCGTGACTACATACACTTTTTAAATTGTATACGCAAGGGGAAAAGGTGTGATAATATTCTTTTGTTCTCCAAAAATTATGCTTAAGAACCAAATGAGAAGTTATCTCTGAATGGATACATTAAATTATTTCAAAAATAAAAAAGATGTGTAATAATTGAAATAAATAATTGAGATTAATGCCCATATATACCCAGAAACTTCTTATTTTGGGCCTTAATTATAATTTTCCGTTAAATCTGGTACGTACGTGGTGGTTTTCCCGCAAAAAGCCCATTGGTTTGCGATAATATATATATAGAAGAGGTAAACCACGCAAAATATTTCATTTTAGTTATTGAAATTAAGATCGAATCCCTCAATTCCCGCCATCATTACAATCACAATCCCAACAAAGCTACAGATATTTTCGCTTTTTCTCTTTTCCGCCACGATGGAGCTGCCCGTTGTAGATCTCTCCCCCTACTTGGCCGTCTCCGGCGACCTCACTTCCGACCTCGTTGCGCTTTGCTCTGAAGTCAGTCGGAGTCTGACGGAGACCGGAGCTCTTCTCATCAAGGATCCAAGATGCTCCGTCCAAGACAACGATCGCTTCATCGATATGATGGAGAAGTACTTCGAGAGCCCTCAGGAGTTCAAGAGCCGCCAGGAGAGGCCTCAATTGCATTATCAGGTAACGATAGCCCAAATGGCCCTTGGTATGTTTGGTTGCGCAGAAAGCTTCGGCCTCTCAGAGTTTCCTGTTTTAGCAATTGATGTGATGACTGAATACATTCAATTTTTTTTAATGCTGGCTTCTTTGCCCCTTTTAAGTGCTCAATTTTGATAGTTCTGCCGTATTGTTCGCTCCTAAATTAAATGATAAAATCAGGATTCACCGTCTACTTGTAAACTTTTTATATTTTTTTTGCTTGATTTGTGAGAATGTAGTCATGCATGATAGATCGTTCTGCATTTGGGCATCCCTCTGTGTTACTCGTTCATTCAGTTATGCTGATTCTGACAAAAACAAGACTTTTCTTGATGCTGATTCAGTTAAAAATCCTTTGTTCATTCAGTTACTAGCAGGCTATTATACATTGTTAGATTGGGTTTTCATTACATATTTTGATCACGATTAAGTATACAGAGATCATCAGTGGCTTGCAGTCAATCTAGTTCAAGTGCAAAGGATAAATCAATTTCATATATTATATGTAGAGAAAGTCAAACCTGGAGAAATTTTAGGTAATTTGGTGGTATTCATGGCCAAAGGACTTTTTAGGACTTATTAATAAAAAATGGTCAATATAGGTTGGGGTTACACCAGAAAGAGTGGAAGTTCCAAGAAGCTTGGTTGATGAAGAAATGCAAGAGAAAGTGAAAGTGATGCCAAAAGAGCACCAACCTCATACTCCTGTTGGACCTGATCTCAAGTGGCGATACTTCTGGAGAATTGGTTCTCGACCTTCAAACACTCGTTTTCAGGTCTCTCATCTCTTTCCCCTCTTCACCCTTTTAACATTAAATTTTTAGCACAAATTATTCCTGATATTATCTTAATTGTTCAGGAACTCAATTCAGAGCCAGTTATACCTGAGGGTTTTCCTGATTGGAAAGAAACCATGGATTCCTGGGGATACAAGATGATTTCAGCAATAGAAGTGAGTGCCTGTGTGATTTTTTTACTTTTTTCCTTCAATTTCTTTTTTTATGTGTGACTTCAGTGACAGTGCATTTCTTATTTAGGTGGTCGCTGAGATGGCAGCTGTTGGCTTTGGGCTACCGAAGGATGCATTCACTTCTCTTATGAAGCAGGTGTCAGCATTTATCAATTAAACTGGAATTTCATCCATCTATTTCCCTTTCCCCGTAATAGCTGTTAGGTGGTTAGTTATTTGTCAGCAAATAAACAATAACAAATGCCATTATTAATAGGAAGCTAGAAACAATGCCTAAAATAAGTGTTGTGTGAGGACTTTTGCATAATCAATAAGTGAACACTGACTTGTGAGATCACATACAAACATTTGGAGATAGATCTTGAGCCATTAATATAGAAGTGTTGATCGTCTGGTATGCAACTACTTTTACAATATATTAATTACAAATTTGACATTCACTGCTTTTTGATCAATGTCACTTGTACATTTGAAATTGATTCTTTTCCCAATGTTGTAGTAAAAATTCTCAGTTTGTGTGGTGGAGCTGTTAGTTTTTGGTTCCCCCCCTGTAAGCCCCCCTCCTCCGTGTCCCACTCCCCTATTCAATTCCCTGAACGGAGATAAAGTAACAGAATCATGATCATAGTTTCATACTCTATTTTAAACCTTTTAATTATCAGAACATAAGATTGAAACTTATAGGCTTCCAATACTACTATTGAAAAGCAAAACATATGCTCTTTCATAAATCAGCCTTACAATTGATTATACAAATTAAACATTCTGAAATAAATTGAAAGGGGTGACTCTTTTAGATAGAAACCTGTCTTGAAAATATAGCTGCCTAATGGGCTATGTTTAACTATGCAATTTACTTGTGATGAACATGCATATTCACTTCAGTAGCAACAAATGAGAATGATTTATGTGACCTTATCATGTATTGCTATAATTTACCGGTCATTTGTGGCTCTGTGCAGTATTAATTTCCTCTAAAATGAGTTTCAGCTTCAATCATCTTCTTTTCTTGTTTCCTTTGGTAATTATCTTTGGCTTGAGGTTTCTATCCATCTTGTCTTATTCTGTCAAATACCAGGGCCCACACCTGTTGGCTCCAACAGGGAGCGACCTTAAAAAATATGGCCAGGAGGACACTGTTTTTGCTGGATATCACTACGATCTTAACTTCCTGACCATTCATGGTAGAAGTAGATTTCCTGGTTTAAACATCTGGTTAAGAAGTGGACAGAAAGTTGAAGTGAAGGTTCCCATTGGGTGTCTTCTTATTCAGACAGGGAAGCAGGTATTGAAACGCCTGAATTTGCTAACATTCAGTCTAAAAAGAATCAGTTCTAATACATATGATCTCATTATTTTCTTTTTCTCATGCTATCTGTTATTTTTAGGTAATAGCTAGTATTAGTTGTTGATCATTAACAATAGAATTCTGGAATCTCAAGCTGATATCTAAATATGCTGTGATTTCATTCTCATGGCTTGGGATAATTTCATTCATATGATCTTGTGTTTTACAAAAAAATTTACTCTGGATGCAGATAGAGTGGTTAACTGCAGGGCACTGTGTAGCTGGTATGCACGAGGTAGTTGCCACAAAAAGAACACTAGAAGCAATTAAACGAGCGCAAGAGGAAAAGCGTAGCCTGTGGAGAGTATCTTCAACGGTGAGTAAAGACAAAAAATAATAGTCTTTTATCTTGTAAGAGGCTGAAGAACTTGACTTTTCACAAGGTTTTGTATTAACTTGTGATTTTTGCCTCTCTTATGTAGTTGTTTGCACACATAGCTTCAGATGCAGTTTTGAAGCCGTTGGGACATTTCGCAGAATCACCACTTGCAAGCCAATATCCTCCTACCTATGCAGGAGAATATGTTGAACAAGAGCTTGCAGTAATCAATCTCAAAGGAAAGAAGTGAAGGCCCTTGTGACCAAGAATTGGAATAAGAAGTGACATAATTGTTCTGTTGATAGTGAGCCTTAAATTGTTGGAGCAAGAAAGTTAGATATTGTTGCTTTATTTTTCAGTCTCAAGAAAAAGGAACAGTGAAACTTCTGATTGATCTTTACTTAATTTCAATGAATTAGACACATCAAGGCTCCCTATTTCCTTACTGATACCACAATATGCACGCATATCTTTTAACTTTTATTTTCTTCTAGGCCAAGTCAACATGAAATAGAAAGAATTCTGTACGAGAATAAGTATTTGTACATATATAGTTATATATTACATATAGCTGATAATGCAATTCTTTTATGCTGGGGAAAAAGAAGAATGATGTAATAAAGCAGCTTTACTTGGATATGAATTTTTTCTATTAACTATTAAATGCATGATTTGGATTTATAGAAATAGAGAGAAAACGAAACATCTCTCCCCTTTATGTCATTCTCTTCTTAAGTAACATAGTTTATGATTATAATTGATCACAACCCACTTCACATTTGGAATTTGGTAGGATTCATGTGGTATGAATCTTCTAACTGTTTGTTATCTAACACCAATTGTATTGTTGATGGTTTGACTGGAACCACAGTTTAAGGTCTCCAAAGTGTTAGGACAAGCATGCTGAATGGCATGAGTCATATCTTGCTTATAAATGCAAAAGCTTGGTCAATGACTTTGATTAGTTACAAAGAAAAAGCAAATCAAAGATGAAGGTGGTGTTTAGTTCAAGGATTCAGATTCTGCCATTGTTGCTGGTTTTGTTGATTATAATGACAGGTTTGGTTGCAGGAGGGCGGCAAGGCAGTCTTACTACTGTTCCTTGCACAAGAACCTTCTTCTCTGCACTTGTTCAGCTCTTGCCTTGTAGGGCAGCAGTTAGGGCAGTTAGTCCAATTCCACCAGGTGAAGCTTGCTGCAATGCAGTTAGAGCTCTGGGACAGCCATGCTTATGCTTAATTACCAATGGCCCTCTGATTTCCAGTATAGATCAAGACATGGCTTGGCAGCTTCCGGCCAAGTGTGATGCTAACTTTGAACCATGTGATCTCTCCCTCTCCCTCTCTCCCTCTCTCTCTCCATCCGTTAATCATATATATCCTATACCTCTGTAAGTCATTCTATCATTATAAGTTATGGGACTTTTCAGATATTAGTTTAGGAAAATATCCAATAAGGGGACATAATATTAGAAAAATCCTCATTGACAAGTGAAGAGTTACCAATGACAACTTATAAGATTTGTTAATATATTATTTCTCCTGATTGGGACATGAATGTATTCTTCCTATTATTTTTTTTTGGTTGAGACTTTGGTATAATTTTCTCTAGCTGAGACTTTGGCATGATTATCCCAATTCTTTTTTCTTGGGTGACAAAATATGATAGTGTGTAGCTTTTGAAATGTTTTCAGAGATAGCGTCATACATGCTTTCACTCTTCACATAGTACTCTCACTTTAGAAGAACTTCCTCATTTTGATTTTTTAAGGAGTCAAAGCTGTTTTTTCAGACATTCAGATGTGCCTTTGCTCTTGAAACTAACTGTTTTTTCTCAGGATTTCACTCCCACTATAATTTTGAGGAATTTAAACCAAGTTAACAAAGAAGATATGCTATTTAGAGTAAATTATTGAGTCGTTGAACTAATTTTCTAAACTTTTTCTCCATTTAATTTTTATTTCAATGAAAATGGTATTTTTGTTGAGCAAAATTTACTATTAATATGAGATCCCATGTGCTTGTCAGCTCATAACTACTAGACTTGCTAAGATGTCTTCTTCTTCTTTTGCCCCAAAAATGGGTCTTGGGAAAAGTTTGCAAAAAAGGAGGTTTAAAATAAACACCATTTCAAATTATGATGGGGAAAGACTGTCATTTGGATAAGTTTTAAATGTGTGTTTGGATTAGCTTTTGGAAAATAACTTTTACAATTTATAAGGCAAACATGTAGAAGGAGCTTTGTTTCGACTTACGGAAAAAGGCTTTTAAAACAACAGTTTAGTTTCAGTATTTGCCAAATTATAACACAAAATATGTGTTGCTTGTTGCAGGTGAAATCATGAAGTGAGGTTGGAGCTTGAAAGAGCCAGGGTGTGCAAGCTTATTAAAATAAACATTTTTATATGATTAGCATTCATCTACGCCATATATATGTCCTTCTAAGTTCTTACAATATGCTGTAATATTATCGGTTATAATCTTTCAGTGTCTCAAGTAATTTTCCAGGTCGTGCATTATATAAATGTTAATATTTTTTTTCGGCTGAAAATTTGCCCCCTCCTTATATGTTCTTCAACAGCATCAATATATAATCTAAATTAAATTTGGTAATCATTTTTCTCCTCTGATATTTATCTATCATATTAAATATGAAACAATATTTCATTTTTTTAACTTGAGATTAATCAAAAGAAACAACAAATATCCCCCCCCCCCAAGGAAAAAAAGAAACAACATATATAAAATCACACAGTTCAAATTAAATATAATTAATTCAATAACAATGAGCAAAATGTCCATTCTCTTTGGTTAAACACGAAATCCCAAAAAGTAATAGATTTTTTCAGAAAGTCCTATAATTACAAACAAATACAAAGAATGGACATTTAATTGTAAAAAAAGTTTCAATTTTCTCATAACCCAAAACCTGGCCAAAAAAAACAAACAAACAGAGAATCATAGTAAATTTTTTATATAGTTAATTCTCTTCTCTAAAGCGCATCATTATATTATAACAACAATTTTTTTGTTTTTTTTATTAAAAAAAGAAAAGAAAAAAGCCTTGAGGTGTCCTTGGCTTTTCTTGCAGCTTCAACTCTGCCTTTCAAGCTCTGTCTGCTCACTTTTTCTGCACTTTAACTTTGCTGAACTAAGAAGAAAGAAATCATCCTAAAAATAACACATGCAATACCTCAACATTTGCTTTAATTCAGAAAAGAAGAGATTCTGATTTGGTAACATAAAAAATGAAATATGTATTTATATAATCACACACACACACACACACACATATATATTAGTTATTATTTTTCATTTCATTTCTTTCTTCCTTTCATTCTCATTTTCAGTCTGTACCAAATCAAAATCGTTCATTAGGCCTTTAACTTTACTGTTATTAGTTATTACATAAACAAAAAGTAGAGAATCATTATGCTTTGCTTTCTCATTTTATTCAAATCTAAAGGTACATTTTGTCTGTACAAAGAAACCTCTAACTATAAAAAAAAAACAAAAAAACTGACATGAATTCTGACAATTACAACCAACCAAGTTTCCAATGTCTTGTTATGTTTTAATAAGATAATTATTTACCACAACCTTTCAAGGCAAACAGAATGGCCATCTTTACGTAAGATCAATCTGAAGTTTTCCCACATTTTTAACTTTGTTTCCCACCTTAAGATCAATATTAAAGCAGTAAAAGTTCCCGTAGCTGGCTCATCAAATTATTCTTTACTTAACCAGAATATTACTCTTTGTCCTAAATATAAAACTTAGTTAATCTTTTTTTAGAAAGATTAAATAAACTAAATAAAATTACTTAATCATAATATATGTTGTATATGATTAGATTATATATTAGTTTATAAGTTAGACAAATTTGTTTGAAGGAAAAACAGTAAAAATATATACCTTTAAGTAATTTATTTAGCTTCTTTAATTTCTTAAAAAAACAAATTTAACTAGTCTTATATTTAGGAGTACTATTAAGCAGGCTCTTCAAGTGTTCAAGAAGCTGAGATAGAGAGAGAGAGAATCATATTGTGTTGTTTCTTTTTTTATCTTTTGCCTTCATAAGTAGATCTTCCTTACTTGGGAATCAAATTTCTGGTTACTTGCAAGTAGCCAGCCACCTTAGCAGCAAGTGCCTGATCACATGAAGCTGATACTGAAGGTTATACATACTCATCATGTTCTTATTCCTAGACATGGTGAAACATCAACAACTTCATTTGTACAACTAGATTTTCAAAACCAGCTGTATAAAACCAGATTTCGATTTGGAATCAAAACCTATCATTCCATTCCAATCCAACCAAACATTACCATTACCAACAGAACATTAAGTCTGAGAGATATCCCAATAGCTACAAAAACATCAAGTCATCATGCAACCTCGGATTTCAATCATGAAAAGACAACCTCGTAATCAACCGACAATGCCCCATGTTCATCCTCATCCTCATGTCAATGTTTCCGGCCCCGAAGATGAAGACTACAATCTGAAGGACACCAGCCCACAACTTGGAGAGAGGTGGCCTAATAATAATAATGGAGGAAGAGGTTGGATGAGTGGTGTTGGAGGTGGAGAGAAACAACACACAAGCACATATGATCTTGTGGAGCAAATGTTTTATCTCTATGTTCGAGTTGTAAAAGGCAAAGATCTTCCTGCAGGAGCCATCACTGGAAGCTGTGATCCTTATGTGGAAGTGAAGCTTGGGAATTATAAAGGAAGAACAAGGCAATTTGAGAAGAAGATGAATCCAGAATGGAACCAAGTCTTTGCTTTCTCTAAAGACCGGATTCAATCCTCAATTCTTGAGGTCTTTTTGAAAGATAAAGACATGATGGGCAGAAATGATTATCTAGGAAGAGTTGCTTTTGATCTCAACGAGGTCCCAACCCGAGTTCCCCCAGATAGTCCTTTAGCTCCTCAATGGTATAGGCTTGAGGACCGGCGAGGTGAAATCATGCTTGCTGTTTGGATGGGAACTCAAGCTGATGAAGCATTCCCTGAAGCTTGGCATTCTGATGCAGCTTCTGTATCAGGAGAAGGTGTATTTAACATTAGATCAAAGGTTTATGTGTCACCAAAGCTATGGTATCTTAGGGTCAACGTTATTGAAGCTCAAGATGTGATACCCGGCGACAGAAATCGCCTACCGGAAGTTTTTGTCAAAGCTCAGGTGGGAAGCCAAGTGCTAAAAACAAAGATATGTCCAACAAGAACAACAACTCCACTTTGGAATGAAGACTTGTCTTTTGTTGTAGCTGAGCCGTTTGAAGAGCAATTGATGATCACCGTGGAGGATCGTGTTCATCCTTCGAGAGATGAGGTTCTTGGGAAGATAAGCTTGCCATTGACAATCTTTGAGAAGAGACTAGACCACAGACCGGTTCATTCTCGCTGGTTCAGTCTTGAAAAGCATGGTTTTGGAGCACTAGAAGGTGATAGAAGAATGGAGCTGAAATTTGCAAGTAGGATTCACTTAAGAGTTTGTCTTGAAGGTGGATACCATGTGCTTGATGAGTCCACTATGTACATTAGTGATCAAAGACCAACATCAAGACAACTATGGAAGCAACCAGTTGGGATACTTGAAGTTGGAATTTTAGGAGCACAAGAGCTTTTACCAATGAAGATGAAAGACGGTCGAGGAAGCACAGATTCATACTGTGTTGCAAAATATGGTCAGAAATGGGTCAGAACAAGAACAATCCTCGACACATTTAACCCCAAATGGAATGAACAATACACTTGGGAGGTCTATGATCCTTGCACTGTGATCACACTCGGGGTTTTTGATAATTGTCATTTAGGTGGAAACAATGAAAAAGGAGGAGGGAGAGATTCGCGAATCGGGAAAGTCAGAATTCGGCTTTCAACTCTTGAAGCTCATAGAATCTACACTCATTCATACCCTCTTCTTGTTCTTCACCCACATGGAGTCAAAAAAATGGGAGAGCTTCAACTAGCAGTAAGGTTCACTACACTCTCACTAGCCAGCATGATTCACATTTATGGCCAACCTTTGCTTCCCAAAATGCATTACTTACACCCTTTCACTGTGAACCAAATAGAGAACTTAAGATACCAAGCCATGACCATAGTTGCAATGAGACTAGGCCGAGCCGAACCATCACTGAGAAAGGAAGTGGTAGAGTACATGCTTGATGTTGATTCTCACATGTGGAGTATGAGAAGGAGCAAAGCTAATTTCTTCAGGATAATGTCACTTTTTTCTGGTATGATCTCAATGGGAAGATGGTTCGGTGATGTTTGCCATTGGAAGAATCCAATAACAACAATCCTAGTTCACATTTTGTTTCTGATACTGATATGTTACCCAGAGCTGATCCTCCCAACTCTGTTTCTGTACATGTTCTTGATTGGTCTCTGGAACTATAGGTTCAGGCCAAGACACCCACCTCACATGGACACAAAGATTTCATGGGCTGAATCTGTGAATCCAGATGAACTTGATGAAGAGTTTGACACTTTTCCAACTTCTAGGTCACATGATTTGGTGAGAATGAGGTATGATAGGCTTAGAAGTGTTGCTGGGAGGATTCAAACTGTGGTTGGAGACATAGCTACACAAGGTGAGAGATTTCAATCGCTGTTAAGTTGGAGAGATCCAAGAGCAACTAGTTTATTTGTTGTGTTTAGCTTTGGAGCTGCATTGGTTTTGTATGCTACTCCTTTTAGAGTTGTGGCTCTGGTTTCTGGTTTGCATTGTTTGAGACATCCAAGGTTTAGGAGCAAGGTGCCTTGTGTTCCAAGCAATTTCTTCAAGAGGTTGCCTGCTAGAACTGATACTTTAATCTAATTATGTACTGTTTTTTTATTTATTAATTTCGTTTGTATTATTAGATTTTATGCTCAAATACTACCGGATACTTATGTTTATTTCTTGTTACACTGTGTATAGATTATGAACATACTCAGATAAATTGAATAAATTATAAAATTACACATTTGTTATGAAAATGAGAAATTTGGAGAGTAGAATAAGAGAATAGTTGGAGAAGAAGTTGAGAGAAAAAGCATGAGAGTTTTTCTAATTCATTTATATATATACACCAATATTTTGCGCATAGCCTCTATTTAGAGGCCTTCAAACATTAAAGACTAACTTAAAGAGTTACAAGTACATAAAGAATAATATTAAGTAAAATAATGTTACAAAAAGAGATTATACCAAAAATCCTTTAATCTGGGAGTTATAGAGTATAATGTCAATAAGAATGAGATGGAATTCTATGTCTCCACTTAGTCATGAACTGCATAACAAATTATTTATAACAATATTTACATTTTTTTTATATTTCAGAATATAAGCAATATGCATTTCTAATTTTTTTGAGTTGAAGAAAAATCCACACATATTGCTTATATTTTATAAACAATGCTTCCTCAAGATTTAATTTTGTTAAACAATTAGTAGTTAAACCCAGTAAGTACCTCTATCACATCATTTTTGCCATTAAAGATTTTAATAAAATGTTTAATTGAAATAAGTGGAAGAAAAATCACTATACTTAAAAATCATTTTTAAAATTAAAATAAAGAAAAATCTAAATAAAATATCTTGTGAAATTCAAAATCTCAAAAAGATTATCACAATTTGGTATACTTCATTACTGTTGGGATTTTGGAAATTAGGATAGCCTCTTTATGATTTTGAATTTCAAAAGATATTTTATTAAGATTTTCCCTTAAAATAAACATTTCAAAACTCCAAATGGAATTATATTTAAATTCATTTCCAAGTTTAAAAATATATTAATCATTCATCCATTCTTCCTATTGATGATATATTTATCAGAAATATATCATTGGAAATAACTTTTTATTACTTCTTTAATATATCAGAAATAATTATTTTTTGTCAATCTAAAATAATTATCTTCCACTGTCATTTCTACCCGTATCCTTATACTTTTATACTCCTTCAAAAATAAGAAAACTTTGAGAATCAAGGAACCACTCATTTTTTTGACCAAAAACAATAGCAGTATTATACTACCTTCGGTCCTAATTATAGAAATACTTTTATAGTGTAATTTGCACTACAAAAGTATTCCTATAATTAGGAGTGGAGGAGGTAGTAAATTAGTAATATGATTGCTTCATTTATACAAGTTCGAACTCCGCCCATAATGGTTTATCTTGAATGAGGAAAACAATACACACAAACACGTTTCTTAAATATAAAAAATAGTTAATCTATTAAATCACTTAATTATATCATATATTATTTATTATTAAATTATATATCAATTTATAAGTTAGACAAAATAATTTAAAGAAAAAATGATAGATATAAATATTTTAAAATAATTTAATTAACTCTCACTATGTTTAATATTTAGGGAAGGAGCAATTAGAACAACAACCAGAAATTACTCAAAATGCGTTTTTTTTTTTTTTTCTCACGTAGGAAACCCAAAATTGTTGTGATACTCGTATTAACCAAATATATAAAAAGTTTATAATAAAATCAATTATTTCAAAAGGGCAAAATTGAAGAAAATAAATCCCTTGACTACTATAAAAAATCATATGGCCGAAGTGTATAAAGCTACTCAGACCTAGCTCAACAAAAACAGAACAAGAAAAATAAAGTCCAAGACTCTGCTTAGAAGACCAGTTCATGAGGCTTCATGCCTGCCTTGAGCGAAAATCTTGAACCCAAATAAGCCTTCAAGTCTGGAATGCTCTCTATGGCTTTTATCAATGCTGCGTCCACTACTTTCTGGTCATCTTTTTTCTCTTGTGGGATCACATTCTCTTCCTACAATGTCGAAAAAGAAACAGAGATATAAGAACACAGACAACTGAAATCATAGAGAGGACAATTGTACAAAGAAAGCAAAAATGTCAAACAGACCTCCTTCTCTGCCTCAAAGAACTCTCCCTCTCCCTTCTTCTGCTTCTTCTCGGCCTTTTTGGCAAAGTACTTGTCATCATACTTTTCCAAATTAACTCCGGCGATATCTATCTTCGTGGATGTTCCGATCACGTAAGACTGGCTTACACGCCTCAAAGGAACTCCATTTATCTTGAATGGACCTAAAAGGTCAAGGAAGACACACATTTTGAGGACATAGCAAACATAACAACCAAACAGGAACAAGCTACAAGTAATTAGAAATATAACTGCTTCACAATATAACATATATTCACAAACATTAGCATTTGCAGAGGAACATGCCCAGAAGGCAGCATTGAGTCTGAGGTTGAAAATATATGCAACTTAAGCAAATGAATATTATGTTGCAGCTTTGCTAAAATAACGTGTCGCAATTAAATGAAAAGACATAATGGACAAAAATTGAACCAATTTGTGATCAGAACATGTGAAATATCATCCACCTACAAAATCATTAAACTGGAAGAAACACATTACTTACCGGTAACAAGAAGCAATCCAGAAGGAAGCTGCTTCAGAAACACTACTCTCTTTCCCATGAATCTCCCAGCAAGAAGTATCAATACTGTCCCCGGAGTAATGCTGGCTCTAAAGACAAAAACAGCAGATATAAAATCATTTCACTGGAAATGTCCCCAAAAAAGGCACAGTTTACAATCTTCCATAAAGATGCATTGTCTCTAGCTACAATTTACTTCAGATCCAAAATTAAATTCAAATTCACATTGCCCAACTAGGCTCTACATGATCGAATAAAACGACCCATAAATTAAAAGTGCTCCAGCATAGATAACAAACCGACTTTACCAAATAAGAACAAGCAACAAAACGAAATTCTATAGACAAAACCAGTTTAGCATCCATATAAAAAAAAAAAAACAGCAATACACATCGAAAGAAAAATTAAGAGTTGAACAGCGATGGGCACCTAAATTTAGTAGGTTTCGGCTTGTGCTTATTGACGAGGGGCTTTTTGACGTCGTCAGCAGGATAGAATTTAGGAGGCTTCTCGGCAGGAGCTTCGGGCTTAGGTTTGGCATCGTGATGAGGGAAAACGCCGCCGTTTTTAGCCTTGATGGCCCACAAACCTCTCTTGTGGTACATCTTCGATCTCGAATATTTTCCGATTCCTCTTATCAGGTCAGGATTTCTGGAGATCCTGGCAGTTTTCGGCGCCATTGTTTTCTTCTTCCTTCTGCTGATCAGTGCTAAACCCTAATCTTTCAGCGCCAATAGACAAAAACCAGATGTATATTATTGGGAAAATCCATTTCAGGGCCCTTTTAGGACTGACAATCCCAAAAAAGACCCTAAGATTCTGACAATCCCAGGGCCTTTTTTGGAATTTTCATAATTTTTGGTGAGTTGTCAACGGGGCTGACATAGTTGTTAACGGGTAGGTTTTAACAACTAAATCAGCCCCGTTAACAACACTCTGCTAACAACTATATCAGCCTCGTTGACAACTATATCGATCTCCATTAACAACTATATTAGCCCGTTGACAACTTACCCAAGATTTGAAAATCCAGAAAAGGCCCTGGGCCTTTTTGGGATTATCAATCTTGGGGCCTTTTTTGGGATTGTCAGCCTTAAAAGGGCCCTGAAAATGATTTTCCCTATATTATTTATGTAGCGGGAAATCTATCCGACCCTCTTAGTCTCAATTTCATTTTACGGAAAATTCTAAAAACAATACACCTATCACTTCAATTTCAAAATCTTAAATTCGACCAAAAAATTTCAAAATCTTAAATAAAACGAGTTTTCAATTGTTTTACAGTTCTTATTAATCTCATTACTATTATTTTCAACAGAATTTTAAAGTTCAATTGACATTTTTCTATTTACCTTTCATTTTAATATTTTAATTAATAAAATAAAATAATTCATTTTATTCTATTTCGATAGTGATGATGATGATTTATTGAAATTAATAATTATTTTATTATTATTGAAGTAAATAATAATTTTTTTAACGGATTTTGATATTTTCATAATCTTTTTGGTCCTTTTCTTCTTAAATCCTTATTTTACCTTTGAATTAAAAAATGAATGATTGAAATATAATAGTTTATAAAATGTTATTAGAATATAAATAAATAAATTTAAGCTGTTTGAATTTAATCAGGACTATTACCGTATGTTATAAAAAATAATTAGTTTATAAATGTTTTAATAATATTTTTATAGACTATTGCATTTGAATCATCTATTTGTTTGGTCCAAGGGTTTAGAAGAGATTTTAAGAGGAAAATGAGAAATATTGAGAGGATCTTCATTTGCTTAGTTCTATATGAATAAGGATGGAAATAGACTAGGTTATACTAGGCTTTAGATAAATAGGTCTGGGCTTGCGATGGAGATCAAAAGCCTGAGCTTGCATATAGGCTTTTTTTTTAAGGTTTGAACTTAAGCCTTCAAAAAGCCTGATAAGACCTAAAGCCTATTTAAAGACTTACTTAAAATGTAGGCATTTAAATAATCTTAAAACCTATGCATCTAAGTTCATATATAATTTATTAGACTTATTTAAAAGCCTATGTTATGTCTTAAAAGTTTAGGGATTCGTTCTTATATGAAACAAAAGAGTTAGTAAGAGAAAAAAAAACACTTAGTAGCAACAATTGTCAGAGTAAATAGGAATAAGAAAAATCAATCATCTATAGAATAAGGAGATACATTTTTTAAAATCAACCAAGCACGACAAGTGACATGTAAAACTAGATAAAATGAGACAAACTCCTCTTATTATGATCATTTTCATTTAAGCATCACTAAAATGAACTTATTGCGATTATTATGTTGCATCAAATGATACAAATCGAGGCAGAGGTAGTGAGCTAGCATTGCCATCTCTAGCGATTAAAAAGAAGATACATAGATGTGATCGATTGATGAATGAAAATATTAAGCTCATAGGTAAATGATGAAATGTGAAACTTAGGGTTAAGACTAAGTTATTAATTTTATAAATAATTTACAAAATTAATTTAGATTAAATTATATATAATTATGTATAATAATACATTTCTTATTTTAAAAAAAAAAAACTAAATAGGTCAGGCTTGTAGGCTAGGCCTCATGAAAATAGGTCTGACGTGTTTACATAAATAGGCCTAAGCTAAACGAGCCAGACTAGACTTAAAGTAGCCTAGACCGTAGGCCCATAATAGGGGTCTAGCTTATTTCTACCCCTATATGTGAAATGTTAATTATTATTATTATTTTTTGCAATACATAGGTTGAAGATGGAATATCACTTAAGGAGGGTGAATAGGTGATTATAAAAATTTTCTTTTTAAACAAACACACACCCAGAAGAAGTGATAAACAGAGACTAAGAGAAGAGACAATGAACACAGAGAATTTATACTGGTTCGGTCTAACTCAACGACCTACGTCCAGTCCCCAAGCACACCTTGGGATTTCACTAACTCTTAATCACAATACAATAACACACTTTGTACTCGAATGATCCTCTCACTAGGACTCACTCCCCCTTACAAGTTGTAATCGTACACCCACACTTAAGGTTCCACAACCTTAAGATTTTACAACAAAGTAATCTAAATAAGTGTTTAGAAACTCCTCACGAGTAGATAAAAGATAAACATCGAAGTACAAGAGATATCAGAAGATATTAATGAAACAATAGTAGTTGTAATAAATTGAAATGAATGTACATCGTTTCGATAGTTGACGACTTCAATGCTTTTGGTATTTATAGTTGAAACATTTATGGCCGTTGGAGAAGCTTGAAGATCGACCGTTGTGAGTCTTAATTATTTCCGTTAGACTCATGACACTTCAGATGATATTTTTCGTCGTTTAAACATTCCAGGTGGATTTGCAGTTCCAACATTCCTTCATTCCTTTTGTTTTGCCCGTTGTGAAATAGCATTGAATGCAAAGGAGAATATCTGTAACTGCTTTCCATTTGCTCAGAAGGTGGTTACTGAGGATATCACGTCTTTAGCAATTTGCAACTAATGCTTCTGTCAGAGTTCTTGCTTTTCTGCTAAAACAATGGTTAACATCCTGTAACACACTCAAATGATGATTAGTGTTATGTTTAAATATCATTCATAAGTCAAGCAAGTGATTTGAAGATATCCCATGAGGTTTGAATTGGAATGTGTATCGTTTTTCAAAACAGAGTGTAGTCATGCTCGAGCATGACTTCAAGCTTGCTCGAGCATTGTTCAAGAAGGTATGTTATAAAATGAAAGTATCGACCTATGCTCGGGCAGCACCAAGCATCTGCTCGAGTACTCAAAAGTGCTTACTCGGGCAAAGTAATTTTGAAGAAGAAAATGATTCAGTAATCGATGATGCTCAGGCACACTACTTATCATGCTCGGGCATGATATCGCTCATGCTCGGGCATGGTGATGGTGATACTCGGGCATGGGTAAGGCAGAGAGAATTGAATACAAAACGTCAGGCTTGCTCGAGCATAATATTGTGTCTGCTCGAGCAAGATATTTTCTTGCTCGGGCACAGAGCACACAGAGAGCAAGGAGCGAAAAGCCACGATGCTGCTCGAGCATGCTTTTCCTCTTACTTGGGCATGTTGCTCGAGCATGCTATTTCCATGCTCGGGCATGCTTCGTCCAGAGAAGAATATAGAGAAAGCAAGAGACGCTGCTCGAGCAACTCTATACCCTTGCTCGAGCATGCTGCTTGAGCATGACTATTTCATGCTAGGGCAACATCCATCCAGAGACGAATGCAAAGACGATGAATAACGTTGCTCGGGAAACTCTAAACTCTTGCTCGAGCATGCTGCTCGGGCACGAGTAATTTATGCTCAGGCATGAGTCGAGCAACTCTTAAAAGATGAAGAGATTGGTTGCCTGCTCGAGCACTCGTCTACCTATGCTCGAGCACTATGCTCGGGCATCACTTATACGCTGCTCAGTCATAGTACATATAAAGCATATACTTTCAGTTTCTGGCCCGATGATGCTCGAGCACGCTAAATCACTGGTCGAGCATACTTTACCATTAAATTCTTTTTAACACTTTGAATTGATTATTTAATTAGCAAGATCAATGTTTGTCATCATCAAAACACATGAGAACTAACATTCTCCCCCTTTTTGATGATGACAATCCTTGTGAAGATGTTTTAGAGTTTAATCAGAGTTGAAAAGTTGAAAAATCACAAAGATTGAACAAAAGCAGAGTAATGTCAAAATGAAGCACCTTTTTCATTCAAATGTAGAGACTACATCAGATAATCAACGTTAAACTGTCAGTAAACTAGATTACATCAAATAACCAAACCAATTGAAACTGACAGGGAACTAAATTGAACTGATAAACGTTAAACTCTAAAAAAGAATAACTGAACTGATAAACGTTAAACTCTAAAAAAATCTTCACTCTAAGCTCTTCATTCTTCTCCCCCTTTGTCATCAGCGAAAAGTGGGCCTTGGAGAGAAGGAGGAGGAGGAGGAGGACTGTCTAAAAAGTCAGAAGAGGAAGATGAAGGGAGTTTGACAGTAGAAGGATCAATGGGAGAGTGAGATGGAGAAGGAAGACGGATTGTGGCAGGAGTGGTTTCAGAAGATGGAAGAATGACAGTGGCGGGAGTGGTTGTGGGAGAGGGAAGGGGAACAGTAGCAGGTGTAGTAGACAGAGTAGGAGTAGAATCTACCATGGGAGTCCCAATAGGAGAAGAAGAAGCAGGAGGTGGCTCAGGTTGAGACTTAGGTGCGGAAACAGTACCAGAAGGTTGACCATGAAGCTTGATGCCCAGATTGTCTATTGTCAGGTCAAGACGATGGATATGTTGTTGAAGCTTGATGAATTCACCATTCAACTGAGTCAGAGAGTTGAAATTGTTGATAGCATTTTTGTTGATTGCAGAGGTGAGTTTACCCAATTCGTCTCCAACCACTCTGATCATGTTGACATGGAGTTCCTTAAGACTATTAAGCACATTGACCACCTCATTGCAGTGATCAATCAGAGGGTTAACTGCTTCTGCGACAGCCTGCTTCACGAGAGCCTGAGTTGAGGCAGTTGTGAAGGAAGGTTGAGTCTGGAAGGTAGGAGGAGCCTGAGATGATTCTGCTTCATCGGGAACCTTAGAAGGAGAAGGCTTGAGTTCTGGTGTTGCCTTTGGAACCTTCTTCTTGGTGGAAACTTCGGTGAAGGAAATCCTCATGCTGGTCATGTGTTTAACCCCAAACTTCTTGGGATATTCTTCCTTATCGTCGGACAGAAACCAGACATTGTGGGCTTGCAGAATGCGAGAGATTAAGGAAGGGTAGGGCATAGTTGCTCGCTTTCTGATTGAGGCTTCTGAGATGAAAGAGACCATCTCATCCAGTATCCACTTCCCAAGGTTTCTGGGCTCCTTAGCAACGATGGAAGCGAATTTCTCAAAATCTTTATTGACAAAGTGAGTGAAACTTTGTCCTTTATGTACTAAACTTCTGCTATAGACGTACCAGAGCACCCTATATTCATCCTTCATCATAGCTGGAGACAGGTGGAGCTTCTTGCCATCATATGGCGTAGTTGGAAAGAGAATCCTATGGCATTCAGCATCAGATAGGCGTGGAGGATCCTCAGGAGCTTCAACTATACCCAGTATGGTATTCAAACTCTCAACAGAATTCCTAATCTCCTTTCCCCTTATCTTTGAAACCAGAATGTCATCATCACCTTGGTCCTCCTTTGATAGAACATACATGTGGTAATAGAAAATCCTGAATACTTCAGGAGAATAGGGAAGATTGATACGAAGAAGAGGCATGAAAGGATGTAGCCACTCAGAAAGGTATAGGTTACACTTATCTCTAAAGAAACCCAAATCGACATAAACGATAGGGCAGAAAGGTCTCTTGTTGAAGTAAAAAGCAAAGTGTTGATAATCATCAACAACCAGAGGGTGTTGTATCATACCCGGTGAAGGTTCAAGGATGGTTCCCTCTAGTTGAGATGGAGAAGGACCAACTGAGCCAGCCCCAGAATGTTTCTGACTTCGACTGAAGGAGGGTTGCTTCTGGCTTGTTGAAGGCTTCTTACTGGATTTCTGACTCAGCGAAACTTGTGGTTTCCGAGGTTGCTCATCGAAGAGGGTTGCGGTATCTTTAGAATCAGAAGGAGTAAGAGATGGAAACCTAGGTCGTTTGGCTTTGACCTCAGGTGACAATTTGGTCTGAAGCCTGGTTTGATGCTATCCTGGTTCTTCAAAAGATACAGCTTTGTCCTTCGGCTTCATCGGTGATTTGTGCTTTGGAGCTATCTTTGCCGGTGAATTTGCCTTTTTCTTCTCTGAAGGCTTGGTCTTCTGTGTTCGAGGCTTCTTTGTATGTGGTTGAGTAGAGGATGTCGGTGGAGGAGATTTGTGAGGACCACCCAATGTTTTGGCCATTTCGATGAAGGTTTGACGAAGATAGGAGCGAAGGATTGAGAGAAGAGTAGAATAGAAAAGACAGAGGATTTAGGATTTAGGGTTCGTTGAAACAAGAGTGATTTTGAACAGAAGAGAGAGAATGGCAGAGAGCTTAAATAGAGGAAGGAGAATGGCTTCTTTGTATGTGGTTGAGTAGAGGATGTCGGTGGAGGAGATTTGTGAGGACCACCCAATGTTTTGGCCATTTCGATGAAGGTTTGACGAAGATAGGAGCAAAGGATTGAGAGAAGAGTAGAATAGAAAAGACAGAGGATTTGGGATTTAGGGTTCGTTGAAACAAGAGTGATTTTGAACAGAAGAGAGAGAATGGCAGAGAGCTTAAATAGAGGAAGGAGAAAACAGACGAAACGACGCAAGCAACAGACACGACAGAGTGTCGTTTACTCGAGCAGTGTATAAAACGTGCTCGAGCACATCGTTGCTTGGGCAGACTTTGTAGTTTGCTCGAGCAGAGATGTAATACCCCTGAATAATAATAATAATAATAATAATAATAATAATAGATTAAAATAATAATAATATACCAAATCAATGTTTGTAGTGTAATTTATTAATTGGCAATAATTAAAGAGCCCAGCCCATAGCCAAAACCCTAGATTTTAATTATAAACTTAGGTTTAGCCGCCTAAACCTAAAAAACGCTCAACTCTTTTTCTCTGCTACGGCATCCTCCTCCCGCACTCTCATCAAATCATTTTTCTAGAAGGCTAGCAAAGATGGAGACCAGGTAATCCTAATCCCCATAAGTCTTAGGTTCATGTAATCCTAATTCCCATATAGCTTAGGTTAATCCATACTACATGTAATCCTAATCCCCATAAGTCTTAGGTTCATGTAATCCTAATTCCCATATAGTTTAGGTTAATTCCATATGAATTCTGATAGGGTAGTTATGATCCTAGAAATATCAGGGCTGTTTTACATGAAGTATATATATTATATGTAACCCTAATCTATAATCCTAATCCCAGTAGGAATTAATATTAGATACTTTATAATTATCTTTTTTCTTCTTCTCGAATTACGCGTGAAGCTTCTCTGCAAAATAATTAAAAGTTTGTGATTAAATGAATAAAGCTCGCCCCGGCCTTCGTGCGAAGTTACATACCATTACATACCCCTGTGCTTGAATTTTTTTGTGATTAAATGAATCACTTTGCCTCGGCCTTCGTGCAGGAATCACCTAAAATTACATGACCCTGTGCATGAATTTTGTAATGATATACATATTATACATGATCCCTGTGCATCCTTTTTGTGCCTAAATACAATTGCTACAATTGCTTCGTGGACTTCTTTCCTTTAATCTGGGAGTTATAGAGTATAATGTCAATAAGAATGAGATGGAATTCTATGTGTCCACTTAGTCATGAACAATAGCATAACAAATGATTTATAACAATATTTATATTTCAAAATATAAGCAAAATGCATTTCTAATTTTTCTGAGTTGAAGAAAAATCCACACATATTGCTTATATTTTATAAACAATGCTTCCTCAAGATTTAATTTTGTTAAACAATTAGTAGTTAAACCCAGTAAGTACCTCTACCACATCATTTTTGCCATTAAAAAAAAATAAATATTTTAATATGTTTAATTGAAATAAGTGGAAGAAAAATCACTGTACTTAAAAATCATTTTTAAAATTAAAATATCTTGTGAAATTCAAAATCTCAAAAAGATTATCACAATTTGGTATACTTCATTACTATTGGGATTTTGGAAATTAGGATAGCCTTTTTGAGATTTTGAATTGCAAAAGATATTTTATTAAGATTTTCCCTTAAAATAAACATTTCAAAACTCCAAATGGAATTATATTTAAATTCATTTCCAAATTTAAAAATATATTAATCATTCATCCATTCTTCCTATTGATGATATATTTATCAGAAATATATTATTGGAAATAATTTTTTATTACTTCTTTAATATATCAGAAATAATTATTTTTTGTCAATCTAAAATAATTATCTTCCACTGTCATTTCTACGCGTATCCTTATACATTTATACTCCTTCAAAAATAAGAAAACTTTGCGAATCAAGGAACCACTAATCTTTTTGACCAAAAACAATAGCAGTATTATACTACCTTCGGTCCTAATTATAGGAATACTTTTATAGTGTAATTTACACTACAAAAGTATTCCTATAATTAGGAGTGGAGGAAGTAGTAAATTAGTAATATGATTGCTTCATTTATACAAGTGCGAACTCCGTCCAGAATAGTTTATCTTGAATGAGGAAAACAATACACACAAACGCGTGTCTTAAATATAAAAAATAGTTAATCTATTAAATCACTTAATCATATCATATACGGATATACAGAGTATTATTTATTATTGGATTATATATCAATTTATAAGTTAGAGAAAATAGTTTAAAGAAAAATGATAGATATAAATATTTTAAAGTAATTTAATTAACTTTGATTATATTAAATATTCAGGGAAGGAGCAATTAGAACAATAACCAGAAATTACCAAGGTTTTTAAAACCGGACCGGTCATTGAACCTGTCGGGGTACTGGGTAAAGGGTCAGTGGGTCAGACCGGAGTCAAACCGGGACTAAACCGGTGAGAGAGTAAAGATTTTAGGGTTATAAATATAAAATTATAAATAAAATTAAAAAATTAAACCGGCTAATGCCCACCTCTTATCTTTATCTATAGTACAACATTATTTATAATTAGTTAAGTAGGAGTAAAACTAAATACGTTCAGTTTGTGTGATTTTTCCTTCTTTTCTATTGCAATTTAACTAATACAATAGCCTCAAAACACCCATGTTAAACTCAATGAATGTGTCTTATTCATTCTTCAATCAATGTACAATCAATGCCTTATATAGGCATACACACACCTAACTCTACAGGCCCAATAGGATAGGCCCAACATACACATACTAACACTACACATACTAACACTCCCCCTCAAGTTAGGGCTATATGTATCAATAGTACCTAACTTGCTAAGCAATTACTTGAAAATCTATTGGTTCAACTTTTCTTTATCAAATACATGAATCTGTTGCAACTTTGCCATTAATCATCAACTACATCTTCAAGTATCCTTCTTCTAAGAAGTAGGGATCTACAAGCCTTCTTCTTTCACAAATATCTCTTCTTGAGCTTTCTCTGCCAGGTACTCCTGAATTTATTCTTCCCTGTGCTTGAGCTTTCTCTGCCAGGTACTCCTGAATTTATTCTTCCCTGTGCTTGAGCTTTCTCTGCCAGGTACTCCTGAATTTATTCTTCCCTGTGCTTGAGCTTCTAAACAAGACCATCAATATTATTGGCCTCTCCAAACGTCTCACCGGAGACAAACACCAAACGGCCTCACCTGAGACCAAACAATACTCCAAACGTCTCCAAGTTTACCATTGGAGCAGAGTAATCATAGAAACTCTGAAACCTCGATGGAATAACATCACCGAGAAACCAATATAAAACTTCAAATGCAGATTTCCCCTGCACTTCAAAACCATTGACAGCTTTTCTGCCTGATCCTTAACACAGCCTTATCACAACATAAGCTGTAATCTTCCAGCAAACAACCCTGTAATTGAATGCTACAAACTGCCTAAAGCAGAAATCTTTCTTCTCCTGGTTCTTATCTTTAACCATGCCCATCTTACTGTTTATTATCCCCAGTATAGCACTTTTATCCTTCCTGTTTTTTTCGTGGCAACTTTTACATCCAGAATCGCCCTAAGCTTCTTGTAAGAGTCAGAATCTGGGACTTGTCCACTTTTGACCATCTTCTTGTGATAATAAAATGCCCTCTTATAATCTCTAACACGAAATAGGCATATATCATCATTGAATAGGTTATTGAATCAGGTTTTAGATTCAGAAATGCATCTGCAGCCATGTCACTCATATTCTTCTGCTTCCCATATGCACTGATTAGGCAAGTATACGATTTCACATCCAGATTCAGGCCATCATCCTCCATTTCTACCATCAACTTCTCTACAACCTAAGGCTGCATTCTTCTGCCGTATGCATACATTAAAATGTTAAGTGTAGAAGCAGTGGGCTTGATCCCCTTGCTTTCATCTCAGCAAAGAGGCCTTGACTTCTTCTATATAGTTGGATTTACAAAATGCATCCATAAGAGTGTTGTACACAATTGCATTTGAAGAGACTCCTTTTGTTTCCATTTCTGATTGGATGATGAGTGCTTCCTTAATCAACCCCTCATCACAAAATGACTTGATTAATGCACTAAAGACTTCTTCGCTCCATCTGACTCCTTTTCTGTTCATTTTCTCAAAAATTTCCACGCATCTTTCGCAGAATGGCCAAGTTTTCTAATTATTGTAATCACAATAGAGCATGTCACGTGATCTGGACATATATTATCATGTTCCATTGACTCGTATAGCTTCAAGGCATCTTCATACCTTCTACTATATAATAGACCTGATTAACCAACAGATCTTGAACCTCGAATACAGAAAACCATTACCCAGTCTAATTGTAACACCCCGGTTTTCACAACTGTTTTTATAGCGTTTTGATCAGAGTTTTGAGCGACAAATTTTTTTTTTTAATAATAAAGAGTAACTGAATAACATTGATAACAGTGTATCTGGCTGTTCATAAGGCCATACATTCCTCCGAGTGTTTACATCTAGCGTAAGTACAACTAAAGCGTCTCCATCTGATCTTTATGCTAGCTCCCTACCTTGTCCTCGATTTACGTGGCCTCGCTTGCTTCTCTCTCGGCTCTCGGTCCTCCGGACCTGAAGCTATAAATGAGATCCAATTTAGCGCATTGGATCTCGGGTAACAGTTAACCTCATGCTTATAAACAAGTATATGTACAACGTGTATTTCTAATTTCACAAAGATTGATCAAGCCAGTACAACAACATAAAACTGTAATAGTGATCTAAGTACGATTCCTTAATCACAGTGTGTCTAAGTACGGTTCCATAGGCACGGAGTATCTAAGTACGGTTCCATAGACACGGGGTATCTAAGTACGGTTCCATAGACACGGGGTATCTAAGTACGGTTCCATAGACACAAGGTATCTAAGTACGATTCCTTAGACACGGGGTATCTAAGTACGGTTCCATAGATACGGTGCATCTAGCACCGAATAGAATGGCCAGGTAAGTGTCTATCATGGGGCCTCACCGACTTATACGGCGACTAAATGGCTTACCCACATAGACTAGCCTTGCCTTCGGCACCAAACTATTCACACAACATATTATCACATATAATCATTCAATAATCATCAGATTAGTGTTACAGTACGCGAACGTACCTTCGTTGACGACGTTAGGTACTTCTGGCGGAAAACGTACTTTTACGGAAAAACGTGAAACAGCGGCACGTCGGGCAGCGTAACGGCATCAGATCAGAGTTTCTGAAGTCCTATTAGAATAATATCACTTTCATTAGTGATTTGGCATTATAACTGGCATTTTAGGCAAAAATTACCATTTTGCCCCTATACCCCTAATTGGCGGAATTTCGCCAGCACTTCGTTACTTTGACTCCGAGTTTTCCAAAATTTCGCCAGAACTTCGACCCAATGATAATTTTCGAAACTTAGGACTAAAATACCCCTATCATATGATATCTAATCATACTTGGAAGATTAAATACTAATCTAACATTACTACTCTAACTATCGAAAGAACTACTAAGCTTAAAGCTCGGTACCGAAAAACTTACACAGAGCTTCGCTTCAAAATTCCCCAAGCTCCTCCTTCTCTCTTCTCTCTCTCTAGATTCTGCCAAGGAACTTGAGAAATGGTGTGAATTTTTGAAGAGGAAACAAGGCTATTTATAGAAGAAAGTAAGGACATAAAGGGAAATACCAAAGTTGTTTATAACCATGGAAAATCAACACCAAAATGGTGTTTAATTCTTGACCATGGGAGGGTGCTGGTCAAAATTGAGAGATGATGTGGCAGCCCTTGGCTGGTCCAAAAATTTGATTACAATTGCCACTTTATGCCTGGTCTGGCCGATTTCCCCGATCGGTACCCGATTCGCGTGATTTCGGAAAAATCTTAAACTTTTGGATTTACAACTTTGAAACCATCTCCTCACTCATTAGAAATGTCCAAGTTAACCTAAATTTTGATCCCATATAGGGCTCCAACTGTCCAGTTTGAAGTTTTCTCGAAAACGTGTCCAAACGCGTCCGGTTTGAACGCATTTCGAAATCATCAACTTCTTCAAAAATTCACCGATTCCAAATATATCTAGATAAATTCAAACTCATTCCTAGATATTGAGTTAAAATTTATTTTCTTCATATCCAAAAATGTGCCTATCTGCATTTTTCCCTATTTCGTCTTATTAGGAAATGCATTAACGGTCTCGGAATTAACTTCCAGAAGAGGTCACTTGAAGGTAAAAACTCACTGATCAATATTTTACCTTGACTTTTGAAATCCTATTCCTAGATCTCTAGATAGGATCCGTTTCCTAATTTCTAAATTACTATTCATAATTTTTTACTTTAATTAATTATAATATATTATAATAGCAACTTGATTTTAATATCTTATCTTCAATTTTTTTCCTTCTCTTGGTCAAGTTCGGCTGCCCCTTATTTTTTGCAATAAATATTTATTTTTATTTAATTATTTAATTATTCATTTTATTTAATTTTCACAAAAATTCCACAAAAATCCCTAATTGGTCCATTCTTGTATTTAGGCCTAAAAATACCTAAACTCAACTATTTTTCTCCAAAATTTCCAATTAATTAGTAAACATGTTTTTACTAATTTTAAAACAAAAACCACTATTTTTAGGGTTTTACATAATTACTTGTGAATTTCATGTGCTTATGCTTAAGTAATTAGCCCAATATTACTTTATTACTTAATTATCACAAGTTGATAATTTTCTTACTTAGAACATCTCATTACCTTCATATTCTTGTATTAACATTAGCATTTCCATGCCTCTTACATTATTCTATAATTTGCAAGGGTATTATGGTCTTTATATTACTTTTTGAACATTCTTACACAATTTCTCCAAGTTCATAATTTATTTAATTACCATAATTAGAGATAATATATTCTCCTAACTCACTTAGTCATTTTACGCCTTTTAGGATTTTTCATAATTTTCTAAGTTAATTATGTCCCTTAGGGGCATTTTCGTCATTTCGGCACTTTGGCCCTTAAATTCTCTAATTTCCTAAAGAATTAGCTTAGAAAAATAGACCAAACATACGCAGAATTAAGACCATATATATTTTCTTAACAAAAATACCCCTTTTCTTTATCTGGGTATTACACTAATCCCTGGAGTTATCAATTAATTTCCACAAAACCACTCCAAAAGGAGGTGCCAAGAACAGGAATAACAGAGACGTGTACCAACTTCTCTGGCTAAGACTTATAGTCAGCGAAATCCGATGACCGCCAACCACAGAGTCACCAAGAACGACTCCGGCGACCAAGTACAGCTCCGGCGAATAGTGACAAAATCAATCAACGAGATCAATTCGTATGAGACTTACCGGCGATTCGAACCACCCACCACGAGCCACCGTCGGATTCGGTGAACCAAGAACCACCGCCGGAGAAAGGGACAAGAACCGCGAACCAGGTCGAACTACTGACCAATCAACCATCGCGATCCACCTTGAGCTTCAACCAACCAAGAAACTTGATATCGAGAAAAGTTCTCTGCGTCTCTTCTCTTCTCCCGGTTCATTCTCTGCGCAACTCGTGAATTGAAGATGGAAACCGGGTCGGACTCGGTTTCTTGTATATCCGTCGGGTCTTGGCCCCCTTTTCTTGATTTTGGGCTTTTAACTTCTTGAAAATACAGCCACTTGTGTGGGCTGTTTCTTCCTTTGTCAGCCATTTGTTTGGGCCTCTTTCTTGAAAATACACCACATAAAATGCATTCTGCATTGTCTTGCCCTCTTTCTTGAAAAAAAATAAATTAACCTGGCTCTGATACCATGTTAAACTCAATGAATGTGTCTTATTCATTCTTCAATCAATGTACAATCAATGCCTTATATAGGCATATAGGCATACACACACCTAACTCTACAGGCCCAATAGGATAGGCCCAACATACATGTAATACCCCGAAATTTGAATTAGGGAATTTAAGGGCCAAAGTGCCAAAATGACGAAAATGCCCCTAAGGGACAAAAATGATTTAGGAAAATTGTGAAAAATCCTAAAAGTCAGTAAAATAATTATTTGAATAACGAGAGTATGTTATCTCTAATTAGGGTAATTTAATAAATTACAAAACTTGGAGAAATGAAATAAGAATGCTCAAAAAGCATTAAAATGACTAAATTACCCTTGTAATTATCAAATAATATAAGAGGCATGGAAATGCTAAGGTTAATACAAGGATATGAAGGTAATAAGGTGTTCAAAGTAAGAAAATTATCAAAAAGTGATAATAAGGTAATTAGATAATTATTAGCTAATTACTTAAGTCGAGCAAAAGAAATTATGAAATAATTATGTAAAACTCAAAAATTAGTGGTAATTGTCTTAAAATTAGTAAAAATATATTTACTAATTAATTGGAAATTTTGGAGAAAAATAGTTGAGTTTAGGTATTTTTAGACCTAAATACAAGAATGGACCAATTAGGTAATTTTGTGGAAATTTTTGGAAAAATTAAATAAATAAATCATTAAATAATTAATTAAATAAAAATAAATATTTATTAATTATAATTATGGGGCAGCCGAAAATTTAAGGAAAAATGAAGATAAGATCACATGTTTAAAATTTTGCAACTTGCATAATAAAATATATTATAATTAATTAAAGTGAAAAAGTGGTGAATAGTAATTTAGGAATTAAGAAACGGATCCTATCTGGAGATCTAGGAATAGGAATTTCAAAGTCAAGGTAAAATATTGATCGGAGAGTTTTACCTTCAAGTGACCTCTTCCTAAGTTAAATCCGAGGTCGTTGTGCATTTTCCTAATAAAACGAAATAGGGAAAATGCATATAGGCATATTTTTGGATATAAAGAAAATAAATTCTAACTCAATATCTAGGAATGAGTTTGAATTTATTTTGACATATTTGGAATCAGTGAATTTTTCTGAAGAAGATGATGTTTCCAGAAAAGCGTTTCGTAACCGGACCCGTACGGACACGTTTTTCGAGGAACTTCAGACTGACTGTTGGAACCCGGTAAGAGACCGAAATCTAAGTTAAAATAGATATTGTTGATGAGAAATATAAGATCTTCAAAGTTATGGATTTAGAATTTTGAGATTTTCCGAGATTACGCAAAACGGGGACCGATCGGGGAAAATGTTTTTTTTTTATAACCTAAAATTCCAAACAAGGCCTTATCAAAACCCTATAAATACCCCCCCCCTCCTTCACAAATTCTCACACCATTCCTTGCTCCTCTTGGCCGAAAAACCTAGAGAGAGAAAGAAGAGAGCAGTGCTCTGAAATCTTGCGTAAAGCCTGTAGAATTGTCCTAAATCTTCAACGGGTAAGTCTTTTGGTTTTTAGTCTTTAGTTTTTAGTTTAGTAGTTAGTAGAATTGTTAGTTAGATTTAGAAAGTAGGTGACAAGATTCCTACAAATGTTTTAGAGCCTTGTTTGCGTTGAAAAAATATGCAGAGGTGTAAACATAGTAGGGATCGAGTCGCTGAAAAGTTGTAGTTTTTTTTTATAGCTCTTTCACAAGTAGTTGTTATAATGTTAGGATAGCCTTTAAATTTCAAGTATGATTTGGGTATCATATGGGAGGGCTATTTTAGTCATTATTTTCGAAAATCATAATTGCGTCGAAGTTCTGGCAAAATTTCGGGAAGAAAATTTGCTAGAGTAACGAAGTGCTGGCGAAATTCCGCCAATTAGGGGCATAGGGGCAAAATGGTAATTTTTACCTAAAATGCCAGTTATAATGTCAAATTACTAATGGAAGTGACATTATTCTCATAGGATATCTGAAACGTTGATTCTGCTGCCGTTACGCTGTCCGACGAGCCGCTGTTGGACGTTTCGCCATTTTTCCATAAAACGTGCCATTTCCGTCAAGAAGTACCGAAGTACCATCAAACGAAGGTACGTTCGCGGCATCTTTGTAATACTAACTCGATGCTTATAGTCTCGCTTATATATGGTACGGATAATTTCATAAGCCATGGGTGGAACTCGTTCGGGCCATGCACGGTGACTAAGGTAATAAACTTAGATAATCACTTACGGCTTTACGGGTTATATTAAGTATAATACCGTCATGTTTTCCTAGCGCTACGGACACGACAAGTACATCGTGGCACACAATTAAAGTGCGACGAGATAACTTTGCTTGTAGGGCGCTTGTTATTTAATGATCATATATATCATTGCCGTAATCATAGAAATATCATTGAACATAAAGTGTTATATAAGCATGAGGTTAACCGTTACCTGAGATCCGATAAACGTTGGATCTCAGCTCTTACTATAGTATCACATCAAGGTCTGGAGAGAGAGACCAAGGACGGAGGATAAGAGTAAGCGAGCGGACATCACACATGAAGTTGAAGACCGAGTGGAGACTCCGATCAAGGACGTCTAGTATCTAAACAGATAATGTATTAATCTTTATGAACAGGCAGATACGCCACTGTTATTGTTATAATCAGTTACTCAATGTTTTGATTCCGCCGATGCTCTACTCTGATTAATGATGTTTTAAAAAAAAAAATTTGGCTCTGAAATTGGGATGTTACAATACACATACTAACACTACACATACTAACAACCCAGATATCAACTCCCCTGACAGTGCTATCATGGAGAATATCGTGGATCAATACTGCACCGTAGTTTTTTTGAGTCCTAATAGTTTGATTTGACTTCATTTGATTTTAGATCCGCAATTTCCGATTGGCACTCTGTTTTATAATTAATTGGAATTATTGTTGCAATGAATTAACAGAAAATTTAGGAATTAGGTTTTATTTATACTCTTTTTGCGATCTCAATTGATATGACATTATGTTTGATGGAAATTGATTATTATTGCCAATTCCATTTGAGATTCTTGTTTGCTGATAATATTTGGAGGCCGATTCATTGATTATTATTGAGTGTTTTTTTGATAATTGGAATGGGCAATTAATGGAATCGGCAATAAATGAATCGCCAATTTGCCGATTTAAAGATATACTATAGTATCTCAGATTTAGTTAAATTGAGATATAGTATCTCAGATTTAATTAAATAGAAAGATATCATATTTCAGATTTAATTTATAGAAATAAATCAAATCAGCAGGCTTTTAATTCGGATTAAATAAATAGATTAGATTAGATCTGTTGGACAGATTTAATTAATGCTATTTAAATCTAAAATTAGAATTCAATATTAATTGAGATTAATCTTGAATATTCTAATACGACCCAATTAGGGTTTTAGAAACTCTATAAAAGATATTGATCTAGTCGTATTAGAATAAGGAACAAGCCGCGAAAGAAATCCTAGAGAGAAAAGAGGTGAGACGCAAAGTAAGAAGGCGCTAGCTGTTCTGTGTGGATACTGGTAGAGGGAGTGGATTCATAGAGTCGGCTCCAAAGGTGTTAGCCCACGTGTTCGAGAACCGCTGCGTGTACGGATCCCAACCCTCGTACGTTTAGATTGGGTTTTCTATATGCGAATACATGTGATGTATGTAATGTTTAACCGAATTTGTTATGCGTTCAAATCGATAGTTCGCGTAAGGGTTTTCTACATGCGATTATATGAGATATATGTATGTTTAAAATCGAATCTTATATGCTTTAAATCAATATATGATAAACCGATTTTTGATGCGTTTAAATCGAAATATCTTCTTTGTACCTATCAATACTTGAAATATTTTTTTTTTTTTAAAAAATAGGAGATATTTCAAAATATTGGCAGGTACGAAAATAATAATTCAAATAATTTTTTAAAATTATGAAATATTTTTTATTAATACAACTTAAATATCTTTTGAGTACTGAGGTGTTTTGTTTTCAAGGACCAGCTGTTCCCTTTTTGTGCCAAAACGACGTCATTCTTCAGTCTCGTGCTTCGTCTCTTGGCTCTCCACCACCGTCTTTCCCTCTCGTCTCTCAACGGCTCGACCTCGGTCCTCCGTCCGCTCGTCTCTCCACCACCGTCTTCTTTCTTCGATTGCCTCGACCTCCGTCCGCTCGTCTCTCGACCTCGAATCCAAAGACGCAACGGCAAGACACTCCAAATTGATAAACGTGGCTATGACTGGTGATTCCGTTACCAATTTACTTGTATGGAGTAGATTCAAGCATCTAAGGCTGATTAAGGATTCCCAGCCCAAAGGTAAACTAGTGATGGCAGTCAAAGATAGATCCAATAATATCTGCAATTTCAAATTGTTTAATGGAGGAATGTAACTCAATTCTTCGCATCCTGAAAGTAGTAAAGCATTGAGACATTTCAAGTTCGACACGGATTCGGGCAAACACTTGATCCTAGTGTGAGACAAATCAAGTGTTTTAAGAGCAGCATGTTCTTTGAAAAAATCATCCGAGATGTAGTTGAGATTTTCATTACCATCTAAAAGCAAGTGTGGAAAGTCTAGAACACCTAGGAGATGTGCCATCTAGAATTGATTGTATCTTGTTTCCCATCGAAAAACCTTTTGTAGATCATCTTTCCATTGGTCATCACTTGGTATTTCTATTAGATACTTATAAGCATTTGCCATAATTTCTCCTGTCTTCGCAATGTTAATAGCCAAGGCTCTAAGAAATTTGTTCATCCTCCATTTCCCATAACATTCATCCAACATACTATGATCTTTTAATTTATCCAACATGTCGTAACCTTCATTGTACAACACTCTCAACTTCTTTGCCTCCCCTATGCTATCATAAACAAATCTTATGAAACAAATACTATCGTAATCAGAAAAAGATTCATTCTTGGCATTTAAGACACAGTTCAAGAAGAACCTTCGCAATTTGTTGGTTAAGAAATCATAGCTAGATTTCAAAACTGGAAACACCCATGTGTCCATTTCATATTGCCCATTGCCCAGGTTTTTAAGACACTCCAACATATGACTCCATTGTCTAACCTGCTTTTTCCCCTTCATGCTTGTCGCAACTCTAACAATAGCAAGGGGAAAACCCTCGCATTCATCTGATATATTCCGTGCAATCTCCTTTACCTCGAAAGACAGCTTCTTCACGCAATCCCATAATCTTCTCAAACAAAGCCCAACTATCTCTTTCATTTAGAGATTTCACTTTTACTGTATTCTTCTCACAATCCATACCTTGACACACTTCCAATGTACGAGTTGTCATAATCAATTTAATTCGATTATCTGACATAGGGAATCCAACCTCCTTTAGAAATAAATGATCCCAAACATCATCTAAAATAAGAACACATTTCTTAATCTCTTTGAATGCTTGTAATAATTTCCCGGCAATTATTTTAACCTCAAACTCATCAATCGATCTAGCTATCACTTTTTGCAAATGGGATCGGAGATGCTATATTTTTGTGATACAGTTACCCAAATAACTTTGATGTCACCACCAGCTTCTTCTAAAATAAGTCTGTTATGTATATGAGTTGCTAAGGCTGTTTTTTTTTTATGCACTTTGCTCCTCATTAAATGATAAAAAAGTTACTAACAAGAGAGTAGCACAGAGAAACATAATTAAGACGAGGTTACAATTCAATGAGAGTAACGTCTGAAAGTTATGCACATTTTTTTAAGAAAATTCAAGAGCTTCAACTAATTTTAATAAATTTTCATAAATGATGGATATATAGTTAATGCAGGTGCTCATACCTTTCTGTAAACCATCGTGCCTATTCACTCTGCAATCATATTTTGCTTCAATAAGCGTTTCGGAAGCATCATCGTCTCCTGATCTTTTAGTGCCATCTTGCTTGTCAACTTGTGCATAGAGTAGTTCTCTTGCTTTGTCATATAGATTTTGTTTTTCTTGGTTCAGGTCATTGGTAAGCAACCTAAAAGCCAAATCCTCCCTTTCTTTTGACTGTCAAACTACATTATAATATTGTTGTCCATATCATTTATGTGAACGAAAGAATTAAAGTGCCAGCATGCTCGTGTAGGATTGTGTGTGGTCATACCTGAAATGAACTCTCTCCCTTCACATAATTATCTGATTGTTGCATGTAGTTGATAACAAAGACACCACAATCAAATCTACAAATGGAAGAAAATAGGAAAAGGTCATGCATGATAAAAACTTTTTCTATTAAACCTTATATAATTTAACATAGTAATTGTCCACTCACCCATTAGGTTGCAAGAGGATATTGTCTGCCATCTTCAAATGAAATTCTGTAAATGGTACTTTCTCGAAGAGTTTTCCCATGGCAATCAACTAGACATAAAAACCAAAATTCTATATAATCAAAAGAATCATTAATAATGTTAAGAATATATTACAATTATCTAACACTCACCAATTTTATTTTTTGTCTCATCACGGTCTGTTTCAGCCCCAAAATTGGGACCAGAATCCCATATTTCAACCACTTTTTTGTTTAAATGGAAAATGTATGCATAAAAATGTCCACATGTCTCGTCTCCAATGCGAACAGGAATAAACACCTGTTATTTGTGAGAACGGAAATCAAATTGATATGTAGCCAAATAAAAAAAGTAATCTCGTTGATGAAGAAACTTTTCAATAAAGAGTTGAAAAGAAACACCTTCTCAGGCGTTTTGACGTGAATTATATAATCTTCTCTCATCTAACCTTAAGCAATCGAACACATATCGTATCATCTGCAAGTCGTCATCATTCCAATTGGAAACAAAAGATGACCCAACTTGAATCCTTTCCTGATACTTAGCATCACCTTGGATTTGTCCTGATTCATTTTTGACATGCTATATAAACTTTTGGAAACAAAAGATAAGTGTTTTATTGGGTTGGTTTAGGGTTTGTAAATTTTTTTTACGTTATTCAAATTTTCCTGATCCATTTTTTGGCAATATAAACTTGCAAAAGAGTACAAAAGGATTAACAAAACATATTTTGATTATCCATTGTTTAATATGTACCCTAATCTATCAGTCATTTTTATCTGGCACTTGATCTTATCACCAGAATTATTAAGGGAAGATTTAAAACTCTTTACCTCTTTCGGAAAATCAAAGGAGTTTCTAATTTAATCTTTGATTAAATCTATAAGGTGTAACTAAGAAATTTGAATTAATATTAGATGTGGGCAATATGGGAGAGATGTACTTCCTCCAGCTCTTAATATAAGAGCTAGTTGGGGATTGGATTTGGTCGTAAATGTAATATCCCAATCCAATTTGCCTCCCAAATTTACAATTTATTCTTTCAAGTGTCCCTATTGAATATTCATATGTAAACTACATTATCTCCCATCAATAGCAACGTGGGAAATTAAATCATCTCCCAAATGTTTGACACTAAATTATATCTCATTCAATTGGTTCCTTTTTTTCTCACCCTAAAATATGACAAGCTCTCTGCAACGAGCCAGTTGCCCTCTCTCGTGCCCTTTTTTGCATCCATTTTCTACTCTGTCATCCTGCTTCCTTTTTGCTTAAAACATTTGGTACTAGAAAAGACAGTAAATATCTACCACTATGTATTTATTCCTAGATATAATATAGCAGACGTATGGGAATTAAATTATCTCTCTCACTTGTTCCTACTTTCTCACTCCAAAATATGTGCAAAACTGTCCACTTACATTAGTAATAAATGGATTATTAATAATCTAAGATTGTCTATAAGTGACGATTTAAATTAAATTTGAGTTAATTAGTGGGGAAGTGTTCGATTAGGGTATATGATTTCCAACTAAATAACTCAAAGCGCAAAACGAATAACTAAATCTGCACTTACGTTCATTAATGATTAAACTAATAATACATCAAGTCATACCTCGATCAGAACGTATGAGTTGGTCTTTGAGACTGGTAGATTGAGGAAGGCCTTTGATTAATGAATATGAGATTTATGTTAGCACTTTAAAGGATAGGAAAGAATTGCATATGATTTGCAGCCAAATAAACTTGTAAAAGAGTACAAAAGAATTAATAAATTATATTTGATTATTCAATATTCAAACTAATAGTAATATATTCCAATAAGTCCTTTTTAAAAAGTAGTTCTAACATTATCACCAGATCTAACGTAATATATTTAGAAAAGACAAGAAGGTATATAATCCTTCGGTCCACAATATAAGTAACTTCGATAGTTATGAATATGTTTATTTATCAATTTTTTCAATGTAATTAATCTTTAAATGTGGCTCCATGTTCATGGTTAAAAATATGTGGCTCCATTCTCTCTCTTCTAAAACCTCATTTATTCTAAGTAGAGTAAAAAAATTAATTTAAGATATATTTAATAAGCTAACTATCATTTCTTAATTCTAATGAGTTAGTTTATAATTAAAGTAATGTAACATTATGCCCACTGATGTACTTTCTTTTCCATCTAATCACAATCAAAGCGGGTTCACTATATTCACATTATCAAAGATGATCATGTCCTCTTAATGAATATATATATATATATATATATATATATATATATATATATATATATATATATATATATATATATATTCTCACTAGTCACTACCTTCTTTTCTCACTACCTTTTCACTACCAGTTTGTAATCCTTAGATCCATTTTTTATCCAACGGTCCTGATTTACCATACTCAAGACCTTCTTCCATTCCACAATTTTTTCCCTCTTTCCCTTCCGGTCCAACGAAAGCTCCTCCCAGCGATCGCCGAATCTCCCACCTCTGCGCCCCTCCTCCTCCCAGCGATCGCCGTTAGTCCTTCCACTCGGAGAAGATCAAATCTACGGTTTGCGAGGTTAGTCCAGTTTCTCAAACCCCAAAACCTAACAATTTCCTTGCTTCCCACATCGATCATTCGGTCGAGATTCATATTTTGTTGTATTCTTGTTTTACGTACGCCATGGGTTCATTTCTTTATTCTCATCGATTCTTTTTGGGTCTCGTTGTATTACTTCGATGATTCGATCACTAGCTATCTGTTTGTTTTGGTACAGTGTTTACAAATTGTGTTATTTTGATTTTGATTCTATCATGCGAAGCTTTTTCGACAAGTGAGGAAACCCTGTGCCCCTCGATTTTGAAGGCCCCATCGGAGTCTTGAAAATTTTTAGCACTGAATTTTCTACAAGGAAGAAATTATTGAATTTTGTATAAGGAATTAATGAATTAATCCATTGCTTTTCCATCTTGTTTCTCATTTGACGTTGGATTTGGGATCATGGATCTATTTCTAACATATTTTCAGTTGAATTCTTAGATCAGGGGCTTGGTATTTTGGGCTGTTCGTAGTGCTTTGTTTTCCTATTTTTTGTGAAATTTATCTGACGAGGTGCTCCTTTTATGGAAGCTTTGAACTTTTCACCGGTTTTTTATGTGTTGAGAACAAATGTATTTATCGAAACATAAGGTTTTAGAATGTTGTGTCCTGTCTCTGGTATGATTTTGGTTGCATTTGAGAGCACAATTGGTTTTAGAAAGTTCAATACTTTCTTCTCCTGTGGGTAGTATTAGTTTTCTTTTTGTCATATGACTGGAAAATTAAAGCATGAACTTAATGGACCGTCAGATTTGAGACTGAAGAAAAAGCGAGAGCAACTTAGTTAGAAAAGCTCGTCTTGCTAATTGTTGTGTAAACATTTTTCCAGCCAGTAATTTTACACACGATTTTTAAATTTTGGCCAGGTACGATAGACATACAGAGGATATTATTTCGGACAAGATTTTTCACTTTCGTCGTATTCCATATGGATCTAAGTTTCGTTTTAGACATAGATGTCTTATAAAAAACAGAAAACACCGTTGAGATATTAGAGTAACTGCGACACCATTTCTAGAGTGATATCCAGCACTCAGCAGCATCTGATTGAATAAGAGAAGAATGAAGTTGAGATATTATCCTTGGCATGGGTACCTTGTATGCTTTGGCTTCTTGATCCTTTTTAGCTCTTTCATCTTTTCCTTTCTACCTTGCTTCCATTTGTAAAATTAGAGGTGACAGGCTAACTGAGCTTGATCAAGAACTTGACTGATTCATCTTAAGAATAAACGGAAACTTATATGAATAATACACCAGGAAAAATTTAACGAGTACTGAAACCAAAAATGGAAATTGTAAAACAGGACCAACACCATCACAGAAATACATGACCATAGAACATGTCCAACCATCTGACAGTAAACCAGAAGGAATTGGGAGGAGTTATCAATAAAAACAAGCAAGAATCAATGAAAAATCCAAGAAATTAACATCAAAATAATCTCGAAATGATGGAGGGTGTGAAGAGGAAGACAATAGATGAGAAATCAGTTGTCACACTACTCGTGCTTCGGACGCTGCTTTTGATGGCTAAAGAAGACAAATATTGGAAAAAGGAGAAACCATTAGATGTATTCAAACTCAATAATCTATTCAAATGCCCACCAAAATGAGACCACAATTCGTCCTTTTACCTTTGTTAGACGAACGTCGGCCACTTCGACAGGCCTGGTGACGACTAACTCATCTCCGGCATCTTCCAAGAGGGTCCGCCTTTGACCTAACCCTCTCCCTTTGAAAGCGGAGCTGAATCACCAAGAGGGGGTGAATTGGGGATTCTAAAACTTTTTTGGATTGCTCTGTTTTCGTTTAATAAAACAGAGGTAGACAGAGTATAGAGAAGAGAAGCAAGACACAGAGGATTTATATTGGTTCGGTGCAAACTCTTGACCTACGTCCAGTCCCCAGACTCTCTGGGATTTCTCACTATCACAATTGATTACATACTCTGCACTCAAGAGTAATTCTCTCACTAGAACTTACTCCCCCTTACAAGTTGTAATCAATAACCCAATCTCCAAGTCCCCTTGACTTGAGATACTTTACAATGAATTATTTTACAATCAAGAAACTCTCTCTAAAAGTAGATAATATAATCACTGAAGTACAAATGTATCAATTGATACCTTACACAAGAAAACTCAAAGAGTAGTTGGAACTTTAATGATTTTCGTTTTCTCACAGATTGGTTGTTGAGAAGAATTGAATGCATATCTATTTATAGCTAGAGATCATTAAATGACCGTTATAAATCCTAATGTGACCGTCGCCAACATTGGAGGATGATTAGTGAAGGTTTTGGTTTTCTTCTCTCTCTACTCTTTGATTAATCCAGCTGCACACAAGTTCTGACTTTTAATCCGTTGTAAGAGCAACTACTGGATGGGGAAAGGAAACATTAATTCCTTCAAAACGTGTGGAGAATGATTGTCCAAAAGAATGCAAGTTTTCTGGACTTTGCATTTAATGTGCTGACACCACTTTATGCTTTTTATTAATTCTCCATTTAATCCTTTCTAAATCATCTGAAACTCACTAACAAACTGATTAAACATAGTTAGGAATAGTAATAAGTGATGATACAAAGTATTAAGATCAAACACGAAGGTTTCGCAAATTCGTTCAACTCGAAATTCAAATTCTGCGATGCAAACTCGAGTTTGTTTATCCAAACTGGAGTTTGTCACTGTGCTCAAAGTAGAAACTCGATTTTCCCTTAGTAAACTCGAGTTTTCTTCTTCCAGAGAAGAAAGTCGGGTTTGAGTCTAAAAATCATACTTTGAGCGCTGAGGCAAAACTCGAGTTGATTAATGACAAACTCGAGTTTTGGACTATTTGGTGAAAAACATGTATAAGTCCAAAACCTCAAAACTGGAGTTTTCAAAATGTTCAAGAGGTGTGGAGGGCCAAGATTTGATCTCCCAAAAAGCCCTAGATCCAATGGTTGTGGTTGAAGATGATAAAGTTGGAAAAGGTGCCAATTTGCCCCCAACAAACTCTATAAATAGCCCTTCCATTGCTCTTCAAAACTCACCAATTCCTCAAGCAATTCGAAATCTAGAGAGAAGGTAGAGAGAAGGAAGAGCTTCGGGAAAGAAGGAGCAATGTTCTGGGTAATTTCTCTGGTCCCTAGTCTTAAGTTCTAGTATTTCTTTCGGTAGTTATAGTAGAAATGTTAGTTTGATCTTTAATCTTCCAAGTTAGTTTAGATATCATGTTTTAGGGTTAAATATGATATTTATTTCGAAAATATGTTGGAGAAAGAGATATGGCAAAATTTTGGAAGATTAGAGTCAAAGTAACGAAGTTCTGGCAAAATTTCACCGATTAGTGAGGTCAGGGGTAAAATGGTAATTTGGGACTAAAATGTCCGTTATGATGATTGATCATTAATGAATACGTTGTTACCCTTATAGGATATCTATGATTGCGTTCTGACCAACAGTCGTATCGTAATTCGTCAACGAAGGTACGTTCGCGTACTAGTAACACTAACTCTGATGGTTATTGTATGCATATATGTATTTCCTCCGTCATGTCTTAACTTTTCATCTGACTGTATTGTTATTGCCGTGCATATCTGATTATGTACATTGTTCATTGTGCCTTAACCTTACATCTGACTGTATTGTTATTGCCGTGCATATCTGATTATGTACATTTCCCATTGTGCCTTAACCTTACATTTGACTGTATTGTTATTGCCATACATATCTGATTATGTATATCTTACATCTTATTGTCGTAAATATCATTGGAATTTCATGAATATCTGTAATATATATATGGTGTATATAAGCATGAGGTCAACCGTTACCTGGGGTCCGGTGCATTGGACCTCAGCTCTTAACATAGCGTCAGGGTCAGGAGAATCGAGAGCGGAGGAGAAGGGAAAGCAGCACGCATAGAGATTTGGCTGAAGACCATCTTTTGTTGCCACGGCGTGGGAATCACCAGGGAGACACTTTTGTTATGTAGTTACATTTACGCTAAACACTCGGATCAATGTACCGTTACTGTAATTAGCCAGACTTACGGCATTTTGAATATATGTATCAGTTACTCTTATGCAAAAATTATACTGCTTTTGAAAATGAGATGTTACAAGAGCTCTCTACTTGGCCTAAACTCGAGTTTTCAAACTGAAACTCGAGTTTCCATGAATCTTTGAAAATGGAAACTTCTCTGTTCGTTCAAGGCTGAAGTTTTCAAAAACTTTTAGAAACTTTGAATTCTTCTCTGTAAGACTGAAACTCGAGTTTCCAAAACCAAACTCGAGTTTCTTCATTTATGAGAAAATATTGAAAAACCTTGTTAAGTCAAAACTGGAGTTTCCAAAATCAAACTGGAGTTTTCACAAGTTCAGAAAAGAGCATTGTTCTCTGTAAGGTAAAAACTCGAGTTTCCAAAAGTAAACTCGAGTTTCCAAAAGTAAACTCGAGTTTCCAAAAAAGCTTGGAAACTTAGAGAACTCTCTGTGTAACCTAAACTCGAGTTCCCAAATGGAAACTGGAGTTTTGGTATCTTTGAAAAATTAATAGCTCTCTGTCATGTCAAAACTCGAGTTTATTAAATCAAACTCGAGTTTTCTTTTTCTGTGAAAAACTCAAAGGCTCTCTGTATGATCAAAACTCGAGTTTTCCTTTCTTTGCAAAAACTTGAGCTCTTCTCTATCAAGTCCAAACTCGAGTTTCCAAACCGAAACTCGAGTTTGCTTTTAACAGTAAGTTTTTCAACTTACAAAGACAAACTTCCATCTGTGTTTACAATTGTCCGTTATCATCAAAACCAATAGAGAACTAACACCCTTTTCATCTAACATTTTCGTGGTCTCTTCAGTTTTTTTTTTAAGTTAGGGGTATTTTGGTCTTTTCAAAAAAATAGTGTGGGCTCCACCCCAAAATTAACACCGTTAAGTTATATTTTAACGGTGGTGTGACTTTTGCTCCTAAAATGTAAACATATGTGTATTTTTGCTCCCAAAAAAAGCATATAGTGCTGGGCGCTCCCACAGGTAAAGCACATGCGTATTTCTGCTCATTTACCCAAATTAATTTATAGGAAGAAGTAGTGTAGGAGCAAATGAAACAACAAAAATAGAAAAAGATATTACAAAATTACATCATATAAAAATATGTTCTTTTGATCCTAAATATTTGAACCTATATATTTGTGAATATAAAAAAAAAATTATGGAGCAAGATTACAAACTTATGAATCACAAAGATTTTATATGCAATTATTTTATAGAAAATTGCCAAGACTAATATCAGAAACTATAATAGAAGATTATAATAAAGCTTTTGGACAAAGAAATGATTTAATACCGTTTATCGATGCTGTGGGAAGAAGAGAAGATTTTCTAAGAGAGTATTTATCAAAAAAATGTAAACAAGGGTGGAGAAATATAAAGTATTATAAAACCAATAAAATGATATTAAAATGTGGAGAATTAGAGACACCTCTTAGATGGGAATGTAAACCAAGAGAAAATAAAAAGAAGAAGTAAATGTAAAACTAAATATAAGTTTAAAAAATATCCTAAAGAAAAATTTTATCGGAAATATAAGCCCATACAATATTTTAAGAAAGGAAAAAGGAAAATAAATTATAACAAGAAACCAATAAAAATGTAAATGTTAATAGTTGTGGAAAAATTGATCATATATCTACTAATTGTCGAGAACCAAAAAAAAAATGAATGTACTAGAACAAGCTTATGAATATGATCTAGAACCTTTAGAATTTGATGAAGCTATATATGGTGAAATAGATAGTCCAAAAATAGAAATATATAAATTAAAAAATATATGTGATTTCTCAGATTGTGAATCTGAATATTCATTTATTGAAGAATAATGTCAATTTTATATGATGAATGTAGTAAATGATGGAGAATGATCCAATAATACAAAATATGATGAATTTGAAAAATACATGAATGCATCAGAAGGAATAACATAAAGAATAATAAAATTTGATAAAAAACAATACAATAAAATAAAGGGTTAAGTAACAATTTTGCTTTAAAAGTATACGCCCAGGAGCAATTTTGACTTGAAAGTTTTTTTTTTTTGTCTCAATCTTGCCCCGAAAGTCTAAAAACATATGATATGATTAAATAACTTATTTAGCTTCCTTAATCTCTCCAAAAAACGTCAATCCAGTCTTATAATTAGGATCAGAGGTAGTATGATTAAGTAACTTATTTAGTTTTCTTAATTTCTTCAAAAAAAAAAAAAGTCAAACCAGTCTTATAGTTATAATCATGACACAGGAGAGTAGGAATGGCAATTATTTTATTTTAAAAAAAAAAGTAAACATAGCCTACTCCTTCTTCCCCCATAGTGTCTTCCATCGCAGGCATTCCCCAACAAACAATAATTACTCGCCTGCGGAATTTGTCTAGAAAAAATGTTTCGAACAAATAAAAAAAATAAGAATGAATTTATCCGAACAGAAGTTCAAACGAGTACGTCGCAGGAAGTTCTAACGAATTTTTCTAAACAATAATCACTCGCCTGCAAAATTATCTACGCGAACGATTAACGGACCTCTGATGCATTGTAAGCAGAGATGACTAAGTGAATAAAGCTTAAAAAAAGTGTCAAATACAATTAATTAGGGTTGTTAATGAAGGGGCAACATTGCTACGTTTTTAAACTTCCGGGGCAATATTGAGACAAAAAAAACTTCCAGGGCAAAATTGCTACTTAACCCAAAAAAGTGAGAAAGATGCCACGTAGACAATCCATGTCAGCATAATGGAGTCAACTAACGTTTGACCATTAAGACTGTTAACGGAGGGGCAACATTGCTCCCAAAAAAAACTTTCAGGGCAAAATTGCTCTTAGGCGTGTACTTCTGGGGCAAAATTGCTACTTAACCCTAAAATAAAAATATAAAATTAGACATGAAACCAGAAGAAAAAAAAAGAATTAAACATTGATGGTATGATAAAATAAAGATGAACAAAATGGAGAATCCCAATGACACTAAAAGAAGAATATGCTAAGTGTTATCAGATTATGCATACCATAAATGCAATTATTGTAAAGAACAAGAAAGGACAAATAAAGATTAGGAAGAGCCTTCAGTAGATATGAATATCTTATAATAATTGCTAGCTAATATGCGAAGTAACTGCTGACAAACAAGAAGACAAAGATAAGGTGGAAAGGAAAAGCAAAAAGAAAAAAGAGAACTAGACAGAAGAGAATAATGTAGAATAATTAGAGTTGGGAATGCATGCCTCTATATAAAGCCATGTATACTCTCTTGTGAGATGATCGACCGATCAATAGATCAGAATCTAAGCACTTCTCTATGTAATCTCAATATTTCTCAATAAGAAATCTTTATTCCTATATAAAGTGTTCTTGGATTTTACACTATTTTTAAATTTGTTATCACTATCGAAGTAGTAGATATATAAGGTATGTGTGACTAAATTCTCTATAGGCGTTAGGGAAGTAATACTATCTTACTAAAAAAAAGTAATGATTCTATAAAGGAATTACTTGTTATATGTCTATATAGAAAGGAAGTTAGTTACGCCTCCAGTAAAAAATGAAGGAAGGTTTTGTTGATAAGATCTGGAGGGAGAAGGTCTGAGCTTCAGTAAAGAAGCTTTATAACAATATCTCTGTATGAAAGCGGACAAAGATCCTTCTATCACTTGGATCATTATCAGTCAACCACTAGTCTACTATCTCTATATGAACATATAGCCAGTCTGCCTTCGTTATGGTATCACAAACGTTGTTGTACACACACACACATGTATATATGGGCCAAAAACTTTTTTTACAACCAAAAATTAATTCTAATAGATTTTCTAACTTTATAATATGGTAAGAACTTTATTAATTTTGATATTTTTAAATTTGTAATTTTGATATATATATATATATATATATATATATAACCAATAATCTTGATCAAAGATGCCAGCCTGCGTGCTGGTTCAATGTCTTTTCATCTTTAATAAAGATTCGTGAGCTTTTGCTTTACGGATTTGTAATGATTTCAAGTCCGCGGATTCAAGCTAGACTGAAGTCCGCACAGTAGTACTCACTTTGTGTATAAATTCGTGGATTCACAGTCTATGGACACCACGAGAAGCAATAGTTAAGAAATCAACGAAAGGATTTCACAGAAACTCAGATTTCCCTCTCTTCTAAATTTTCCTTTAGCTTCTTACCTGCGTCTAAACCCTACCTCTATACATATAAGTAGGCACGGGAGACTGAAGAGAAGGAGGTACCCTCCCAATCTGGTATCAGAGCAATAGATCATGAAGGTATAAACTTTTCATTATGGTCTGAGTAAAGGGCCTATGGATTTCTAGAAGTATAAACATTAGGTTTCATTCATCAGTACTATAGATAACTCTGGATTTCTTATTTTCTCTATTCTAATGATCTAACTCTTTATCATATTAAGTCTGTGGTGATGCCCAAAGACTAGCCCGAGGGACTGTGTCATAAAGAGGATAGACTAAACAGATCACAGCAAGCTAGGTGAAGGAATACAAGTAATCACATGACCTTTCTTGGTAAAGACTTTGATTATTTGAATCTTGAAATAGGTAAATCCATTGTTAAAAGAAGTATTGATGAAATAAATGTTAGGTGTTTTGCTGAAGGAAATCACAAACATAGGTACCACTCAGATCATACTCATTTAAATCTGATATCTGATTATTGCTCTTTGATTTTGTGTAATCTTTCTATTCACAGTACCTTTGCTTTTGAAAACTTTAGAAAAATTAGTGAACTTTTATCTGCACAATCTGCATCCTTAGGAACTTTTTATGCAAATTTAGAGTATATTAAGTCACAACAGGATCTGTCTTATTTGCGAAAGCTACCAACTAAAAGGGATCTACAGTTGTTAATACAAAAATTAAGTCCTGAGCCAACTCAAATTGAAAAAGATAACCAACAGAATATTTGGTTATTACAACAAAAGTTGGTTGAAGTAGAACGACAGGTTACATATCTCTCACACCTTGTACTTCATTTAGAAGAACAGATTTTAGACCGAATAGAAAAGAAGCTTGATCGTTTACTAGGTTAATGTTACCTATAGTCACCTTTTTGCGAAGGCTAGAACAGGAAAATCTAGCTGAACCCGCCTTGAATTAGCAGAAATAATTCGTATCTACCTCAGGCACGTACAGACTAATTACTTGGTCACTCCAATAGAAAGAAGAAATCCTTTGTCATATAGATATCTTCTTTGTTTATTAACTGTCTTCATCCAGGTATTGGAACAAGAACTCACATGATTGTTCAGTTCCTAAATTGGTTAGCAAATCAAGAACTAGAATCACCAGAATATAGAGCTGTGTTAGCTCAACATATCCTACAGATCTTCAGGGAAGAAGACAGACTGTACGAAAGCACTCCCCCAGAGTACAGAAACGAAGAGAGACACCTTGTCTTCACACAGTTAGTATATTTAATTACTGCTTATTTACAAACTATTTAGATGTCTGATCATGATCTCAACTATAAGAAAATAGTTGAGAGAGTAGGATCAAAGTATGCCCGTCCTAGCATAGGCCTGACAGGAGATAGCACAGAAATTGGTGAGGTTGTTCAATCAGATAATAAAATTATTATCCGACAAAATAACGTTATCATTGAACAGCTGATTGACATTAGACAATTATTAAGTGTTGTTGTAGCACAATCCTCTAGCCAAGCCACACCCAGTTGGATAAACGACTTGACCACAAGGATAAGTAATCTTTCCTTAAGAAAGGAACAGAAACCTTTAACCACAGTTTACGGTGGACCTCATCTAGTATGGAAGAAACCTCAGGATCCAAAGCCATACTGACCACTGATAAAATTAGAAAATTCAATACATTTTCTACACTTGTGAATAAATGGAATGGTCATAAGCTTAGAGAATTCGATAGACTTGTCGACCCCGACAAACAGTTAGATGTACTACATCATAAAGGAACAGATCTAGCCCCACCTGAAATACTGTACACACATGGTTTATGGGAAACCAAACAGAAGGTGTATGAACATTTTAGTGAAGAAACAGTGCGTTGCACAGGTGAGGATCAAGTAATAATCCCTTTTATTAATAGAGATAGTAAACAGAAGTTACTTGATCAATACCTTTTAATCATACATATTGGACTTGTTTTGATTAAGATCACAGGACTAACCAGATCTCAAGCTGGTGGACATGTTATATTAAACCTTGTTGATACAAGATACAGTAATGATATACAAAGGGCTATCATTGGTACAATGGAAGTAGATATGGCTCGAAACAGTGGAGTGATCTACATGGCACCAAAAATGCAGATGACGAATGAGACTTTGCCAAACACTTCCAACTTATTATCAAGACCAGAGGATATGAGAACTTCACAGAAGGACAAAACCTTGCAATAACAAAGATCCTCACAGGTAGACTGAGTAATAACACTAACAATAATTTTAAATTAAAAATTGACAGAGTCATGCAGTATCTAGGCAGTCAAGGAATCAAACCCATAGAAGGAAAGGCCTTCACAGCAAAAGACCTAGCTGGAAAAGAATGGAATATCACTTTACCAGCTACACAGCCTTTGGTTCCTTCACGAACCAGTTTTTGGGAACATAACAACAAATCAGTAGGTATCCGTTTCTCTGACTACAAAACAGAGGGGATCACAGAACCCGAATATGATGATGAACATAGTAACCCTATGTTGGTCGTCATGGAAGAAAATTCTGACCCCTTACAGTTGTTGTTTACTCATTACCCTGACTACGATTGGTCACAGGATTTTACCGAAATTCCACATCCTGATGATTGTCATTTACTTATCAGTCTTAAATATAGTGGTCAGTATCCCAAGATTTTTACTAACCCTTTTGCATCAGAGTATCAGCGAAGCGTGGTGGGTAGTAGTACAACAAATACTACCGGTATAGATACTACTAGTATAGATTCTTCCCCTTCTACTTTTGCAATGTTTAGTACACATACCCTGATGGAAGAAGATGAGTATGACCTACCATACCCGCAACAATCTTCACAGCTCCCTCCTCCTAAATGGGATGACGAAATTCCTATACTCATGAATGAGGATACAGGATCATCAAGCATCTCAAACTTCCATAGAATCCCAGAACACCATGCCTCAAATACACCAAGACCTAATTTTGGAGGATCACAGCACACTCAGATTCCAACTGCAGGACAACAACAAGGGAGACATCGTGGCAGAAATTTCCCTTACGAGTATATTAATAATCTTCCTCGTGCTAATGTTAATGATGGTTCCATGTTAATACTTTCAGGTACCCCTCCACAGTTATGGGAAGAAGTAATAGGGAGATGGGAATCATCTACCATTCTTCATTGCTCAAATATCTCATTCGCCAACAATCAAGAGAAGGTTCATTACATTGAAAATCTCTTAGGTGAAATAGCTAAGTTTTATTATTTAAATTGGGTTAACACTTTTCCCACAGAATATAATAGGCTAGTATCCTCAGCTGACAATACACAAAACGTAATAGGTCAAATCAGGCAGTTGATCATAGGGTATGATCCTTTTAGAGGAACAACAGAAATGCAGGATAAAGCCTTACAGGATATAGAGAGGCTTATTATTGAAAATATGAGAGATATAGATAACTATTCTGATGCCTTCCTAAATTTGACATCAAAATCTGGACAGGCTTTTACCCAAAACATGAGTGATAAGTATTTTAGCAAGCTTCCACCACCCTTTAACAACATCATAAATGATGAATGGTATAAGGCCCATCCAACAGTAACACAGGGAATAGCCCCTAGGATTGTCTTTACTAAGGAATACCTCAAAAAGAAATGCATAGAAAATGAGGTAGCCAAACAAGTAAAAGATTATAATTTCTGTAAGCAGGTATACATACCAGGATACTTTCCCAAGGACAAGAAAAGAATCAGGAGAGCTACTAATTATAGGAATGGAATACCTAGGAAAAATCACATCAGGAAATTCAAAAGGCACAAACCCCCTACTAAAAAATGTAGGTGCTATGTTTGTGGTGAAGAAGGACATTTCGCTAGGGAATGCAGAAACAAAAGAGGTAATACAGAAAGGTTTGCCCTCTATCACTCGCTCGATTTACCACAGGATTTTGATATTGTTAGTATTGACCAAGATGACCCTGATAATGACAGTGATATTTGCTCAGTAATAGATGAAGATCTTGATAACATTACTACAGAAATATCTTCAGTTCCTAACTTTCCTATTTTAATGATTTCAGAGGACTGGAATATTTCTAGGGTCTTAAAAACCCTAACTCCGATCTGAGAGATTTGTCATCATGATTTTGAAAATTATTTTGAAGCAATAGGGCGGCCCCCTAAATGCTATTTTTGTGACTTATTCTTAAACCAAAGGATAAGGACAAAATGTAAATATTGTAATTTAATTCTTTGCTATGCATGTGCTGAGATCAATATAGGTTTCACTTTCCCAGCACTTCCTGAACCAGTCAGATCCACCACAGATTATCCCACTTTGGTAAGAGAACTTATTAACAGAAATAGAGATTTGGAGGACCAAGTGGAGCAACTACAGAAACAGCTCCAACAGCTTAAAGGTAAGAACAAAGAAAAGAATCCCACAGAAAACCAAGGGATTGAAGAAGTTTTTAGACAAAGAAATTTGGTAATAAGAGAGAGCATACCCTGTATTTCCGAACCCATAGTTGAAGATTGTGAAGAATGTGAACCCATTCTTCATTATCAAAAGGCATCTTCGGAAAAGGGAACAGTGAAAAATAATTTATTAAATTGTTTTGCTACTATCTACGTAGATAATGAGTCTGAAGTTGCATTTCTCCTAATGCAATTCCCAAACATTTCTATGAGGAAATGTATGGACAGGTACATGTGACCACTCTTAAAACAGGACATTTTGTGAAACACAAGTTGAAAGGTGGGACACATATCAAATTCAACAAGGAAAGGTATCATCTACCCCTTACTTATGTGATGAATTTTGCTTTAGAAGACAGAACTCAGCTAATCTTAGGAAAGAACTTCCTAGACAGTGCAGGAGGCAGATATTTGTGTCTAGGAAATGAGTTCATAATCTTGAAACATGTTGACAGAATTATCACTTCCCCTATCAGTAAAAATGTAGATTTTCAGGTTTTAGAAGAAGAAATAGAGATTCTAGAAGATAGTGAATGCGTCCAGGATTGGTTATGTTTTAACTTGGGAAAATTAACAGACTTTGAGAATCAAATGACCCCACTTTTGAATAGACTCCAACAGCTTCAGGTAATAGGAGATAATCCCACAGCCCTATGGGAAAAGAATAGAATCACTTGCAGATTGGAAATTATCAACCCAGATCTAACCATACAAGATAAACCTATTATTCCATCCCTTGCAGAACAGGAAGCATATCAGAAACACATAGATTCTTTACTGCAAATAGGAGTAATTAGACCAAGTCAAAGTAGACATAGAACAGCGGCTTTTATTGTTTATTCTGGAACAACCGTCAACCCCGATGGTTCCACAGTTAGAGGAAAGAGTAGGCTAGTCTTTAATTATAAAAGATTAAATGACAATACATACAAGGATCAATACAGTTTACCAGGAATTGATTCTTTACTCCAAAAAATTAAAACCAAAAGGATTTACAGCTTTCAACGAAAGATGGACAATATTTTTAAGAAATATAGTTTTATTGTTTGCTACATTGATGATATTTTGGTCAATACTAGAATCACCAGAATATATAGCTTTTGATATATATATATATATATATATATATATATAACCAATAATCTTGATCAAAGAGAAAGTTTTCAAAAGAGAGAAACCAGCGGATAAATACCTTTTTCATGCGCACACTTAGGGCTTGTTTGTTACGTGGAAAGCAAGGGAAGGAAAGAGAAGATGACATAGTTCTCTAGTAAAAAAACACGTTTGGCGCCGAAATCCTCCCTGAAAACGAGTTCCCGCAAGGTGCAAAGTTCCTTTAATATGGGAAAGTGACTTCCCACAGAAAGTGGCGGTAAGTCCAAAAGTTCCTGGGACAGACAAATTATGAGACAAAAAAGCTTCTTATAAACAGTTGAAATAAAACATATGAGTGACGAGCTGAAGGTGAGAGTGAAAACAGTCGAAGGACGAGGTGAACAATGAGTTGAAGACGGGGGAAATTGAGGTTCAAATTGAGGTAAATAGAAATGGGTGTGTGTGTGTTGTGGTCTGTTGTGTTTTGTGCAATTTTTTTTGGGAGATGACCTCTTCCTTCTAGCTGCAGACACAAGCGCAAATAATTCCTTCGGAAGCTAGTTTTGTGTGTTATTTAATGTATCATGTGTTAATATGTTTTGTTTGTGGTGTGGGTCATGTTGAGTTAACAATTATAAAGCATAAAGGCTATTCAAAGAGGCGATGACGTTGCTTCTGTTTTCCTGTACAATGTGCTTTGTTTTTTTAAATAATGAAGCTGACCATAATGTTTCATGTGTTTTATATATTCAAGTGCTTGTAACCTGCTGGTATGTTTTTTGAAGATTAGAAGTGGGTTTTCATTGAAAATAGTTAACATGTTAACAGTAAATGTCAAATTGTGGAGTTAGTTAAATTTGTTTGATGTGGGTATTCTTGAAGCAAAAATCGTATGCAGAACCAATGAAAGAGAAAGCAACACAGTTGTAATTTTTGAACAACTTATGTTATAGAACCTGTAATTGTAAATGTTGATGATATTTGTTATGAAGCTACCATGTTGGGGTTTCTGTTATTATCACTTTCAACTTCATTTACTTATTTTCATTGCTTATTATCATTTTTTTCCCACCAGGTGCAGATATAGACAACAGAAAATTTTCCTTTATTATCAATGTCATTGTTCAAACTTCAATGGTTTAGATGCCATTGAAAATCAAACTTCGCAACGTTGTTCGAGCCACGTACCATATGCTTTTTGGTTGTGGTGGTGTCCCAGACATTATGTTACGTATCTTGATTCTTCTGTCTGATCTTTTATGCTTTTTTTTCATTTCATTTTCTGGAGACAAGTACCATGTACCACAAGGCCAATTCATTTGACAACTTTGACTTCAACTGCCACGCATATTGTTTTGCTCATGTTATGTCATGATTTTTGCGTCTAATCAAAAATTCCCTAAGCACACTCTGTTCTTCAGTTGTCCACACTCCTTCACTCTTGTGTTCTTCCAAAAACAACCACAACCAACATTGGCAAAATTCATACACATTGTATTTTTATTTCCCCTCGCTGCTCTTGTCGAAACTTACCAGTGAAAAAATTTGGTGTTGCAGCTGTAATTTCTTCCATGTTTGTCTTCCTTCTCACCTCTGGTTGCCGTTCTGGGCGTCGTCGTCGAAAATCCCATCAACAACTACTTCGATTTGCCTACTTAATCAACGCAGTTGCCTATTGGGTAGGCTATGTTCGATAGCAAAAAAAATTCAGTCAAGGCTTTTTTGCCATTTTTTATGTCAGGGGCATTATGAGTATTTTATCAATGTTTCTCACTTAACCAACTACCTTTTCTTCTTACCAAACATTCCTCTCAATTTAAGTTTCATTCTCATGTCTATCAAACAACTTACATTTTTAAATTCCCTCCCAATCTTTCCTTCATTTCCATTCACTTTCCTTCCTCATATGTTCTCTGTACCAAACAGACCTTTATAGCACGTAACTAGATATTCCTACCACGCGCTGAGATTTGTTGTTTTAGTATAAAAAACTACTAGATATGTGAAATACTTTATTTACAAATAAATTAGGAATTTAGTATTAAGGGTAAATTAGTAAATAAATTTTACTTATTTATATATTTTAATTAAAAGATATACTTTTAGTATCTTTTTAGAATATTTTTAAAGGAGTTAACTATTTGGACTAAATAGTATGTTTTCAAAATAGAGGTGAGGTCTTTATAATTAAGGTAAAATAAAATGGTGGTTAGAATATTTTATTCAATTAATTAGATATTACATTAACTAATATAGAAGTACTATTGATTTATCTATATTCTAGCATTACAAAGCCTAAATTTAGATCATAAAAATTCAATTATTTTTACCCATGACTTCCTTTACTTCCACGTGGCATTGACTCATTAATAAGGTAAGTCATAGCAATTAAACTTAATATATTGGGTAGGGGTAGATGACTAATAGATAAGCGTTAGACTATTGGGACCTCTGGATCTTTCTTCGAAACTGCAATTTAATTGATTAATCTTTGTTCTGGGTATCATTATCATAAAACATTATCGGTAAAGACTTCCAACAATTAAAAAAAAATCAGGTCCATAGGAAATATATAAACAATTATAATAATATTTTAAAATATAGTATGTGTATAAAATATGGGAGTGGCTACGGTCCACTACAGTGGACCGTCCAGTTCCCTCCTCTGCCCAGAAATAATTAAATTGTTACCGCATGTGATAACGTGTACCGGATGCGGTAAAAGCTGGAAAAAAAATAATGAATCGTTCAGATTTCAATTCAACGGCTGAAATCCAGGTAATGGATGAAAGAGGATATTAAGGGCAGTGGACTGAAGCTGAACCCATAAAATATTACTAAAATCGCATTCAAATTTTTATTAGGTAGCTGTACTTTTTATTAAGTACTATAATTTTGGCAATTTTTAATCAGATTTATGTATTATTTTTTTATCAGGTTATTTTTTTCTGAATTTTAATTAGATTATTGTAGTTCAAGTGACTAATAAAAAGAAAAAAATTACTGGAACCTGAGTACAAATCAAATGAAACTAGCTATAATACCTGAAATAAAGGAAAAAAATCATTGGGGCTTGATTGAAAATCAAGTGGAACTAAGGACCCGTTTGTTAGGAAGAAAGCTTGGGGAGGAAAAGGGAAGATTCCAATCTTCCCATGGATTTTAATTTGTGTTACACGAAAGTTCAGTCAAGATCTTCGGTGAGGTCCATCTTCCCTCATTTGAGGGAAAGTGCTTTCCATCCGAAAATGGAAGGAAAGTCGCCATCTTCCCAGGAAGATGGTTTTTGATGATTTACCCCAAAATTCAAATTTGGCGGGAAGTTCGAACTTGGCGGGAAAGTTCAAACTTGGCGGGAAAGTTCAAATTTGGCGGGAAAGTTCAAATTTGGCGAAATTTTTTTCTTCAACAGTTCGAACTTAACAATAATATATTTTTTTAAAATATATTTTAGAAATTTTTTTTTTTTAAATTTTGAATTAATTTCTTTTGAGGGTAAAATAGACATTTCCTAATTTTTTACCAACTTTCCCTCTTCATTTTCTTCCTACCAAACAACTCAAGCCATCTTCCCTCATCGTTCAAATCTTCCTTTCCTTTCCTTTCCCTCCTCCAAAGTTCCTTTCCCTCCCCAAACTTTCTTTATAACAAACGGGTCCTAAATGATTGAAAAAAATTATAACGACCTAACTAAAAATCAAGTACAATTTTAAGAACTTGCATATTGATTTTTTGTAAGAAAAAAAAAACTCAAGTAGGTTAGTTGGCTAGGCGACTATTCAATAAATTTTATACTCCAATAAATTTTATAAGATTGGGAACTACCAAGAAGCCCATTGAGTATGATCTAAAAGTTAAAGAAGATATTGGAGGAGATGAAAATTTCGGGTTTTTGACCAAAATGATTTTTTTTTTTAAAAAAAATTACCTAATTAAATCAGATTGGAAACATTTTACTAAAGTAATGCAGTTGGTGGCGCAAGAAAAGGTCACGACACTTGTGCCGTAAAAAACATTCACGCCACTGACACAAAATCCGTCAGTTTAGGTCAGGTGGCGTGAACTTTCTTCACGTCACAAGTGGCGTGAATAATTGTGGGATCAGACCCACTTTTAGTGGGTCTGATCCCATATATTAAAAAAAATAATAATACATAATATATAATAATAATAATAATAATAATATAATAATAATACTATATAATAAGTGGAATAATTTAAAGCTCTACTCCATTTAATTTGAGGTCAAAAGAAAGAAATTAGGGAGTTGAAATAACTCATTAAGAACACCTTTTAAAAGATTACGCGGTACAATTTGGTTATAACAACAAATTACAATACAGGGGATCTATATATTTGTTATACACCAAATATTTGTATAACGAAATTGTATTGTGATCCCCTGTATTGTGATCTGTTGTTATAACCAAATTGTACCGCGTAATCTTTTAAAATGTGTTCTTAATGAATTATTTCAACTCCCTGATTTCTTTCTTTTGACCTCAAATTAAATGGAGTAGAGCTTTAAATTATTCCACTTTTTATTATTATTATTATAATATATATATATATATATATATATTTCATATATGGGTCTGATCCCACAATTATTCACGCCACTGACACAAATTGATGGATTTTGTGTCAGTGGCGTGAATGTTTTTTACGGCACAAGTGGCGTGACCTTTTCTTGCGCCACCAACTGCATTACTTTGGTAAAATGTTTCCAATATGATTTAATTAGGTAATTTTTTTTTTTTAAAAAAATCATTTTGGTCAAAAAGCCTGAAAATTTCCACTACCAAGTATCTTCTTTTATTTTTTTTATTTTTCTTTTGCTAAAAAAAAAATTAGGAAAGGGGTTGGGCTCACCCACAATCCAAGGGCAGGGCGCTTAGAGCCCAGTCCACAGGGCATACTGGATAGAGAGTACGCATGCCTCCACCTCTACCAGCGTTTCCACTGCTTCCTAAACCTTTAGGATGCCTCCCCCAGCGCTTTGACCAACGCAGGGATCGAACCCCCTCCCTTGAGGTGAGGAAGTCCGACCTCTTCGCCAGTTGAACCCAAGGACGAGGGGTACCAAGTATCTTCTATTAGAGCCTAAGATTATAATATAATATTCCAAAAGATGAACATAACAATAACCTTTGAAGAAGCCCAATGGATCTACTTCATAGCCGGCAAAACATGTGTATATTCAGTAGGAAGAGTAAGTAGACAAGTAACCAACAGGTGGTTGATCTAGAGGAATATAAGAAAAAGGAGAACCAGACAAAAGAGAATAATGTAGAATAATTGGAGTTGGGAATGCCTGTCTCTATATAAAGCCATGTAAATTCTCTTGTGAGATGATTGACCAATCAATCGATCAAAATCAAAGCACTTCTCACTGTAACCTCACCATTTCTCTATAAGAAATCTTTATTCCTATATAAAGTGTTTTTAGATTTTACACTCTCTTTAAATTTGTTATCACTATCGAAGTAGTAGACATATAAGGTATGTGTGACTAAACTTTCTATAGAGGTTACGGAGGTAATATTATATTAATCCAAAAAGTAATGATCTTGTAAAGGAATTACTGGTTATATGTCCATATAGGCAGGCAGCTAGTTTCGTCTGGAATAGAAAACGAAAAAAGGCTGTGCTGAGATGATCTGAAGGGGGAATATCTGAGCTCCAGTAAGGAAGTTCTATAACAGTATCTCTATATGAAAGAAGACAAAGATCTTTCTATCACTCAGATTATTATCCGTCAACCATTGGTCTACTATCTTTATATGAACATGTAGCAAGTTTGCCTCCATTATGGGATCAAACTCCGTTATGGCAAACATGCACACACGCACGTACATACATATGGGCCAAAAACTTTTTATACAACAAAAAATTGATTCTAATATATTTTCTAGCTTTCTAACATGGTAAAAAAATTATTAATTTTTATATTATAAAATTTGTAATTTTAATTTTTTATCATATATATATATTTGTGTGTGTAAACCAATAATCTTGATCAAAGAGAAAGTTTTCAAAAGAGAGAAACCAACGGGATTTGGCTATGGTCCACTTCTCTTCCCGTCCTCTTCTTCATCTCAGCCGTTGGATTGAAATCTTAACCGTTCAGATTTAATGTTTTATAAAAATATTATTATTATATTAATAAAATATTAAATTATTAAGAAAATAAAAAAAATATTTTTATAAAACATTAAATCTAAACGATTAAGATTTCAATCCAACGGCTGAGATGAAGAAAAGGACGGGAAGAGGATGGGAAGAGAAGAGGACTGTAGCCAACCCCAAACCAGCGGATAAGTACCTACCACGCGCTGAGATTTGTTTATTTAGAAATGAAAAACTACTAGATATGTGAAATACTTTATTTACAAATCAATTAGGAATTTAGTATTAGGATTTTACTAAATATAACTAGTTTTTTATTTATACACATTTAATTCCCACTAATTAACCTAAATTAAAAATTTAGTAAACTCTAAAAGTCTACAAACTAGCAAGTAAATTAGGAATTTAGTATTTAGAGTAAATCAGTAAATAAATTTTACTTATATATATTTTTCAATTAAAAAAAATACTTTTAGCATATTTTTAGAATATTCCTAACATAGTTAACTATTCAGACTAAATTCATTTTTTCAAAATAGAAGTGAGGTATCTATAATTAAGATAAAATAAGAGGGTGATTATATTATTTTACTCAATTAATTAAATATTACATTAAGTAGTATAGGAATAGGAGTACTATTGATTTATCTATATTCTTTTAGAACATAAAAATTCAATTATTTTTACCCATGACTTCCTTTACTTCCAGATGCCATTAGACTCATTAAATAAGGTAAGTCATAGCAATTAAATATTGGGTAGGTAAAGATGACTTAAAGATAATCGTTGGACTATTAGGACCTCTGCATCTTTCTAAACTGCAATTTAATTGATTAATCTTTGTTCTGGGTACCATTATCTGCAAAGACTTCCAACAATTTAAAAAAGGGTTAAGGAGCAATTTGACTAACGAACTATTATCTTATCTTAGGAGCGCCCAACACAAATAACTTTTAACTGGACCAAAAATATTAAAAAACTTTTAAAAATATGCGGTCAGCACAATTTTTTTTTACTCCATGAGTGTCTAGCAAAAAAAAGTTTTATTCTAAGCGTCCAATACAAAAAAGTTTTACTTCATTTTTGTGCTGGCTGCACATTTTTAATTTTTTTTTTAGTATTTTTAGTCAATTTAAAAATTATTTGTGTTGAATGTTTTTGAGATAATAGTTCGTTGGCCGAATTGTTTCTTAACCCTTAAAAAAAATCAGTTCCATAGGAAATATATAAAGAATTCTAATAATATTTTAAAATATAGTGTGTGTATAAAATATTACTCAAATCGCATACAAATTTTTAATAGGTAGCTGTAATTTTTATTAAGTGCTTATAATTTTACCAAATTTTTAATCAAATCTATGTATATTTTTTTATCAGGTTATTTTTGCCATATTTTTAATCAGATTCTTGTAGTTCAAGTGGCTAATAAAAAGGAAAAAAATTACAGGAACCTGAGTACAAATTAAATGAAACTAGCTATAATACCTGATATAAACGAAAAAAAAAAATCATTGGGACTTGATTGAAAATCAAGTGGAACTAAGTGATCGGAAAAAATTATCAGGACCTAACCAAAAATTAAGTACAATTTTAAGAACTTGCATATTGATGTTTTGTAAAAACAAATAGTTAAGGGAAAATTCTTTTTAGGTCCCAAAGGATTAATAATATGTCAAAAAAGTCTTAAAGAAAATTTAGATGTCAGAAAAATCTTAAAAAGTTGTTAATCCCACAGAGAATGAGTTGTTAATGAGATTTTTCTGATATTTGAATTTTATTTAAAATATTTTTGATATTTCCTTAATCATTTGAGACGTGAAAGGAATTTTTCCAACCTTTAAGGAGGATAAGACTATTTGAACAAAAGAAATCAAAATTGAAAAAGATGATAACATGTAAAAATAAAAGCATCAAAAAAGAGGCAGAAAGTGGAGAGTGTTCTGTAATTTCGTCCTTGTATCAAAAAAAAAAAAAAGCTAATAGACCTAAAAAAGAAAAAAAAAATTAATTTAAAAAACAAAAGCGACTCTCAAATACTTTGGCCCCAATCGCTCCAAACAATACAAGTTATACAAGAAACAAGACTTCAGACCCGTGCGTTGCACGGAGTATGAAGTTTTATCCTGTTTTAAATATAGATAACAAAGGCACAAATGTAATAACCAAACTGTTTTATTAATTAATATGTAAAATGCAGAAGTCAAGAATTACACAAATTAATGAAGTAAAATATTGAATTCATGTAAATATAAAATTTAAACCACAACAATAACAAATTCAAATAAAGTTCCCCCTTACAACTATGAATGTGGTAAAATGTTTTGGAAAACTTCTATGTGTACAACATTAATTGTGTTGTCAACACACTTGTTAGACTCATTCAAAATCAATATTTTCAAACCTTTGAAACTCTTTACCTTAGATAAAGCAACATAAAGTTGTCCATGTGAAAAAATTGAACTTGGTAGGTAAAGACCTACATGTGACATAGATTGTCCTTGGCTCTTGTTAATTGTCATTACAAATGAAATGATGATTGGAAACTGCCTTCTCATCATCTTGAATGGAAGTTTAGATTCACATGGATTCATATCTATTCTGTCTATCAAAATGTCTTCGCCTGCGCTAGTGTCATTCAACGCCTTCGTCTTAAGATGTTCTTGCCAACTTGTGTAATTTGAAGCCTTGTAGTATAACACAATCCTGATGTCTGGTGGTGAATGTTTCTTATTAACATATCTTGTACTCCCACCTTCAATACCAATTTTGATGAGGAATCCTAGAACGTTTAATTGAATTTAAAAACTCTGTGTCATATTGATAATCAAAACTGTCATTTGCATAATCTATACGATTTATAGAGTCAACACTAAAGTACACTATTTCATCTCCTGACAACAAAGAACAAATGTACTCATTCAATGAATCGACATGTTCTGTTGTTGGGGTTAAAATGGACTTGTTGTTTGGGTAGTCTTTGTTGAATAAACGCTCCACTAAATTTGAGTATGTAGATTCAACGATGCACCTTATTGGATTATCATCATCAAAAAGCAGCAAATTTGATGGTAAGGATATGTATAGAATACCAACATGCGGTAATCCAATGACACCCTCTCCTACAAACAATAGCCATTCAGAGAATGATTGAATTTTTTCCTACTCATCTGGATCGGTGGAAGACTTGAGTCTTATATTTTTGGTTAATTGCAATAAGTGGCATTCATTCCACAGAGGAGAAGCAATGGAAAAACCACGTTCACGATGCTTCCAAAGCCTTTTTTCCCTAACAAATGTAAAGTAGTTAGGGAATTGAGAATAAGTTAGCATTCTTGCAAACAGATCATCCTTATTCTTTTCTAACCAAGCAAGGAACATTGATTCTTCATCCTTATTTGTGAAAAAATTGTACTATATACTTATCTGATCAAATACTTTCTTCTGCTCATCAGTCATTAATCGTTTCATTCTTTCAGAGTCTTCTCTCTCCTTTTATTTGTTTTAGTTTCACTCTTGCAGAATGAGCTAGCTTGAAGTGTCAAATGAATATAATTAAGTAATTAAACTCCCATGATTAGCTCACTTTAAAATATCTCTCTATAGACTAATAGTATATTGGTTATCTAATTTGTACATTTAAATATTTATTTTATCAAATAATAATAATAAATAAAAATGTTTATATCCATTAAATGAAGATTGATTATAGATTGAGATTTATATCTTTTCTTACTTTTATAAAAGACCTTCAAAATCTTCCAAAAAAAAGTCCACTATTGACCTTTTCTATATTAATTCATTTTAATCAAGTTCAATCTCAAATATCAATTCATACTCATACTAACCTGAATTAATAAATTAATAAAGAATAATAAATACAATCATTTGAATTCGGTACATAATCCTTTAAATCCCGTAATTTGTGGTGAGCCCTAATCAATTTTTTTATATTGAAATTCAAATTTTAAATCTCCTAATCAATTCAATATCATTATCAATATTATAATAATAATAATAATAATAATAATAATAATAATAATAATAATAATAATAATAATAATAATAATAATAATAATAATAATAATAATAATAATAATAATAATTTGATATCCTTTTCAGATTGTTGACAGAATGGGCAAGACGATGAAGATAAGACTATGCTGAGGAAAGAGGGGTAGAATGATATATATCGAGGAGCGAGATTATGATGAAGGTGATTTTGGAGGAATATGAAATTTGAAATCCCCACCTAACAAAACCAATCGAAAGCCCCACCAAATAAACAAATATAGGCTAAGTTATTGCCCAATTTTTTTAGCCAGGGCACCACCTAACTATACTAACCAATGATGTTTTCGCAAATCTTGACTCCACGCTTGAAAATAAATGCGTACATGGGAAAGGGATGGAAACGTGGAAAATTATACAATGTTAAATGATGCAGTTCATGCACAGAGATTAAACCAATGCTCATCCTATGGGAGGTCACCGCTTAAGTAGGAATCAAATACCTAAATAATTTATGGCTACACCAAATCCAATCACATGGAAGTTCATAATTTAAAGGCTAAATTACCGTTTCTGGTTTTTTTTCCCCCAAAATAATGACAACAACCCTTTTTAAATATACAAGTATTAATTTGAAAGTAATACCCGTCTCCAAAATAAACGTGTGAACGAAGTCAGAAGTAATTGAAAAAACTCATCGACTCATTCAAGAGAATAAAGACATTTAAATTATCAATATATAATTACATGGAAATCATGATGGGGAAAAATTAAAACACCATATTCTCTTGTACAGCTTAAGATAGGAAATTAAAACAATTAGTATTTTTAATATATATTTCCAATATGTTATTCAATAAATAATAAAATTTTCAAAACACAAATATAACTTGATATTACCAATCTTTGAAAAGCAATTAAAACCAAGATGCGTTTATTGCAACAGAATTATTGTTAAATCCGTGGACGGTAGGAGGTTAGCGCTTAATATGACCATATTAATCACTAGTACTTTATTTAATTTTTCAGATCAAAACTTCCCATATACATTATAATGAGTTTTTGCTTCCCAAGAATCTCTCACTTCCTATACCTTTCATCTACTTATCCTCCATATTTTGATTTCAAATTCAAATATCATATTAATCTCACTTTCCATCTCTTTTATTTGGATCATTATTTAAATTCCTTCTGATATTGTAGTGTCATCAGTATCATGATAATATTTTTCTATATATATTTATATCATGGAGATGGAAAGTGAGATTTGTGAATTCACTTTCTAGTTAATTTTTATAATTTTTAATTCTTTTCTATACATAATTTTTATATCACGGTGTCAATTCATTCTAATCTTGAATTCGATAATTAATCTCAATTTCTTCTCTCTTATTTCCACATCTCTATTTTGTTTTTGTGCACTCATGAAGATAAAAATGATAAATTCTTTCCTCTTGAAATCAAATTCAAATTTTAAATCTCCTAATGGATTAAAATCGTTATCAATATATATGTTAATAATAATAATAAATATATCATCAATAAATGAATATTAATAATAAGTATAATTACAATTTGCACCAAAATTATAAGTCATACAAATTAAATAATTAGGTATGTGATATATTTAAAATCATCGAACGTCGGACATAACAATAGGGTTGTAGTGTAACGCGCTCATATCATCATTAGTTCACATCAAAAGCACTACTTCAACTTTGATGACATTTAATGCACCGACCAATTAGGTAACGCACAATGAAAACTCGGTTGTCGTAAATTGATTAGAGATTTAATGCGAGTCTCACTTGTTTAATTAAATGAAACCGAAACTGAACAACTACACTTAAGTATATGTGCATTTGCAAATTATTTAATATTTAATCCCTATGAACTTCTAAAGAACACAATGGATTTGTATGACAACAAAATATGAATTACTAAGTAATAGATACACAATAAAATAAGTACCTTTAACAAAACAATATATAACATAGTGTGTTTGTATAGCATGTTTAAAAGTCGCAGATAGTATGTACTTCAAACAAACCATTCAAAAAAACCAATAGAATGTAAACAGTTGTAGAATCCGGTGTAACAAACGTGAAAAATAAATAACATATAGTTCACTATCCAAGGATAATGCTCTTTGCCATGGCAATTTCAACGTAATTGGGATCAACGAAAACACGTGTAGCACTGAGTACAGTAGAAAGCTCAACACCTACAAAATATATATATAAGGATTACCATTGAGTAGATGCGGAGGATATATTTTAAATAAGAAATGTTATCCAGTAATTGTAGATAAACCTCTTTCTATTTTCCTGTTGATCTAGGCATACTTGACAATAATAAATACTCTAGAATCGTCGACCAATGAAGAGATTATTAGTAGGAAGCCCCCACCAATTGGTATCGTCGACCAAGTTAATGAAAATGTGATCTGGAATTGAATCGTCGAATGTAGGTGCTATTGTTGAATTGTGTGCTATGACTATGGGGAAGAACTGATGCACTCCTTCACCACCATCCCGTACCAAAAACCGACCAATCTTATAACACGCACCCTCACTTTAACTTCCAGCAATGATTGTGCATGAGATCAACTAGTTGAGCCTAGCCATAATGCGTGTATCTTTCTTAAAAAAAAGGGAAAAAAAGTAAAACATGTCTACAATGTGACAAAGCAAGTCATCTTGCATGGAAGATAGAACAAAAAGAAAGTCCGAAACATCACCGATGTACCAAATACGATCAAATCAACGCTCTGAAGTTCCAGTTTACCCAAATTTTGCAGAGTAGTTGACGTGTTCATTGCCATTTGAGAAAGGAGACAGTACAATCAAAGTTTCAGAGAAGATTTTTTTCGGTAAAACATAGTAAAGTAAGATAAGCAACAGCAAATAAGATGGTAAGTATTATTAATTAGTATCTGTGTGTGTGAAAGCAACGCAGAAAGTGAACGTGGGGAGGGAAAAAGGAAGTTGGATACAAATGCATGTTATATATGAGCATTTGCTTAAATACGTGAAAGGTTATATATGAGCATTTGCTTAATAAACTCTCTGTGCATTTTTGGTATATATAAAAGTATATATATATATGTGTGTGTATAAACACATTACTGTTATTACAAATTAATTTGACAATATACAATTAATAAGCACTCAAGATTGTTATATTTTGTATTCGTCAAGCTCCCTTCTTGATGTATCAAAAAATGTGTGAAATATTTAAAAGAAAAAAAACTTTATTTTTTTATTAGAAAGCTATTAAAACGAAGTTCCAATGTTTGAAATAATGGTATATTTTTTCGACATCCAATAGTATAATAACACTGTTTGAAAAGGATTGATATTGATAAATGAGTACTAAGTTCCAACTAAGGAGATGACGTGTCTGCATATGTGGCCTTTTCTTCATTCTCTTTCCCTCGTCGTCCTCTCACTCACTCTCTCTCCTCACCCTCAACCATGGCTTCCCCACCTTCTCAGTCCTTCAACCTTCAGATTTCCACAGCCCCTCCATGAGACGAGTTCTACTTTGAGCCTCCCCTCTCTTTCCCGAAAAGCATTTCACCTTTTCTCGCGCCCCCCCCTTTCTTCGAATCCTCTTCTCCTCCATTATTTACCCCCTCCTCCCAACAATCTCAAACTATCTACTTATCAATCAATTGGGATTTGCTATATAATGTTCTATATGTTCCATTAGTTCCATCATAATGGATATGCCTGATACTCTTTAGTCTAATGAGCTTTACAACTTTGTCGTCCATGAGACTATCTCTGCAACGATCCGTTTAGCAGCCATTGTGATTCCTCCTTAGAAGCTAATAATATTAACTCTACGGAGAGCTTATCTACGCATCACCTCCCGCTTGCGCAGCACTGCCAAGTACAAGTAACCCTACATGCAGGAGTAAGAAATGAAAAAGCAATGAGATGAGACTAAACATAAAACAGTAATAACAAAAAACAAAAAAACAAAAACGGGAACTGATAAACTAAAAACCTTCGAATCTGTAAGCACGACATTGTGTGTGATACGTTCATGCATATAGGTATAGGGAATGTCGTTACAATGAGAGACCACCTTCACCTTAATGGACCACATATTGCTTTGACCATTGAGTCATTGAGTGAAAGATATTCTGTAACATTGCACGCAGCCATTTTAGTATAGTATGGAATTTGGTATTAAGACAGTCAAGAACAGCAATTAAATGTGGCCGGTTGATTACACCAATGGTTGAATAGTGGTTGATTAAATGTGGCAATTAAATAAAGACGACTGGTGAACTGAAAATGCATGGAAAAAACGCACGTATGCATCGAAAACTGGTGTTTTAAATGATACAGTTGAGCCCAATAGAATTCCACTATCACGTTTGAATTCCCAGGTTAACTTACTCACGCGGATCAATAAAGGCAATGAAATAACATTGATAAACGAATATTCCTATTATAGATGGAGAATTACGACGTGTTCATCAGTTCGGTTTTCAACAAAGAATTGAAGAGTCTTCTGACCTGGCCAATGGAATTGAAAGAAAGGTTGAAATTATCATTACAATATTAAATGGTGCTGAACTGGCATATATACGCCAGTACTTGAGACAGGTTCCAGGTCAGATCCAATTGAAGGTGAGTAAATCAACATGTAGATCAAACAGATGGACCAATGGTTGAGTGGCTAGGAGGTTTATAAGGATATATTTGATGATGATTGATTGATTAACTTTACACAAAAAATAGAAAAAGAAACACATACTTTTAAAAAAAATAATTAAAAAAAGTTAATCTTTAATTTCTAAAAATTAATAATAGCCAAGTGGCTTAACCCCATTAACACCTAACGTGCCTAATCAATTTTCTTTTGGGTTTACTTGAAAAATGTCATGAAACAGAACAAAGAGACAATAACCTTCCACTTTTACTTTCTCTAAATTTTTAACTCCTTAATTATTTTCAAGATGAAATATATATTCTAATTATTTTTCATAGAAAACATTAATTTAACTTGTAACAGTTTTTATTTATCATTAAAATATTTATATTAATATTTTGTTCTATTTTTGGTCCAAACAATATGACAACCTATTCTCTTTAGTCATCAATGTCATATGATAGGACTGATATTCTCATTGTATAACATGGTAGTTGGGCCATCGATTGGATCTAATAAAATAAAATGATTAATATCAATCTTTTCTCCTCTTACATTTTTGGGAAAATTACGCGCAGGTCCCAAAGAACAAAAACAATTACAAAAAAGTCTCATGAAATCACAAAATTACACAGAAGTCCCAATGGACTTTTTTGATATTATTTGTATTAACAACAGGAAATGTCATATTTACAACAGGAAATGATTATATTTACAACAACATTTAAACACCTGACCATTTATAACAGAAAAAACCATATTTACAACAACATTTAAACATATGGATTTGGAATGTAGAGAGGTCATTTACAACAGAAAAAAGACTAGATTTATAACAGGAAGTGCTGTATTTACAACCAAATTTAAAATCTTGACATTTACAACAGAAAAAGTCATATTTACAATAGAAAATGTTTATATTTATAACAACATTTAAACACCTAGATTTTAAACGTAGAGAAGTCATTTACAACAGAAAATAGGTTAGATTCTGTATTTACAACAAAATTTAAAATTTGGCCATTTACAACAGAAAAAACCATATTTACAACAGGTAATGCATATATTGACAACAACATTTAAAAACTGAGATTTTATTTCCATATAAATAATATCAAAAAAGTGTCTAGGGACTTCTGTGTAATTTGGTGATTTTAAGGGATTTTTTTATAGTTATTTTTGTTCCTTGGGACCTGCGCGTAATTTTTCCTACAGTTTTTGTCTTTTATATAAGAAAAATATTAATTACAACTACCAACCGACATTGGTGTCAGGACTTAAGTATGAAAAAAAAAACTTTTGGAAAAGTTACCCCTAATTAATTCTGAAAAAATTTGAATTTGACTTGATAAAATAAATCATATAAAAAAAATAATTACATCTAATAATAAGACTTTGAACTTAATAAGAATCTAATTTGGGTTTTTTCAGGATCCCTTTTTTCTTTTTCTTCTTAAAATATTATCTCTACCATTAAATTAAAAAAATAGATGGTTTAGCTTTTATATTTTATAAAATCATTATTTTAAACATAAATAAATAAATTTAATCTATTAAAATATGATATACATAGTTCATAACTGCAACACAAACAAAACTTTAAATATTTAATTATAAACTACTTCTTCTGATCCTTATTATAAGGCACCAACTAACTTTTCTCATAAACCAATAAAAATAGTTAAAGTCAATAAAGTTGTCATAGAATCTAAGTAATTTCTAATATTACCCCTAATAATTGCTCTAAACTCTAATATTATACTCCATCTGGTCCTTATTATAAGACACCAACTAACTTTTCTCACAAACCAATAAAAGTAGTTGTAACATCCCAATTTTTAAAGCGGAATTTTTTTTTTTTCAATCATTCATCAGAGTAGAGCATCTGAGTAACTGATATGTATAAATAAAGTGCCGTAAGTCTGGCGGAATACAATAGCGGTATAGTAACCGAGTATTTCAAAAGTGATACACAACAGCAAAAGGAAGGCTTCCGCCGGAACAACAAAATGGAGTCTTCAGCCGGGTCTTCTACTCGGGCTGCTTGCCTCTTTCCTCGGTCCTCGGTCCTTCAGAACCTGATACCATATGGAGAGCTGAGGTCCATTGCAATCGGACCTCAGGTAACGGTTAACCTCATATTTACATACACAGTACATGGATCACAGATAATCACAACATGAACAGCACATAACAGACGTACCATACGGAGTGCATGTAGGAATACCACACGGAGTGAATGCAGAGATATAGCACGGAGTGAATGTAGATATACCACACGGAGTGCATGTATCCAAAGGCTCATAACAGCACTCATGACACATCAACAGACCATCAACCACATATACGCATACAATACTCATAATACATATACGCATACCATAAATATCAGAGTTAGTGTTACAGTACGCGAACGTACCTTCGTTGACGTTATACGGTATTTCTAGCGGAAAACGGTGCTTTTGACAGAAAACGGTACAACAGCTGGTCAGAATGTAATCAGAGATATCCTATCAATATAACAACGTATTTGTTAAGGATCTATCATTACGACGGACACTTTTAGTCATAATGACCATTTTACACCGACCCCCTAATTGGCAGAATTTCGTCAGCACTTCGTTACTTTGACTTTAATCTTCCAAAATTTTGCCAGAACTTTGAATCCATCATGATTTTCGAAATAAATGACTAAAATACCCCTAACATATGATATCTAATCATACTTGGAAGATTAAAGACTAATCTAATATTTCTACTATAACTACCGAAATAACTACAAAACCTTAAGACTCGGTTCCGAAAAACTTACCCAGAGCTTCGCTGCAATTTTCCCCGGCTCCTCCTTCTCTCTAACCTCTCTCTACTTTCGGTCTTGCTCAAAGGAAATGGTGTGAAGAATGCAAAGGGGGTGAGGTCCTATTTATAGGGAAAAACTGTACACTATTCACACTTTGTCAGATGAATTCTCGGCCGTCGAATTGCACTTTTGCAAAATGGCACCATCTTGACCATTAAGAGCTCTTGGCCGACCTGAACCCTTAGGTGGCAGCCTTGTGATGTCATCTTGGATGATGTCACGGTTGCTTTATGCCCTTGATCCGACAGAAATTCCCCGATTGGTGTCCGAATCGCGTAATCTTGCAAAATCTCAAAATTCCATATCCAACATCCCTAAAGATCCTTTCTTCCTATTTCAAAATATTTGATTCAAATAAATTTTTGATCTCATTCAGGACATTTCGGGCATAGCCGAAGATTCTCGAAAAACGCGTTCGGTTACGGAAATCGTTTCCGGAAAACCTAACTCTGGGACAAAAATTCACTGATTCCAAATACGTCGAGATAATTATAAACTCATCCCTAGATGTTGAGTTATAATTTATTTTCTTCAAATTTCCGATACGTGACTATCTGCCTTTTTCACAGATTACCCTATTTCGTCTTATTACCTAAGTACTCTACCGATCTCGGAAATGACTTCTGAAACAGCCCAGTCCGAAATAAAAATCCACTCATTAATATTCTACTCTGACTCCAGAAACTTTGCTCATGGTTTTCTAGATATGATCCAATTTCTATCAGTGTTTATTTACCTTTGTGTTTATTATTTACACTTCAACCAATTTCAACCATCCACCTCCATCCTTCATGTCGGCACACACACACATTTTATATATATATATATATTAATTAATTATTATATAATTTAATAATTATTTTTACATAATTTTCTTACAACATTTTCCTATTGGTCTATACTTGTATTTAGGCTTAAAATTACTTAATCTCATTTATTTTTTCCCAATGTTTTTCCAATAATTAGCAAATATATTTATGCTAATTTTCTAGCCATAAACCATTAATTATAGAGTTCTACATAATTTATCACAATTATTCCATTGTTCAAGCTTAAATAATTAACCAATAATTATTTAATCAATCACTTATTATTTTTTGATAATTTTCTTATTTAGAACTAATTACTTCCTCTCAAAATCTGAACTAACATTGCTATTTTATCTCCCATGTAAAATATCAATAATTATGGAGTTAATTATTATCTCCAAATACTTTATAATTGCTATTTTACAATTCTTCCAAGATTATAATTTATTAAATTACCAAAATTAGAGACAATATATTCTCTCAATTTTAATAATTATTTTACTACCTTTCAGGATTTTTCACAATTTTTCCTAAGTTATTTATGTCCTACAAGGACATTTTCGTCATTTGACACTTTATTATTTTTCTCATAATTTCCAAGAGATTTTTCCTTTAATTCCCACAGTATTTTCCTTAGAAAATAAGATCATTATAACTTAATATTTGATACCTCATATTCACCTATTTTTAATAGGTATTATTTACTCATTTATGATATTTTCCCTAAGTCAGATTTTAGGGTATTACAGTAGTTAAAGTCAATAAATTTGTCCTAGAATCTAAGTAATTTCCAATATTACCCCTAATAATTGTTCTGAACTCTAATATTATATTAATTATTATTCTCACCCATTACCTTTATTAATTAGGGGCAAACATGAAAAAAAAATAATCAATGCTCATTGGGAACAAGCAAGTGCCTTATAAAAATGATAAAATAAACTTGCTAGTTGGTGCCTTATAATAAGGACCAAAGGGAGTATTAATTATTACTCTCACCCATTACCTTTATTAATTAGGGGCAAACATGGAAAAAAGTAATGAATACTCATTGGAAACAAGTAAGTTCCTTATAAAAAGGACCAAATAAACTTGCTAATTGGTGCCTTATAATAAAGACCAGAGGGAGTACTATAATACTCTCTCCGGTACTAATTATAGGAGCACATTTTGGAGTTGGTTTTGGTCCTAATTATAAGAGCAAGTTTTAACTTTTGTCAATTTTTTCCTATAATACCCTTATTTATACTTATTATTAGGAGCATTTATATATATGTGTGTGTGTGTGTGTGTGTGTGTCAATAGATGTGTGTGTGTGTGTGTGTGTGTGTGTGTGTCTGTATGTGTGTCTGTATGTATGTATGTATGTAGATAGATCTATATGTATACACACACATATATGTTTATATAGTAAGACCATTATTTCAATTAGAAAACGTGTGGAAAGGAAAATTGGATGGAGAGATATGTGGCGGGATTGTAATTCACTTTTACTTATGTTATTTTAAATTTATATAAGGGCATTTTAGGAAAATGAGTAAAATTAACTAATTTAACTCCCCTCCTTAATCCCCCAAAATCGGTTAAATAGCTCATATAATTAGGATCAGGGGAGTAATATTTTTTTTAAAAAAGAATATGAACAATTCATTTTTTATTTCAAGGTGGAGATGTAATTTTGAGAAAAAAATTAAGAGGGTTACCAAAGTATCCTCTTCCACAAAAATCATGTTAAAAGAACATTAATCATCTCCGAAAACCAAAAAAGTTACTATCTTGTTATTATGATCTATTACTCTATATTTTTAGAAAAGTAACTACTAAACTTTAAGAAAGTTATGATTATAATCTTAATAACCTTAGTAAGAAATTTTCCGTAACTTGGTATTAAATTTTTAAAATTTGACAATACTTTTGGACCTTGAGAATAATTTCATCAATTTTTTTTTGGTAAAGTTAAATTTTTTAGATATTATATTCTCAAAAAAAAATTATTTAAAATATCATATTAAAAAATTCATCTATAGTAAAATATTGCATTCAAGTTATTTCCATAGTGACAGCAGTGTAGAGTGTGGAGGAAGCTAAACTAAAAGTACAAACGAAACCCAAATTTTGAACCATGACGTGGCATAATCTCGTTGGATAGAATTTTGCCCGCTAATAAGCATCACAACATTGACTTGAAACGAATGGCACATTGATTTGATGATGATTATGATCATGCATTAATAACCAAATATTCCTATTAAGTGGAATATTGAATATTGATGATGATTATGATGATGATTATGATGATATTGATCATGCATTAATAACCAAATATTCCTATTAAGTGGAATATTGAATATTGATGATGATTATGATGATATTGATGATGATTATTCCAATTTAGGGATTTTTCCTAGATTATTTATAATTTAAAATTTATGGTTAAAATAAATCTTACTCTTGAGATGAAAACTAATTTAGAGAGAATGTTGTTAAAATCAAGATCCCGGGAGGGGGTATGAAGATCGTGAATTGTGGGATCGACACGGATCATAAGATCCTATTATCTAAGATATAAAGTTTTATATGTGTGTATGCATATAAAATAACTAATAAATATAATATAAAAGTAACAATAATAATAGAGTTGTCAACTTGACAATATATAAAATAAATTATAATATTTTGATCAGCATACTTATAAATAAATTACCTATACCAAACAAAAATTAAAAAAAGTAAAAAACCAAGCATGAGTTAAAAAAAGAAGTACAGAAATAAAATAAAAAGAACCTACTCCTATTCTTATGCCTTGTGAATCGAATGGCACATTGATTTGATAAGGTGAGCTAAATCTGAGAACGAATGGGGGACCCACATAGACATATATTTAATTATTTAAACATAAAGGAGGGGCATAGAAATTTGTCAGAATTACAAAGAGGGTCATATATTTAAAAAGGCAATGGGATCATGGGAGGTTGCGGTGGGGGTAAGACAAGAATTTGAAATTTACAGAGGAGGCAGGGAGGGGTATATTCGTCATGAGATAAATTTAAAGCTTACCTGGCCCTTCTTCTTCCCTTCTTCTTCTGCAACTTTCACTCCCCATTTATTTATATACTGTTACCAAGTCCACCTTTCCCAGGTAAAGTCGACTAATTAACTCCTGCTCGTATGCGGAAGTTCTTATTAGAGAGTGGAACTGTGGAAAGCATTGAAAGCCCAGCAACAACAGGTTCTGAAAGCAGCAACACAGCCCTATGGCGCCATCACCTCGGCGCTCACGCAAGCGGAGGACACCACATGGAACGATCACGGTGGAGGATGACGACGGCGAAAGATCCCAGAGAAAGACGAGAACGGAGGATGGCGTACTGCGGACGACGAGCACGGCAGTTTCTCCTGAACAGGTCTGTCTTACGATCCTATTGTGTATAAATTTCTTATTCCTGTTGATTGCGAAACCTTTCATCTGTGAAATTCTTCTTTTTATCAGTCTACGCTAATGGATAGCAACGCATCATATCTTCCTCAAGAAATTGTCACAAATATTCTCAAACGACTTCCCGTGAAATCCTTAATCCGATTTCAATGTGTATGCAAAGATTGGAAGAATCTCTTCAAAATCCCATCTTTTATCGCAGAACACGTCCGCCATTCCACCCAGCAAGACTCCATTCTTCCTTTCAAGTGCCGGGACCGGGACTATTTATGTTTGATCAATCGTGATATGCAAGTCCTTAAATATGAGACTCCACCTCAACCTTCCTTAGTGGATCGCTGCGATATCATCGGTTCCAGTAATGGCTTGCTCTGTCTCGACTATAAATCTTCTTTTATTTTGTGGAATCCAGCAACTAGAGAGGTCCTCCGGGAGCCCAAAGTGCCTGGGATTTGCCAGGTAGGATTTGGTTTCAGTCCAATTGTTAATGATTATAAGATAGTGACACTCTCTGTTTCAAGGCTGGATGGTGTTCAGGTTTATTCAGTGCAAGTGTTTTCAGTAAGCACAAGGTCATGGAAAGAAGTTGAGAAATTAAAGGGTATAAAGGCTTTTGTTGCTCCTGGTTTCAGTGTTGATGGAGCAATATTTTGGTTTGGCTTCTGCAACCCTACAGAACGTCGTCTAATTTCATTTGACATAGCAGCGGAATCATTCGCATTGATACCAATTCCTAGATCTGCCCATGTTACAAGTGCAAGTAGGCTTACTGCGTATGAGAACAAACTGGCTATGCTTTCTACAACTGAGGTTGAATACAAGAGTGGGATTGAAAGCCCCAAATCATTTTCCTCGAATTTTGTCAATAACTTATGGGTGATTGAGAAGTGTGCAGATACATCAGGAGAGAGATGGATTTGGACTCAAGTATATACAAGCAACCCCCTTCCCGATCCTGCTTTCTTTTTAATTCCAATGACTATTTGGGGAAATGAAATTGTTGGATTTGGAGTTCCTGAAGGAGAAAAAGTACTTGCTTTCTACAATCTTCATACTAATGAATTTAAGGCGTCGGCCCTGGGCAAATATTTCATTGAAAGAGTAATTTGGCATTATGCAGAAAGCCTTGTGTCGGTTCGCAACGTTCACATTGAAGCTTCTTCATCCTAAATCCTAGTTACTATATTGCACATGTGGTGGAAATGGATCTATATATTATTTGTTTAGATACTTTTGTTTATGTACGGTTAACATTCTTTAGGGATGTTATCTGAAGTATATGATGAAAGCATGTATGTGATACCAGATATTTATTCAATGTTTGTCCTATTTATAATCTTTGGTTTCTAAAGTTTTCTTTCAAAGATAGATATATAGTCTTTGACCTATTTGTCAAATTTCAATCTATGTGTAAAGATTTATTATCGTATTGTCATTTTTCTTCAATTTACTTGCCATTTTGCTTACCAAAATCATTTTTTCACGCTTTTGCAAACTTGTGACATTCATTGTTATACATTACTCTTGTTTTTCTTTCGAAAGAAAAAAATATACGCGTTGAAACCAACAAAGCTTGACATAATTCCTTTAAACATGATGTTTTGGCCTTGAACTAAGTTGTGTGCATAAAAAAGGTTTTTATTGGAAGAAGCAAAACCCACTTTGGTGGTCTTTACTTTTAGAGAGGATTAGTCTTTAGGGGTTGAAGGATGCCATCTGAATGCTTAAAAAAATGATTGAAACTACATATATGCCTTTTTATCCTTGTAAAAAATGTTGTATCTGATAAACAAAGACACAAGTATCACCTTAGATAGTTTTCTTGTATTGTTACTTTGGTGTTAGTTCAATTGCCTTAAGTTAACTTGTAAGAAGTATCTTAGCGAGTCTGACCTCTACTTCCATTAGATTGTTGGTTTTTCTTAAAAACTTCAATAAAAAAAAAAAGATAGTTTGTATTTTCAAAAATTTGTTGACCATGTCAGATTCCAAAATCCCCCCATCAACAAGGGACAAGTAATGAATAACAAAGATGGCCAAAATAAAATGTAATATGCCACTACTGATAAAAATTCTCTGGTTGAACCTACCTACAAATATCCCCATGCACTAACTTTATGGGCCATGTTGATACTCTGCAACTTTATAATCTCCCTATTCATGGAACAGAGAAGGATCAAGCAAACAGTCCTCAAACAGATTGGACCGAAGGAGACTAGCAACTGAAAAATGAATTATTAACAAAAGCACATCAAACATGAATGAGAAATTAGGGTAGAAACATCGGTTACACTCACAAAACTGCATCAGCTTCATTGATGGAAAGCAACAATCCCTTTTTAGAATTCTTAGCAACCTATGATCTCAGGGGAGCAACATCTCCTTCAGTCATCCATGCATTGTCTAGTCCCTGAATTAACATATTGGAAAAAAAATTAAAAAGACGACCAATTCAAAATGTAAGGTAACTTCGAATGACTTGGTCATAACCCCAGGATATCTTGTAATCTATTGACAAATGGAAAATATAAATTTCAAAAAATAAGAAAAAAATTGCATATATTTTATACTAGCATCGGTTAATATTTCCAATTATTATTACAATATGAACCATAAAATTTAACCTGTCCTGTCAGGTATTAAGTTAAAGTGAATAGAGTGAAATTATTGAAAACTAAAATGACAAGAGAAGTAGAATATATCATATAGATTAACGAGCCAACTCTCTTGAGGTCGTTGTTTTCCCTGTTCTTGGAGGCCCATAAAAAAAGCGTTTTTTTGATTTTTGATGAAAGATAGTTTAAAATTGAGGGCTCACAATTTTGCTTTTGTTAAAAATCCTGTGTTTGCTTTAGTGGTGGAAGGAATAGGGAGGGAGGGAGGAGGTTGGAGAGAGAGAAATCTTTGAAGATTTGTCTCCCATCAGGAAAAAAAGGGGCGAATTGGTGAAATGATTATGAAAAGCCAACATGCGAACTTGCAGTTGAATATGAAAATGATTATGAAGAAGTGGGTGAAGTGATTTTGATATTATGTTTGATGGTGATGATCTTGATGGTGCTGCTGATGAGAGCCATGAAGCACACTTGAAGGAACCCACATCGGAAAAGGAAGATCGGAGTTCATTTTTATTTTATTTTTTTTGGTCAACGATCAGAGTTCATTTAAGAGAAAGGGAAAAGAAAATGGGTTGGAATTTCTTGTGGCATATCTGGAATTTCTAGTGGGTAATATCACATACCATATGATTTGTAAGCTTTATAACCTAATGACGCAATTACTTCTTTAGAAATGAAAAATCGATCTAATTTAATAACTTAGACCATTAGATGTGTTTGGTTTGAGTGAAGGGGGTTTTCCTCCCCTGTTGGTGTGAAAAATCAGATATAACCATAATATAAAATCTTTGTGTGAAAAACGATACAAAAAGTTATACAATTTATAGGTATATCTAACTTTTCACACAAAGGGGGAGGGAAAACCCACTCCCCTCTCTTCAAATCAAACACATCTTGATGTCTATTCCTTTAATTTTTTTAAAGAAAAAACTGAGACTAATAAGAATTAACTATCCTCTTATAACTAATTTTCTCTCATTATATTGATTATCAAAGAGGAAATTTCTAAGTTTATAATTTGGAGAAACCCAGTTAAGAAAAACTTGAAGAGTATCAAAATCCTTTTAGCAAACAGATTAAAATTGCTTTATCATTGCTTGCTTGGTAAAACTGATAGTTCATTACCAGAAAGATGAGATAGAAGGATAATGAAATGTGAAGAGCCAAAACGAAAGAAAGCTATGGAGGACCAAAGATGAATGATCCTCACAAAGCAACTCAAAAGGGGCACATGACAGGAGGCTGAGCACTCAAGTTTTGAACTTAGCGTAAAGGTCCTCACGTGAAAGCATCAAATTCCTATCACTGTGAGGAGGAAGGAATAAACTAATTATTGCTTGTGAAGCACAAGGTACAACTTGTTTACACTTTCGCTATGCCACACATTAATCAATAAGCCTATCCAAGTTAGCAGTAGTAATAATTTACTGGGTTAAATCTACTCTAGGTTCTTATACTTTTTGACTAGTTTTGGTTTTGACACATAAGCCACATCAATCATAATTAGCGGTACATATCAACCTACTTAACGGCGTTAATGTCGTATCATCAAAGTTAATATTATCTCCGTTCCTAATTATAAGACCGGTTTGATTTTTTTTTTTTTTGAAGAGATTAAGGAAATTAAATAAATTATTTAATCATATTATATGTTGTGTATTTTTAGATTATATTTTAGTTTATTAGTCAAACTAATTAGTTTGGAGAGAAAAATCAAAATACAAATACTTTAAAATAATTTAATTAGCTCTTAATTTCTCTAAAAAAGTCAACTTGGTCTTATAATTAGGACCGCATGAAGCACCATTAAGCTTGGATCCCAGTCCTTATGAAACCAACATTTTGGATAGTGTAAAGCATAGGAACGAAAAAGTAAAAACAATGAAAAGAAAGTATAAGGACAAAAACTAAAACTTGTTAAAAACATGGGGACACTAAAGTGAGTTTAACCCTAATTTATATCTCTTGACATGTCTGCAGGGAGGAGATACTTTCATTGTCCATTTTCTGCCCATCCCTCCCCATCCTCCATCCTGACCGTCAAAATCTTGATCCAAGGGATCAGATTCATTTTTGAAAAAACCGCGACGGTCAGGATGGAGGATGGGGAGGGATGGGCAGAAAATAGCCAATGAGAGAAACCGGACGCTGTCTGCATCCTCAATTTTTTTTTTTCCTTTCAATTTTTCTTCCATTATGTGTGCCAAATGAACTCCAAGCTGGAGGCACACTTCAACCTGGTCCCAATAATGATCCACATAACACTTAAGATTTAGACCCAGCCAAAGATAAGATAAGAAGAAACATGCTACACTCAAAAGTTCACTACTACAAAAAGACCCTATGAAGTCCCAAAATAAGCCCTTTTAAAGTCCCTAATTCATGGGATGTCTATTGTAGGGTAGTAGTAAAATTATACTTTTGAAGTCCCAAATTAACTTTGGGACTTCAAAAATGAAACTTTTGAAGTCCCAAATTATATTTTGGGACTTCAAATGTCACGCATAATTGTACATCTATCTGACACTTTTGAAGTCCCAAAATACAATTTGGGACTTCAAAAATGACACTTTTGAAGTCCCAAGTTATATTTTGGGACTTCAAAAGTTTCATTTTTGAAGTCCCAAGTTGTATTTTGGGACTTCAAAAGTGTCATTTTTAAAGTCCCAAGTAGTATTTTGGGACTTCAAAAGTGTGTTTGTGAAGTCCCAAAAGTTATTTTGGGACTTCAAAAGTGTCAGTGAGATGTACAAATGCGTGACATTTGAAGTCCCAAAATACAATTTGGGACTTCAAAAGTGTGTTTGTGAAGTCCCAAAAGTTATTTTGGAACTTCAAAAGTGTCTTTTTTTTTTTTTAAATTACCTAGCATGTATTTTGCACAACCCACCAATTATACCCTATAAAAACCATCAACCAGAGATAAATCAAGAACCATTGCTTTCACAGGAGAGCCTTTTTCTAATACAGTTCCAGCTACTGAAAGATTGCATTTCCATTAGAATTAGCACTTGCGTTTTGTTCAAGGATACCTAGTAACAGAATAGAGAGAGAGAACTCACACTGATAGTTGGTAATAAATCCAAAAACATCATCATACTTTTCAAAATTTACAACAACTCCCACTTCCTTAACATCGTCAACTTTCCCATCAACAATTGTCCCAATGCTAAATCCTTCACCCCACTTTAAATCAGATCCACCAGCGCCCAAGTACAGCAACTTGTCAATCTGGATTAAGAAAATAAAAGAAATTTTTGTAAGCAATATCAATTAAAAAGGGGAAGAGGAAATGTCATTATAATTCCTGAGAAGCAGATTGGAGCGAAAAAATCAGGGTAGAAGATCAGTCCTACATGAGAAATATGTATAGAACTAAAAAACACTATATTAAACAACTTTCCACTGAAGTAATATTAGAGCATCAATTGTCACAGGAAAAATTAAATGCCAACAAAAGAGACAAGATACATCTAGCACAGATAAGCTTCAATCCATGAAGATAGAGGCTATGCCCTGAGTATGCGCTACTGATATAGGGCTTATACATAGTTCGCTTTAAGAGTAAAAACATGGATATAAAGCTTGACATCAGCTATATTAAAGAGCAATCTGATAATTATTCGTACCTTTTCCTTCATAAGAAAGTAGTCTTGAATAAATGATGCATCTGTTGATGAACATGATGTCTGCTTTAGAGAAAGTGTTATTCTACCAGTCTCGCTACTTATCTGAAAAGAAGACATATAAAGTCTTATATTAAATTGTATCATTTTTAAAAAAAAATTTGACCTCACCAGCCGCAACTAATATACTAACATCTAAAACATTGCATCGAACAGATTGCCCTTTGTAATAGGCTTCCAAAAGGTTGATTTTCTTGTCATCAGTTGCCTAAACAAAATAAAAATATATTCAGGTTAGTCATATAAGCGATTACCACAAGCTAGGATGAGGAAAAGGGGGAGGGGGAGGATAAAGAAATATAAAATATCAAACACCTTCTTTATTGGAGAGAAACCAGTCAATCGACCAAGGAAACAAACAAAGCAACCTGTCTCAATTAAGTTACAAATATAACCCTGCTCCATACAAAAGAATTTATTCAGCTGAAGCAGAAAAGCCCAACAACATTATCACTGACAAGAAAAAAACACCCAAAAGGAAAAGGGGGAAAGCGATTATGATGTATCTGTCAGTAAAAACCACTTTTCATATGCTTAAATCAACCACTTACATGCACAACCGAGTTAGGATGAATCTGACTAATGTCTGCAGGAATCTGATGAGCAAATTTGACAAGTGAACTTTTGGCAGACAGTACTAAATTGTTGCCATTAATATCTGCATTCATTAGAACACAACTTAAAATTAGTAATCAAAATTCCTTTCATATATGCTAACAGCAATAGATATTAGTTTGAGAAAACCATAATGCCGTGAAACAATAATAAACTAGGGCACCATTAATTCTGGACAACAAATGCAAAAAAGAAACAAAATCCCACTCCAGAGTAAGACATTTAGAAGCACAATAAAGTAGTAGCATCATATGCTCCTACAGCCCATCTCTTACCAGAATCTGACAAGTCACTTGCCAGCAACAACAAACCTTTTATATCCTATCCCATCCTGTTCTAAAACCAAGAAGCTTCCTCTTTTTTCTCTCATCAACAAAAATATGCATATAAAAATTTGTTATGACATTTGAGTAGCTAGAGCAAGCAGCAGCATTATAATACAATTAACCTTGAAATACAGACAATCAATCACCGCAAATGTGACATAGATGCTGCAAGGAACCTAAAATTATACTAAAACAATCACTGGAATAAAATAATCAAAGCAGTCCGATAAGAACCACAACCGTGATAAACCCGCTTCACCGTATTTAAAATGCTTTTTCAACGCTTTCTACCGCACCCTATAATGGAAAACATAGATAATAATTTTCTATCTACGTGGGGGCTCAATACCACGAAGGACCATGAACATTTTAAGCAGAATAAAAAAACATGAGGAAACTATTCCAAAGAAGAATTATAAGAAAGATTGATATAGCTTCACCGCTAAGTCAACCAATTTTCAAAAAGACTAGTGGGATCAGATTAACGAGAGAATGTACTCGGTTAATATCAAGTTAAAATATGCTAAAAATAAAACAGATGAATACAGACAATTCTAGAAGCAAAGATCTACACATATAATATAATTTTATTGACCAATTCATATACATTACAACCCAAAAATATCATGCCCTCATAAGGCTTTGACTTCTTTTAAGTTAGGGTTCAGAAGTCAAGTTCTACAAAATCAAAAGAAAACTGAGTATCTTCCCTAGCCACCCATGTACACAGAAAGGCCAAAGCAAAGCAGTTTCAAGCCTTGCCAGAAATGAAATTGTTCTCTCAAAGCACAGCTTAACGACTTTGCCAAGATGTCAGATTTGAGGTGTATTATACCAATTAATATTGCAGGATCTTGTCAGAGAACAAGAAAGTGCGTGACTTTACTGTTATTGCTGTTGGGATAGAGAAGGGAAGTTAACAATCACTATAGATATTTCAATAATTAATTGATATTTATTGTTCCCTACAAAATCACAAGCAGCAATTTCACAGAAACTGTTGGGATTGTTGAATGTACCTAAAACAAGTAGTTAAGCTGCGTAACCGTAGAAGGAGGCCGGAGGAGCGGCACGCAAATCGTAGAGGGAGAGAGGGAATGTCGCCGGAGGAAGAAGCAAAGAGATGCGGGAATGTCGCCGGAGGAAGAAGCAAAGAGATGCGGGAATGTCGCCGGAGGAAGAAGCAAAGAGATGCGGGAATGTCGCTCAGCTCGGACGATGCGAGAAAGAGGGAGAAGCAGGGGAAAAATGAGAAAGAGCAAAGAGAAAAAGTATGAATATATTAAACCTTTGAAGTCCCAAATTATAATTAGGGACTTCAAAACTCTATATTTGAAGTCCCAAAATATAATTTGGGACTTCAAAAAGTTATTTTTGAAGTCCCAAATTATATTTTGGGACTTCAAAAATAAATTTTTGTCACCAGTATTTTTTGGCGGGTTATGGATATTTTCGAAGTCCCAAAATATAATTTGGGACTTCAAAAAATTTATTTTTGAAGTCCCAAAACATAATTTGGGACTTCGAAAAGTTATTTTTGAAGTCCCAAATTATATTTTGGGACTTCAAAATAAATTTTTGTCACCAATAATTTTTGGTGGGTTATGGATATTTTTAGAAGTCTCAAAATATAATTTGGGACTTCAAAACTATATTTTGAAGTCCCAAATTATAATTTGGGACTTCAAAAGATTTCCCTCCAAAAAAAATTACCCACAAAAAATTTTCCTCTCCAAATAAAATTCCCGCCGAAAATTTTCCATGAGTTTAGAAGTCCCAAATTATATTTTGGGACTTCAAAAAGTTTAACCAGCTCGCCCAAAAACCAATTCTGCCCAAAAATTTATTACTGAAGTCCCAAATTGTATTTTGGGACTTCAAAAATTTATTTTTGGAGTCCCAAATTATATTTTGGGACTTCAAAAACGTTTCAGAGCCAATATAATTACAAAAATACCAATACCACTATGTTCACTTGTTACATCCCTTTTTTAAATAGGGACGTTTTTTAGGGTAGTAATAACCTATTTTTGTAGTAGTGGTTTTCTCAAATAAACATATAACAAGTAAACCCCACTAAAAAAATATGACCAACAAACAGACTTGGGTCTCCTTATATTCGATAGTTTTTTTGCATCTGAATTTATGAACAAGTAAACGTATTTTTCGCTCTTTGGCATCCAACTCTCCATTGCTGATGTAATCATTTGGTTTTATTGCACACAAAAAAAAAAAAAATAAAAGTGTTTTTCAAGATATCATGGGTTTTCTTCCTTTTGAGGTTGTTTTTTTTTTTTCAACTCTAAAACGAGTATCTGTGCAGCTGCTCTAATTGCAACTAATGCTTATAAGAAGGTGTGCCCGTTGGAAGCACATAAGGTGCTTCTCCCTTATGTGTTTCTTATATGTTTGTCCCTCTAATTAGAGGGACAAGCACATTTTAATTTATTTTTAAAATTTTTTTTATATTTTTTATTTATTTAGATTAAAATTAGATGTTGTTTTCTGAAATTTTTTTTGCACCCATATCTCAAATTAATTAGTTCTCAATTATGCACACAGAAATATTTGTCCTGTAACACCAGTATCCTGGAAACTAATTAATTTGAGATACTGGGTGCAAAAAAAATTTCAGAAAGCAACATATAATCTTAATCTAAATAAATAAAACATATAAAAAAATTTTATAAAATAAAATAAAATGTGCTTGTCCCTCTAATTAGAGGGACAAGCACATAAGAAGCACATTAGGACAAGCACCTAATGTGAACTCGTGCCCGTTAGGGTGAGTTTTCCAACCAACACTTTTTTCTCATATCACTTCTAACCTTGGATATCGGGGAGGCCGGTTTTGTTCATGCTTCTACCTCTACTCTTAAATCTTTAATGCACGGTAATTGACTGTTCTTGTATTTGGCTTATTTTGTTGTCTTTGATCTGGCTTTGTTTGTATTCCATCTTCAATTTGTTTTCATGTATTGCACCGGTTTGCAGTAATAATATAAATAACTTTTGAACAAAAAATAAAGTTGTCCTAAAATGTAAGTAATTTCCAATATTACCCATACTAATTGCACTAAACTCTAATATTATATTAATTATTACTTTCACACATTACCCTTATTAATTATGGGCATACATGGAAAAAAATGTTTTTTGGGAACAAGCAAGTGCCTTATAAAAAGGATCAAATAAACTTGTTAGTTGGTGCCTTATAATAAGGACCAGAGAGAGTAATTGGTGTACGTCATACTCATGGATGATCTCATTTTTCTATTTACATTTTCACACGAGCTTGAGAGGAGAAAATATTTTTTTTCAAAAATTTTAGAAATACTTCAAAATATCAAAATCCAAAATCAATTTTGTTTCAATAATATTTTAGGTATGAACTATATTTGATTAGTAATTGAGAATTCATTTTAGTAGGAAATCATTTATTTAAGATTTTCAATTTTTTAATGTATTTTTTTTTTATTTTCCCTATATTTTTGGGCTTGCCCAGAAAAATAAAATGATTTATTGTTACTCACTTTAAATTTATATATTTAATATTTTCAAAATTTATGCCTATGTGCAATACAATAATCTTTTTAAAAGTCATATTCTTATTTTTTTTTATAACAAAATTTTAGGAAAGGGGTTGGATTCACCCACAATCCAATGGCAGGGTGAAATCTTCCTTCCTCCTAGATAATACCGATGTTGAGTAGGGCGAGCCATTTATTACCCTCAGGTGTTTACCTAGACACCTAGGAGTTAAGATGCCTCTCCTAGCACCCTGACCAACTCTAGGATCGAACCCTCTCCCTTTAGTGAGAGCGTCCAACCCCTTTGTCAATTGAGCCCAAAGACGAGGGGTAAAAGTCATATTCTTATGAAGAAATTAAATTTGTTAGATTTCAAAATCCCAATTTTTGATCAATGATGGCTTAAGAAAGTAGTAAAAGTAAGATGTGAAATTGGGCCTTGTTTGTGAAACATGTTCAGTAGTTGCCCTAAAACTGAATAAGGCCCAATTAATCTTTCGAACCAAGTAATACCTCTAACTAGGTTGTTTGACCCCTCGTCCTTGGGCTCAACTGGCAAAGAGGTCGGACACTCTCACCAAAGGGAGAGGGTTCGATCCTGGAGTTGGTCAAGGTGCTGGGGGAGGCATCCTAGCTCCTAGGTGCCTAGATAAACTGAGGGTAATAGACGACTCACATTGCCCAACATCAGTATCACCTAGGAGGAAGGAAGATTTCGCCTTGCCCTTGGATTGTGGGTGAACCCAACCCCTTTCCTAAAATTTTTATATTAAAAAAAAACTAGGTTGTGTGTGCCTTGTAATAAGAGGATATATGTGTTTATTAAAAAAAAAGGGAAAATTCCATTAAAAGACAGTTGAATTGCTCAAATTCTAAATTGGGTAGTTAAATTTAACAAATCCTAAATTAGGTTGGATGTCATAAATAAGATATCAAAATTTGATAATCTTACCTTAATACCCCTCATTTAATTATCTTTCCTGATCACACTACCTCTCTCCCCTTCTATCCATCATTTTCGGAAAAGTATCAACTCACTGATCATTCACTGAATAATGAAAGTATTTCATCTATATAACTTTAAACCCTGTAGCAGCTTATGTGTAAATTTTTAATCTATGTCTGGCAAATTTTTCTCAATCCATGATATTTTAATAATTCTTTTTTATAAAAAAATTGTCATTCACTTTTATTTTCTAACTCCTCTCTAATGCATTTTTTACCCATTTTCTTTTCTCTCTGATCTCTTTCTAATTCTGAACATCTCTTCCCGATCCACTTTCTCTTTCTCCTTCCTCTACCCTCCCTCTCTATTCCTTCCATCATTGAAGCAAACTTTGATCTGAAGAGTTTTAACAGCATCAGAAGCTGTTCATCAGCGCCTCCGCCAGCAGGATGCTCGGATTCTGTCGTAGCCATGAACGCCATCAGGATCACAGCACCAAACCCGCTTTAAACCATCACCTTCTTCCTTAAACCTATCTTCTTTCTTTTCTTTTTTCTCACACAATATATTGTGTATATGCTTATGAGCGTTTGCGTCAAGGCCCATTTATTACAATGTTAAATGGATGTATTATAGGTGGATCCTAATGAAAGAACGTGAGGTGTGTAAAAAGATAATGCTATTTTCATTGTCAATATATATGCGATATTGCTTGATGGTGGAAAAATGACTGCCTGCGAACCAATAAATGTTGCAAGAGGCAGTTAGCTGATCTCAGACTTTGTTTTAATGGTGGAAGGAATAGAGAGGGGGAGGATCCAGAAGAGGGAGGGATTCGGAGTTCAAGAACTGTTTGAAAAACAAGCACAATTTAGCAACTTCTTGGATTAATAACTCAAGGGTATGGAAGTAATTTCGTTCAATTTCTAAATCCTACTTTAGGTTATATAACCTGATTATTCATTTTTTAAGTTTAGTGACCCAAATTAGAATTTAGACATTTCAAATGACCTTTTATAGGATTTTCCCAAAAAAAAAAGCTTTATATTTTTTATCATGTTATTTTTTTTTTCTTTCCATTGTATGTGTAACACCCCAAATTCCATACCATTTAGTGTGTCCGTTGACACGTAGTTTTAGAAAAATCAACGGGGTTTGAGGTGCTACATCAGAGTAATGCGGAAACGGAGAGCATGCACTAACATTTGGACAATGAGTAACTGATATAAAATGCCCAGACATAAGCTGGTTAACTTAAATATTTCTCGAAGAAATATTCATGTGATACAATAATACAAAACTTTTATAATTAAAACTCTTGACATAATAATTATACAATCTTAAACCAAGCCTTAACTAGACTTGTAGCAATGAATCTAACTCGGTTAATTAAACATATTGGCCAGGACGGATGTTAGTCTAGTGGAAGTCTCCCTGTCTTTCACGGCGACTTATGACTGAACCACAAGACCAACCCTTCCTTAGACACCAAACGTTTTGAAATAACTTTATCTGATTCATGCCAGAAACTACGCCCTTCTTTAGACTCTTGTCTTGGCCGGTGCCTTCCCACGGCTTCGTCCATCGGTGCCTCTTCACGGCTCCGTCCATCGGTGCCTCCTCAATTCCAGGTTCCTTTCCTGAACTTTTAGTCAAGGCTGAGATTCAATCGAAATTGAACCCCAGGTAACAGTTAACCTCTATAGTAGATATAATAATATATGATAGATATTCATTACATATCAGCATCAACCATACATAGCACATAGCAGATGTAAGGTTCCAACAATATATAGCACAAAGCAAATGTAATGTCAACAGTACAACAATACATATCATACAACAAATGTAATGTTCGCAACGTTTGCACTAACCAGTGCCACGACAGCTCCTCGTGTCCTTAGCGCTAGGAAAACATACTACGACATTATCATGACTATAACCCGCACAAAGCCGAATGTATATAAACAGTGATATGATCTAAGACCGAGTCTTAGCCACTCTATGAATCATCTATCACATATAAGTATATAAAATATAGACGATTAAAGTTACCATTACACGAACGTACCTTTCACTGTGTAATTACCAAAATGCCCGTCCTTTGAATCCGACTCCGGACTTCCCGGACATCTTATACATTATCGTCAGATTATTTCCTTTTCCATAACTTATATGATATTGCAATTAATACCATATTTCCTAGAATAATATCAAAAAGGATATTTTCACCTATTTTGACATTTCTACCCTTGGTGGATTAATTATTCCATTTATACCCTTACATTTTTCTTAAAAACGAATTGTTGGATTTTCTGGGCAGATTTTGCAGCAACTTTGGAAACTCATAATTAATTCTACAAAAATCATTTTGAGGTTCTGAAAAATTCCTCATGACCCTTGACATGTCTATTTTCAAATAAAAATATTCCCAAAAGCCAGAAAGTCACATATCATTCCCAGTTTAATATTTTCTCAACGCTGCCTAGTTTATAACTCCATAAATAAGGCTTAAGTTCATAAATATGTTACTACTTGTGTAAAACTCAAAATTATACATAATTTATATATTTAGAAAGCCCTATATTTCTAATTTATTCATGTAAAATTTCATAACTTTATGACTTCATTTCATACATAAAATAATAGCATCAATTTTCGCTGCCAGTACAACCTTTAAAACTGGAATTTTCCTATCTTTCACTATCTTGTTTCGTTAATTCTAAAAATTATTTCCCAACATTTTTTTACCTCCTTTTTGCGTTTTAAAAGCAATGGAGGCCTTAAAAACAAGTAAATGAATTTTCCTAGAAATTTCCTAGATTAAACTACTATTTTATCAAGAACAAAAAGTTTAAACTCAAGAACTAGCTCAAGAACTTACCAAGAACTTTGCTCCTTCTCCTCCAAAAAGAACTCACGAGTGTCTCACTACCTATCAATAAGGATTAGAAGTGATTGTGTTTGGTGTGAGGAATATGTGAAGGAGAGGTTGGCTATTTATAGAGAAAAATTAAGGATATAAATGACAATTAAATTTGACCAAGTCTCACCTTAGCCATTAGATTAAAAATGCACTTTATGAAGCTCAATATCCACCACACACCCAACTGGTCGACATGCCTCTCTTCAAAATCCATTTCATGCATTTTTTAATTGCCAAATATGTCTTAGATTATTTAATATTAACTTTCATCCAAAACTCTTTCATTATTGTGCGTGCCGACATGCTCCTCTTCTTTGAGTCATTTTATGTACCTTTTAATTAACAAAATGACTAATAACTCAATTACCCAATTGGCTAGTTGCCAAATTTGACTTTTCAACCCTAAGCTTGCATGATTATATGATAAATTATTTCTTTTTTTCCTTCACAATCAGCTGCACGTTTTTTGTTAAATCTTTGTAATACCCCAAAATTTATATTTTGGCAATTAATACCTATTTAAAATAGGAAAGTATGTTTTCTTTAATTTTAGTAATTTATTTGTTTATTTTCCTTGGAATTTAAAGAGACAAAAATCCAATTTAATTTTAGGGAACATAAGTTGCATTATGATTTTTAAAATAATGCATGGTGCATAAATGACCAAAGTAAACCCAAAAGTTGTGAGAAAATAATTAATCCAATTAAAAAAAATTGCCAACAATTAGTAGATAATTAAATCTTCATTTATTAGATTAATTCCAACAACTTTCATAGTTAATAAAATGTAACATCCCGACTTTTCACAAGCAGTATAAATTTTTTTTTTTAAAATATCATTTCAAAATGATCAGAGTAGTGCACCGGAGCGATTGAGTAACTGATATATATATTAAAATACCCATGGTAGCATGTCTTGCTGACGTAAAGAAGTCCTCGCCGCTACTCCTAGGCGTCGCTTGTCCTTCTCCTCGATCCTCGGTCCACCCGACCCCGAAGCTAAGTTAAGAGCCGGAGTCCATGCATCGACATTTATAGAATTTTGGCAACTTTTACTATGGTCAGACATAGGGAATACATAATCAGATACGTGTGGCAATAACAATACAGTCGGATGTAAGGTTAAAGCATAACGAGAAATGTACATAATCAGATATGCACGGCGATAACAATACAGTCAGATGTAAGGTTAAGGCACAAAGAATAGTAATACAGTCGGATGTATGACATGACAGAGAATAATACAGTCGAATGTATAACAGACAACAGTACAGTCGGATGTAAGACAAATAGTACAATCAGAGTATGAAAGAGATTTGCCGAGCCCTTACAAAATAACCAAGTTCAATAAAAGATTTGCAATAATAGGGAACCTGGATCGTTTTCCCAACGAATTTGCAGCGGGTTTGATTGGAATAACAGTGAAATAGAAATAGTAAAAAGGGGGGTTTTGGTTCAAAAGATTAGAGAAGGAATAATAGAAACAAACCAAAATGAAACACAGATTAAATGGATAAACAAACGATTAACCTGCACTGGGATTCCGTAACCTTCATCTGGGCAAAAACATAATAATCGAACTCGTGATTGATTCCCGAACAAACCGAAATCTCTGCGTTTATCCAAAAACTCCCTTGACTAGACGATCGCCTAGCATTTGATCGAACTCATGGCGAACTTCGTTGTGCGATCGCTCAACGCTCTCGTAACCCAGTGCGACCTATGTCCTTGGGATGTCAATCTGGGTATTAAATCTAATACTCATTCCGCAATCATAATTGGATCTGATTATAATAAACAGAAACGAATTACGTTATCGCTTGAAGTGCTGGCCCTCTGGATTCACAGAATTCTCAATCCATGGGTCAACCACAAAAGCTTAGCCAAGCATGGCTAGGAAAAACTCAGAAGAAAAGATGAAGAAGAACGTGATGAACAACTTAAAACAATATGTGAGAATGTGAGAATGTCTTTGTAGCCACCATCTAACCTCCTTATATAGGAGAGATGACTAAACAAAAATAGGAATCCCTAATAATAGGAAACCTCTAATAAATAGGAAATCTCTAAAGATTGGTCTTTTATTACAAAATTCGGGCAAAATAAAAATCCAGAAAAATGCATCTGTCTTTAGCTCCAATTTCGTCCATCTTCTTGTCCGAATCAGTCTTCCAAGTCTTCATAACAATTGTAGATCTCTGAATCATATAAAAAAGGAAAGAAGAATCAAGCTAATCGGATATCTAGATCAAAAGTTATGGCGAAAATACTAAATCATTGTAAATCTGGAATTTAATCATAATAAATGAGTTCAATCCAATTAAAAGCTCAAAGCCCAATTAAGTAACAAAATCCATGATTTATCAATCAAACATTCCTAAATTTATTCACCAAGAGATACAAATAAGTGTAATAATGTTCAATCATCAGAGTACAAACAATAGTACAATCAAAGTACAGACATTAATACAATCGGAGTATGGACAGTAGTACAATCGGAGTACAGACATGACAGAGGAAACACATATATACACACAATAACCATCAGAGTTAGTGTTACAGTATGCGAACGTACCTTCGTTGACGGTAAATAGTATGTCTAACAGAAATTAGTATTTCTGACGGAAAATAGCGGTTCGTCCGACAAATGGTGACGTTGGACAGCAGAACATACAGTAAACTAGGATTTCTAACGTCCTATAAGAATAATATCACTTTCATTAATGATTTGATACAATGACTGGCATTTTAGGTAAAAATTACCATTTTGCCCTTCTACCCCTAATTGGCGGAATTTCGCCAAGATCGTTACTCTGACAAATTTTCTTCCCGAAATTTTGTCAGAACTTCGACGCAACTATGATTTTTGAAAATAATGACTAAAATAGCCCTCCCATATGATACCCAATCATACTTGAAAATTTAAAGGCTATTCTAGCATTACTACCCCTAATTTTGAAAGAGCTATAAAAGCTTCAACTTTTCAGGTACTCGATCCCTACCATGTTTTTACCTCGTCAGGCATTTTTCAATGCAATGAGGCCTAAAAACAATAGTAGGAATCTCATTCCCTACTTACTAAAACTATCTAATAATTCTACTATCTTTCGAACTAAAAACTAAAGCCCGAAAGACTTACCCGTTGAAGACTTCTGCAGAACTTCTCCAGAGCTTCTCTCTCTAGAATCCTCTCTCTAGATTCGAAAATCTCAAGAGGAAATGGTGTGAAAAACCAAAGGGAGGGGTGGGGTATTTATAGAAAAGGAGGTAGGGTTTCGTAGTCGGATCAACTTTGTGAGGAGCGATCTGGGCCGTCCAAAGCAACTTTTCAAAAAAACCCTTTTTCCCTTCTTCCCTTTCACACTTGGACGAAATCCATGCTCCAAAATAAAGGGTTTGGCCAATGGGAGGTGGCCACGTGTCACCTTCCAGAAGCTTTTGGTCCAATTTCCCCGATCGGTACCCGATTCGCGTAATTTCGGAGAAATCTCAAAATTCTGGATTTACAACTTTGAAACCATTTCCTCACTTAGTAGAAATGTCCAAGTTAACCTATATTTTGATCCCATATAGGCCTCCAACAGTCCAGTTGAAGTTTTCTCGAAAAACGTGTCCGATCGCGTCCGGTTTCAGAACGCATTTCTGGAATCATCAACTTCTTCAGAAAAATTCACTGATTCCAAATATGTTCATGAAAATTCCCAATTCTTTTCCAAATGTCACAACATAACCTTTTCGTCCTCTTGGCTATCTGACATTTTCTCAGAATTTCCCTATTTCGTCTTATTAGGAAAAAGCACAAACGGCTTCAGAATTAACTTCCGTAAGAGTCTACCGGAAGATAAAAACCCACTGATCAATATTTTACCTTGACTTTGGGAATCCCATTCCTAGATCTCTAGATAGGATCCGTTTCCCAATTTCTAAATTACTATTCATCACTTTTTACTTTAATTAATTATATTATTATTATATGTGCAAGTTGTATTTTAATATCTATATATTTTTTTTTTCAATTTCTAATCTTCAACTCTCTTTGAAATTTTCGGTCAACATCTGATCCATTTCTTAATTTATTTTCGTTTTATATTTTATTTAATATAAAATAATTATTTAATAATTATTTTATATAATTTCTTACATAATTCCCTATTGGTCCAAACTTGTATTTAGGCTTAAAAATACCTAAACTCAACTATTTTTCTCCAAAATTTCCAATTAATTAGTAAACATACTCTTACTAATTTTCAACTATTTTCCACTAATTTTTTAGCTTTACATAATTATTCATGAATTTCCTTTACTTATGCTTAAGTAATTAGCTCAATATTACCTAATTACTCCATTATCACTTGTTGATAATTTTCTTAATTACAATGCCTCATTACCTTATAATTCTTGCACTGACATTTCTGTTTCCATGTGTTCTGCTTTATTTTAGAATTTGTGAGGGCATTATGATCATTACCATACTTTTTGAGCATTCTTCCTCAATTTCTCCTAGTTTGTAATTTATTAAATTACCAAAATTAGAGATATACGTTCTCTAAATTTAAATAATTATTTCATTGCCCTTTAAGATTTTTCACCATTTTCCTAAGTTATTTACTCCTCCCAGGGGTATTTTGGTCATTTTGGCACTTTGGCCCCCTTAAATTCCCTAATTCAAATTTCGGGGTATTACACTTCTCCCAGATTAAACAAAATTTCGCCCTCGAAATTTGTACCCAACCCACTATACTTTGTACTAACTAGACTCCGTCCTACTCGGACTCTGGGATATACGCGTCGGATCTTCACTATGTCTGTCAGCTGCTCCTCTTGGTGATCGAGAATTCGCTTTGGTTTGACCGCAACGATCTTGTCATATCGTACTTTGATATATAGTGTCTCCCGAGGCGCCCATACACCGCGGTCAACACCACAGATACCAAAATGTCTCCATGGCGCCCATACACCATGACAACACAAGATATCATACATGTCACCATGGCGCCCATACACCATCGGAGATACGTATCAGAAGTTCCTCTACATGAGTCAAATACTGCATGTACTTATCCTTGGAGTTATCAAAATATCATAGTCATCAGAGATATCAGAGTCTGACATTAGAGTTATTGAAAACTGATATCAGAGCTATCAGAGACTGATATCAGAGCTATCGGAAACTGATATCAGGGTTATCAGAAACTAATATCAGGATGATCAGAATTGATGTACCGACAGAAAGTGGTACACCGGTTCAGAATGGTATACCGGTTCAAACCAGTACACCGAAATGAGGTGGTACACCAACTCAGGGCTATATCAGTACTCATTTTCAAAATATGCTCCAAATTTTTGAAAAGGCTTTGAACCTAACTCCGTTAACCGAACAGAATGGCCAGGTAAGTGTCTACCATGGGGGCCTCACCGGGTTAGCGGCGACTTATGGCACACCCACGTAGACTAGCCTTGCCTTCGGCACCAAACTATCCGTATTAACATAGTCAGATCCATGCCAGGAAAACTGCTCTGATACCAAATGTAACATCCCGACTTTTCACAAGCAGTATAATTTTTTTTTTTTTAAACATCATTTCAAAATGATCAGAGTAGTATACCGGAGCGATTGAGTAACTGATATATATATTAAAATACCCATGGTAGCATGTCTTGCTGTTTAAACAGCGGTACAAGAGTGTTTCAAAAGTATAACGAAAGAAGTCCTCGGTCGCTACTCCTAGGCGTCTGCTTGTCCTTCTCCTCGATCCTCGGTCCACCCGACCACGAAGCTAAGTTAAGAGTGGATTCCATGCATCGAACCCTGTGTAACGGTTAACCTCATGATTACATATATCATATATGTACAACAGACATTTATAGAATTTTGGCAACTTTTACTATGGTCAGACATAGGGAATACATAATCGGATACGTGTGGCAATAACAATACAGTCGGATGTAAGGTTAAAGCACACGAGAAATGTACATAATCAGATATGCACGGCGATAACAATACAGTCGGATGTAAGGTTAAGGCACAAAGAATAGTAATACAGTCGGATGTATGACATGACGAGAGAATAATACGGTCGGATGTATAACGCATAACAAGATGCAGTCGGATGTAAGACAAATAGTACAATCGGAGTACAAACAATAGTACAATCAAAGTACAGACATTAATACAATCGGAGTATGGACAGTAGTACAATCGGAGTACAGACATGACAGAGGAAACACATATATACACACAATAACCATCAGAGTTAGTGTTACAGTACGCGAACGTACCTTCGTTGACGGTAAATAGTACGTCTAACAGAAATTAGTATTTCTGACGGAAAACAGCGGTTCGACCGACAGCGGCACGTTGGACAGCGTAACGGCAGTAAACTAGAATTTCTGACGTCCTATAAGAATAATATCACTTTCATTAATGATTTGATACAATGACTGGCATTTTAGGTAAAAATTACCATTTTGCCCTTCTACCCCTAATTGGCGGAATTTCGCCAGCACTTCGTTACTCTGACAAATTTTCTTCCCGAAATTTTGCCAGAACTTCGACGCAACTATGATTTTTGAAAATAATGACTAAAATAGCCCTCCCATATGATACCCAATCATACTTGAAAATTTAAAGGCTATTCTAGCATTACTACCCCTAATATTGAAAGAGCTATAAAAGCTTCAACTTTTCAGGTACTCGATCCCTACCATGTTTTTACCTCGTCAGGCATTTTTCAATGCAATGAGGCCTAAAAACAATAGTAGGAATCTCATTCCCTACTTACTAAAACTATCTAACAATTCTACTATCTTTCGAACTAAAAACTAAAGCCCGAAAGACTTACCCGTTGAAGACTTCTGCAGAACTTCTCCAGAGCTTCTCTCTCTAGAATCCTCTCTCTAGATTCAAAAATCTCAAGAGGAAATGGTGTGAAAAACCAAAGGGAGGGGTGGGGTATTTATAGAAAAGGAGGTAGGGTTTCGGCCGTCGGATCAACTTTGTGAGGAGCGATGCGGGCCGTCCAAAGAAACTTTTCAAAAACCCTTTTCCCTTCTTCCCTTTCACACTTGGACGAAATCCATGCTCCAAAATAAAGGGTTTGGCCAATGGGAGGTGGCCACGTGTCACCTTCCAGAAGCTTTTGGTCCAATTTCCCCGATCGGTACCGATTCGCGTAATTTCGGAGAAATCTCAAAATTCTGGATTTACAACTTTGAAACCATTTCCTCACTTAGTAGAAATGTCCAAGTTAACCTATATTTTGATCCCATATAGGCCTCCAACAGTCCAGTTGAAGTTTTCTCGAAAAACGTGTCCGATCGCGTCCGGTTTCAGAACGCATTTCTGGAATCATCAACTTCTTCAGAAAAATTCACTGATTCCAAATATGTTCATGAAAATTCCCAATTCTTTTCCAAATGTCACAACATAACCTTTTCGTCCTCTTGGCTATCTGGCCTTTCCTCAGAATTTCCCTATTTCGTCTTATTAGGAAAAAGCACAAACGGCTTCAGAATTAACTTCCGTAAGAGTCTACCGGAAGATAAAAACCCACTGATCAATATTTTACCTTGACTTTGGGAATCTCATTCCTAGATCTCTAGATAGGATCCATTTCCCAATTTCTAAATTACTATTCATCACTTTTTACTTTAATTAATTATATTATTATTATATGTGCAAGTTGTATTTTAATATCTATATTTTTTTTTTCAATTTCTAATCTTCAACTCTCTTTGAAATTTTCGGTCAACATCTGATCCATTTCTTAATTTATTTTCGTTTTATATTTTATTTAATATAAAATAATTATTTAATAATTATTTTATATAATTTCTTACATAATTTCCCTATTGGTCCAAACTTGTATTTAGGCTTAAAAATACCTAAACTCAACTATTTTTCTCCAAAATTTCCAATTAATTAGTAAACATACTCTTACTAATTTTCAACTATTTTCCACTAATTTTTGAGCTTTACATAATTATTCATGAATTTCCTTTACTTATGCTTAAGTAATTAGCTCAATATTACCTAATTACTCCATTATCACTTGTTGATAATTTTCTTAATTACAATACCTCATTACCTTATAATTCTTGCACTGACATTTCTGTTTCCATGTGTTCTGCTTTATTTTAGAATTTGTGAGGGCATTATGATCATTACCATACTTTTTGAGCATTCTTCCTCAATTTCTCCTAGTTTGTAATTTATTAAATTACCAAAATTAGAGATATACGTTCTCTCAATTCAAATAATTATTTCATTGCCCTTTAAGATTTTTCACCATTTTCCTAAGTTATTTACTCCTCCCAGGGGTATTTTGGTCATTTTGGCACTTTGGCCCCCTTAAATTCCCTAATTCAAATTTCGGGGTATTACAATAAAATATCATGTTTTAAAGGCTCAGTCAGAAGTGTCTAAGATTGATTACATAAAATCCCTAACAAGTAAAGCTAATTGATCAACAAAGGATGTATTAAGAGCTACTAAGCATAGGATTAAGACACTAATCAAACTTATTAATCAACTTTGACAAGTTAAATACAAATCAAAGGCTAGGATTAAACCTCATAAAGCAAGATCCAAAGGCTTTAAACTAATTCCATAAAGTGGAATCCTAGTGAAACCCTAATCCACCAATGGGAAATTTCCTTTTAGATAATAAAGGAGTAAATAAAAAAACAAAAAGAAGAATAAAAAAGGGGGAGGGGGACGTTTTGAAGAGTGTGTGTATGTATGTGTGTGTAAGACAGTTGTGAGAGTGTGTGTGTGTGTTGTGAGTGTAGTAGGAGAGAGTAAAGGTGATGTGTGTGGAGTGCAAGTGTTGTGAAGATGTGGAGGGTTGTGAGCCAAGCAATGGGAGAAGATATTTTAAGAGTTCAAAAGCTATTAGGATTAATTCAAGACATAAGTAAATGAGAACCGATAGAAAATAAATTGTAGACTGAAATATGTTAATCATAGATCAAGTATAAGGACTTTTTATGAACAAGTATATTTTTAGCTTGAAGTAGGTTATCTCCGAAGTTATTTCCGTAACTTTTGAGATTTATCCTAAAATGACTAAAAGACTAGTAAAAACCCCTAATGAAGCCATGACTATGAGATTAGTAAGTTGAAGAAGAAACTTAATTAAAATTACATCTTTTCAACTAAACTACACAAGCACATGGTGAGGAATTGGCCAACAATGCCCTTCATTTTAATATTTTAATTAATAAAATAAAATAACTCATTTTATTTTCTATTTCAATAGTGATATGATTATTTATTGAAATTAATAATTATTTTATTATTATTGAAGTAAAATGTTTTAATGGATTTTGATATTTTCATAATCTTTTTGGTCTTTTTCTTCTTAAATCCTTTTTTTTACCTTTGAATTAAAAAATGAATGATTGAAATATAATAGTTTATAAAATGTTATTAGAATATAAATAAATAAATTTAAGCGGTTTGAATTTAATCAGGACTAATACCCTATGTTATAAAAAATAATTAGTTTATAAATGTTTTAATAATATTTTTAGACTATTGCATGTGAATCATCTATTTGTTTGATCCAAGGGTTTAGAAGAGATTTTAAGAGGAAAATGATAATATTGAGAGGATCTTTATTTGCTGAGCTCTATGTGAATAAGGATGGAAATAGACTACGTTATACTAAACTTTAATTTAGTTAAATAGGCCTGGGTTTGCGATGGAGATCGAAAGTCTGAGCTTGTATGTAGGCTTTTTTTTAGTCTAAGCCTAAGCCTTCAAAAAGTCTGATAAGGCCTGAAGCCTATTTAAAGACTTACTTAAAATATAGGCCTTTAAATAATCTTAAAACCTATGCATCTAAGTTCATATATAATTTATTAAACCTATTTAAAAGCCTATGTTATGTATTAAAAGTTTAGGGATTTGTTCTTATATGAAATAAAAGAGTTAGTAAGAGAAAGAAAAAAACACTTAGTAGCAACAATTGTTAAAGTAAATAGGAATAAGAAAAATCAATCATCTATAGAATAAGGAAATATATTTTTTAAAATCAACCAAGCACGACAAGTGATATGTAAAACTAGATAAAATGAGACAAACTCCTCTTATTAGGATCATTTTCATTTGGGCATCACTAAAATGAACTTATTGCGGTTATTATGTTGCATCAAATGATACAAATCGAGCGAGAGATAGTGAGCTAGCATTGCCATCTCTAGCGATTGAGAAGAAGATACATAGATGTGATCAATTAATGAATGAACATATTAAACTCATAGGTAAATGATGAAATGTGAAACTTAGGGATAAGACTAAGTTATTAATTTTATAAATAATTTACAAAATTAATTTAGATTAAATTATATATAATTATGTATAATAGTACATTTCTTATATTAAAAAAAAAAAACTAAATAGGTCAAGCCTGTAGGCTAGGCCTCATGAAAATAGGTCTAACATGTTTACATAAATAGGCCTAAGCTAAACGGCCAGACTAAGCTTAAAGTAGGCTAGACTGTAAGCCCATAATAGGGGTCTAGCTTATTTCTACCCCTATATGTGTCTAGCTTATTTCTACCCCTATATGTGAAATGTTAATTATTTCTATTTTTTTTTTTTTTGCTATACATAGGTATTCTTCTATTGAAGGCAATAATATTTAATACATGGTGAGACACTAAATGTAGGTATATATGGATTGTTATTAACATGAATTTTGTTTAGGGAAAATCCCCCTCAGGGCCCAAATAACCAAAATATTGTTAAAAAGGGTCTAAATAAAAGTCACATGTCAAAAAAGGTCCTAGGGCATTTTTTGGTATTATTTCAGAAACGTTAACAACTATATCAGGAAAACATTAACAACTAAATAAGTATACATAACAACCATATCAGTACAACGTTTTTGAAAAAAATACCAAGGCCTTTTCTGACATATGAATTTTCTTTGGGCCTTTTTTGACAACATTTTGATAACTTAGACCCTGATGGAGATTTTTCCTTTTGTTTATTAACAGTCACTTAGAAATTCATCTTTTTGTGTACTTTTCAGTCTCAGTTTATTGTGTTGTCATCATCAGGTTCACACACTCACCTTCATTGCTTTTACTGTCAATCAATAAGACTTTCGACCCGTGCGTTACACGGATATGATTAATATGTAAATGATTTGAAATGAACAACATATGCTATACTGTTAATAACAAATGATTTCATTACATCATAATCATGCTATAATTAATATATTACAATAGTCGAAAGTAAAGATACATTTATGCTATTATTGTAATGACAGGTTTTGAAAAACTTTTCTATAAACTACATTTATTATAGTGCATAATTTGGCAATGCATTTTTGTAGGAGGAATGTTCTAGAAATTTGCAATCACTTTAACACAAATATACCAATTGTTTCTGGTGCAATCGACTTGAATGAAAGAAATAACTTTCGAAGATGATATTTCAAATAGCAAATATGAATTATATTTTGTAAATAATTTGGCGATTCATTTTTGTGAGGAATGTCCCAGAAATATGCAATCACTTTAACACAAAATACACTAGTTGTTTCTGGTGCAATCGACTTGAATGAAGGAAATAACTTTTGAAGATGACATTTCAAATGACAAATATGAATTATATATTGTTGTATGTTGATATTCGTTGGAGTTTTTAAACCGTGTCCCGTTATCTTGATCAATATGGTATAAATAGAAGCACATATGTTGCACAAATCCTCGAAAAATGACAAAAGTCCATCATGTGTCATTTATAACGGTGATCGAATAGATCATCCAATTAGGTTCATTATCTTCATATAAACTATTGGGAAAAACAATGTTGCATGGGAATAGAATATTTTTTTTGGAACTTCTCGTATAATAAATGGTTATATATGAAATGAGAATTTCTTAACCAATAGGATATATTTTTATGCTGACCTTCTTTGGTGGAGATAAATCATCACGCAAGTTGGCTCATATAAACAAGTTAATTCTCACACGTGGTACCAGTAATCTCATGACAAAATGATATACTAAACAAATGAGAGTTTTACCTGTTATATATAGTTAAAACACCATTATGAAAATTAAAATGCATAAAAAAAAAGAGGGAAAGTAAGGGCCCGTTTGGTTCAAGGATCTTTAGATAGGGAAAGGGAACTTAATATAAGTTCCTTCTTGAAATCCCGTTTGGCGCGCCTTCTTCCTGGGAAGTCACCTCCCTGCCTCGCTGAAGCTCCCACGAACGAGGGAATGTGGTCTCCCTCCAAAATTGGCGGGATCTTGAAAACTCTCCCGGGAAAGTGAATTTTGAAGACCAAAAAGCCCCTGCGAATTGATAAACCACAATCGAGCCACAATCGAGACTGGAGCTGGAAGAAGAAGCAGACGAAGGTTGAGAGCATAGCGTGAGCTTCAATCGAAGGAGTAGGCGAGCAAGATTGATTCGAGGTAAGAGAATGCCTTTTTTGTTGTTGTTTGTGCGATGTGCGTGTGCAATGGTGATGGCTTGGTTCTGGCAGGCGGAGACGCAACCACTGATATGTGTGGGTAACCAATTTGGGTGCTTTTTCTTGGCATTGGTGACTATAGTTAGACCGAGTGAGGGTTCTGTATTGGTGAGGAAGGAAATGACAAAACCTGTGTACAGTGTTTGAAAATTCTGCTTCTTGTGCTATAGGATGTGTAGCTGTTTAAACGCACATAATATTTGTCTGACTTTAGTTTAGTTTCGGGTCGTTTGATTCCTATTTTATATGTCCTGTATGTGTGTGTGTTGGGTAATGGTGATGAAGATGTGTTATTGCTTGTTGCCTTTCCATGTTGACTGTGTTTCGTTGATATTGTGATGATTTAGTTTTGTGCCATATATGTTTGTTGCTGGTATGGTTAATAATTGATCTTGTCAATTAAAGTGGATGGGATGAAAATAATATGTTTCAACCTAAGTAGATGTAGTTCGTAAAGAGGAGTAGTAGATGACATTGAAGCAAATGGGTGTGGGAAAAAATTGTGTGTAGGTATGGAGCAAGAGGCAGAGCAAATGGTTGCAATGTTGGCTGGATGCTTAGCTTTGCTTATAGCGGTGAGGACGTTGATTGTGAACTTGATAGTTGCAGTGGGATCAAGTAGACCGAGGCACTTACCGGATAGGTCATATAGATTAGACTTTCATGCGAAGAGAGCGAATTTGAGGGCAATGGTATACAGTAGTGATACGACGTGTTTCAACCAAATTAGGATGTATCGGGCAACGTTTGATAAATTGTGTCACATGTTAGACACAATTGGTGGATTGAAACCAACTAATCATATGCTAGTTGATGAGCAAGTGGCTATGTTCCTTCACATCCTCGGCCATAATGTCAAGAACAGAGTAATCCAATTTGAGTTTGGAAGGTCGGGTGAAACGATTAGTAGGTATTTCAAACTAGTGTTGAATGCTACCATCCTACTACAATCATTGCTGCTTAAGAAACCGGAGCCTATTCCGGAGGACTCAAATGATAATCGATGGAAGTGGTTTAAGGTATGTAGCATGTGTTTTTGCAAATGACATGTTAAATTACTAATTGTTGAACAAATTATGGTTTGACCACATGCTTTATTCATTGGTTATTTTGCAGGGGTGTCTTGGTGCATTAGATGGGACACACATACGCGTACAAGTCCCTGTAGAGGAAAAGGCGAGGTACAGAAATAGGAAAGGAGAGGTAACAACCAATGTTTTGGGTGTATGCTCACTGGATGGTCAATTCATATACGTCTTGGCTGGATGGGAAGGGTCAGCTGCCGATGGGAGGGTGTTGCGAGATGCGTTACGAAGACAACATGGTCTACGAGTACCACAAGGTATGCTTGATATAGTTTGTGAAATATAAGCAAGTATATATCCCTGTTTAGCTATTAAGAAAGCAAATCACGTGTGTTCGTTTGTTTCCACAGGGAACTACTACCTAGTTGATGCGGGGTACACAAATTGCCAGGGGTTTTTGGCTCCTTATAGAGGCCAAAGGTACCACCTTAATGAGTGGAGACATGGAAGCCAACCGCGAACTCCGCACGAGTGCTTCAATATGCGACATTCGGCTGCCCGTAATGTAATAGAAAGATGCTTTGGCATACTCAAGTTACGTTGGGCAATCCTCCGGAGTGCATCTTATTACCCAGTGAAGATCCAAAACAGATACATCGTCACATGTTGTCTTATCCATAATTTGATTCGTCGTGAATCAGTTCAAGATCCTCTTGATTAGCAACTTGAGTCATTTGATGTTGGAGCTCCCACTATCGAAAACACCCCCACGATGCCAATGGAAACTACTGACGTGTGGAATAATTTTAGGGAGAGTGTTGCAAATGACATGTTTGCAAACTTTGTGACACGTAGTGATCATTGATGATGTTGTACAATAATGTTAATCGTTAGACTATGTTGTAATTTGATTGGTTGGATTTTTTAGATTGATCGTCCATTTCACTTGTGACTTTAATGAAACAATTTGTGTTAAACTTGGAGCAATTTGTTCGATAATTAGTATATGTTTATGTTGCACCAAATGCCTGTTAATGCACTTTGTGGTTTATTTGTCAATTTTTTTAGATGGAGCAGAGTGATCAAGCAGCAAATGGGAAACAAAAGATGTGGACGCCGGTGGAGGACAAGGTGTTAGTGGACTGCCTTGTAAGTCTGAAGGTTGACCACAAGTTCATAGTTGATAACGGCTTCAAGTCCGGATTTGCCAATGCCTTGCGATCATGATGGAAGAAAAGCTTCCGGATGTGGGATCAAGGCATGTCCCCATATAACATCAGAATTAAGACACTGAAGAAACTGTGGCAAACGGCTCACGACATGGTCTACGGTACCAACACATCAGGATTCAGTTGGGATCCTGACACAAAATGTGTCACAGCTGACAAAGAGGTGTGGGATGAGTATATAAAGGTATGTACATCTATGATTACTTTTGTTCGTCCCTACCATATGTATATAGGCCAATGTTATAGGTCCATCTGGGTGTATGTCACTTTAGCTGATATGACTATGTAATTGCCATGGGTTCGCAAATGTAAACTGGGCTACCAATTGTTTTGTCCCCATTTCATTAAGTTTATGTTTCCAGGCTTATCCTTCATTTACTGCTACCTGGAATTATGACACATTGCGGTGTTATGTTCGAACGTATCGCTTACGTTCGAACTTGTTACCCAAAATATTTAATGTACAACTTTTACACTTGACATGATAAAGTTCGAACGTGGTGGTTTGGTTCGAACTTCACTCTATTAACCTTAAGTCCAACGGTTGGCTCCTTAACACATTATTTTAAAATATTTCAAATAAAAAAATGAATTAAAACACCTGTCAACATATGATATGAAGTTCGAACATACATCCACTCAATTGAAAACTGTCATCAAGTTGCTCTGTTTTTTGCGAGTAGGCTTTTAATACCTACCACCATCGGTTGCAACCCAAATCCCAATCGACGACCAGTTCAACTATTTTCCCACCAGGCGAACAACTCACACAACCGCACAAACCCTACGAATTTTACACTCTCTACCTGTTATCTGGAAGAAAATGGCGAGGGTGAAAATGACGCCTGATCGATTGGAGCAACTGGGAATCACAATGGAGGATGTGAGGAACTACAGGAAGCATATGGGTACAATCAGAAGGTGTGCTCGGGAGGGGGGGTCGAAGTACAAGACGAAAGAAGACTACGATGAGTACGAAGGAGCAGCGAAGTGGAAACATCAGAATGAGGCGAAGGAGGCGAAGAAGAGAAAACGTGCAGAGAGGAAGAATGTGACCGCCACAGTGTCGAAGAAGAGAAAGGGCCACATCGAGGTCGACGGTGATTCATCATCAGAATCCTCTGGTACACAAAAACGCCAAAAGGTAGCGGCGAAGAAACAGGGGAAAGCAAAGGTTGTTGTCAGTGACAGTTCTGGAGGCAACGACAGGGGTTGGAAGCCAAGTGATTCAGACCATGGAGAAGATAAGAGGAGGGCGAAGTTATATAAGAAGCTGAAGAAAGTGCACCGCCGGCCAAATATGGTGCCTGAAGCAAAAGCAGACTTCAACCAGTCTACACTTGAGGATTATGATGTGAGGTTCGTTGGTCGTAGCCTATGTAAAATGAGTACAATAAGAATGGATACATTTGAGGAAGATTTCCCATTTGGGATATCAGAAATCCTTAGACCTTTTAGGGGACTGCTAGAGTTGTCGTTGCCTTACTGTGAATCTGTTGTTAAGGTTTTTACAAAGAACCTTAAAATGTCTAGAGGGCGTAGTTTCTTCATGTGTTAGGGGGCGGAGGATAGAAGTAAATGAGAAAAACTTGTTACGGTGGTTAAATGTGAAGACTCCCTACCAAAGGATACTTTATTTAGTGGAGATGAAATGGACAACATCCTTCTAGAGGTGGTAGAAGCGAGGATGATAGTGCTTTATGTAGACCGAAACAGTTGCCATATAAATATAGGGTCCTACACTACTTGTACAAGAGGAATTTTGTCAACAAGGGCAAGCACTACACAACCTTGAGCGGTGATGACAAACAAATCCTGACTTGTATGATTCGGAGGAAGCCTTTTAATATGGGGAAGAGGATAGTCGACATAATGCTCAAAGCATCTGCAATGACGAAAAAAAACACTGACCTACCTTATCCATCACTTGTGTCCCTGATTCTGGATAAGCATAAAGTTTGGTATCTGCAAAATGGTGAGCCTCCAATGTGGAGTCTAGAATTTGATGATCAGGCCTTGCACCGAATGAAAATTCCTCTTGATGCCATTGACCGTCCAAGGAAGTATGGGAGTCAAGGGGTAAAGGGTGTTAAGTGCAAGGCAGAGAGACCTCCAACTCCTTCTGCAAAAAGTGGACCTTCACATGTGGGTGAAGATGGAGCTGCGGAGTTGGGAGAACTTTTTGGCCAAGTTTTGGATGAGAAACTTGGTGTTATGAAAGCTGAGTTGCGCTCATTCATTGAGGACCATGTTAAGGGCCTTGCGATTTAATCCACCAATACAGGCGAGTATAGACAATTTGCATCGTTCAAGGCAACTCAAGCTGATGATGCTGGTCCGTCAACAAAGCCTGTTCATACAGATGAATACACTGGTTCATCTGAGCATGTGGAGGAAGAGAATTTAGATGACAAATCAGCCCACAGTGAGGATGATTCTGGCGCCAGATTGAATCATAATGATGGTTTGCACTGATTATTTTCCTCTCCTTTAATTATGAAGGATATCGGTTTCACGTAATTAAAATTATATGACATGTTTAGCATAAATATTTTGAATGTGGTCTGTTTTATTCATACAAGTAACAACTACTTGTGTTGGTTGTCAAACTGTAGTTATTGGTATGTAATTTTTCCAGGTTAGTTTTCAACTGAATGTGGTTTGCAATTTGTGTTGGTTGATTTATATTTAGAATTTGCAAGTTATATGCATTTTGACTGCATGCATATTGATTATGGTTGGATACTTGCATGCAAATGTAAGAGAAGCAAGAGGAGGAAGAGGATTTTGATGGTGATGCCAATGGGAGTGAGGGGGACACAGATGCAACAGAGAGGAGGAAGACAGCTTCGGTAGTGCCACCGGGAGTGAGCGGGAGACAGATACCAAAGAAGAGGAAGAAGAAGATAATGGTGGTGCCACTGGGACTGAGGGGGACACACCTAACAAATCAGGGGAGGTAGAGGTGTCTGTTGAAATTATTGGGAGTGAGGGGAAGACAGATGGAGAAGAGGATGATGGCGATGTTTCTGGTGGTGCCTCTAGGAGTGATGGCCACACACATGGAAAAGAAGAGGAGGAGGAGGTGTCTGGTGGTGCCAGTGGGAGTGAAGCCGACACAAATGAAAAAGAAGAGGAGGAGGAGGTTCATGGTAGTGCTAGTGGGAGTCAAGGTGATAGAAATGAAAATGAAGAGGAGGAGGAGGTTCATGCTGGTGGTAGTGGGAGTCAAGGTCACACAAATGAACAAGAACAAGATGAGGCCTTTCATGGTGGTAACAAGGGGACAGAAGGTGACGCGAGAGGACGAAGGAATGGATGAACAGGGTGGTGGTGGTGGTGTCAAGGGGACCACAAGTCAGACCACTGATGACAAAACCAGTGAGCAACAACATGGAGGTCATGACAATGTGAACGAAGGTCCCACAGCTGAAAAGCAATTTGAAGAAGATCATGGTGGTGAGTACAATGCGAATGAAGCTCCAACAACTGAGGAATTGGAACCAGTAACCCCACTCTCCCTTGTGACTCTCCCTGAACCTATCAACCCCCCTCCTGCCCCATCTAGGAACATACTAGATGCTGTTCCCTTGAGATTCATACCCGGTACAAGTTTCAGAAGCACCCTGGCAGCTCAGAATTTGCCCCACATCTTCTCAGCTGAAGAGCCTATTCCTGCTCCATCCACTAGGCCCCTGGTTCACGCACTTCACCTCTAAGACGAACCAGTACTAGGAAGTCGCCAGCGAAGACAAAGAAGAAGAAATAGATATTAGTTTGCCTTTTATGTTTTAATCTTTTTTTAGATGATTCAGTACAGTGTCTTGGCTCACATGATAAGTCATTAGTCCTGGTTACCTTTTTATATGTTTTTTTGACATGATTCAGGATAATCATTTTGCTTTCTTGTCTTGGTTGATATTATGTCAGAAAGTTTGAACTTCAGTGTTAGGTTCGAACTTTACTGTTAATGTGGAACTTAATGTGTTATATTACATCAACCTTCATGGTTTTGAATATAATTTACCTGACTTGTTTTCATTGCTGCCTACACTAGATGGAAGTGGTCTTGTAATTGTTGGTCTACTGCAGCAACTGTACCTTGCGACATACATGGCTACGGTTTTTTTTCCCTAAACTTTGGTAATTGCAGCAATATTTTCACCATTTGTGGATATTATGCACCAATTTTTTGGAATGCATTAAGGTCCTTCAATCAGTCACATGTTTTTCCATCATTTTGATGTAGCATTTGACCACCACATGATATGCTGATATTGCTGATATTATAAGCAGTGATTTCTGTGCATGACATTGCTGCACTTGCAATCACTTTTTGTCCAACCATAGACTGTGATATGCATTTTTTATACCTCAGTGTTTATTAAGTTGCTCACTTATCAACTATAATCATGGACTTGTCAACTTCTCCAAAGATATTGTTTTTTTCCCAAACTCGATAGTTTCCTGCATTTTACCTCAACTTTATCAGATTACGTAGCCACTTTCAAAGAGGTCGGTTTGGTTATTCTTGTCTTGAAGCTCCTATGTTCTAATTAATTGTTACATCACACATTCCAGTCGTTTTACGCAACTCTGTTTGCCTTACCAACTTCATCATTTCATTTCATGGACTTCACAATTTCAGGGTCTAGCACAAACAAATTTCAATTTTCGTTTTACCCCTATCTCAAACCAGCACCTAGGTTCTATGTTGAAACATTTCCTTCGTTATTCCTCTTCCGAAATTCATGTCGAAACAATATTGGTTCATATCGTGTTGTCCCCCTCTTTTTCCTTCCATTTCTCAGTCCGGCGTTCTTCGCTCCTAGGTTCTATGATCGTCGCGGTTTAAAATTTGATGATGAGCTATGATCTCTGCGGTTTAAAATTTGATGATGAGCTCTCCACCAACTTCCCCGTCGATGCGTTTCGACCTGCTCTGTTTCAGTAGAATTGGGCAGACGAAGAAAAAAAAAACGTTCTTGGGTTTTTATTCCTGGGGGCATTAAGGGGATTTTACCTAACCTTCCCACTTAACCAACACCCAATTCTTCTTACCAAACAATTTATCTTCCCATAACTTACTTATATTCTCATGTCTACCAAACAGCTCAACTTTTTAAAGTTCCCTCTCAATCTTCCCTTCCATTCCTTTAAGTTCATTTCCCTTCTTTAAGTTCCTTTCCCTCCTTAAAAGTTCTCTGAACCAAACGGGCCCTAATAGTCTTAATGCCAATAAATAGAAAGCATAAAGCAATGTCAAGCGATAGTTAACAAGTAAAAAGGCTGAGCAGGAATGTGAATGAAGCATTATAAAGCTCAATTTAAATATGATATGTTCTTCAAATAGGGTCTCTTGTTGTTCTTTTTATTTTTCCTGCTTTACATATGTGTAGTGTTAGTGTCTGACTTATGTTGAGTTCGTTCACTAGCTCACATAAAATTTTAATGTTGTCTTGATTTATTTCAATGAAATAGACTTTTGGTAAAAAAAAAAAGGAGAAAAATATTGTGTGCAAATATATTTATCAACATGAAAGTTATAATAATTCACATAATATTTTATTTTCAAAAATCTATATCTATAATACCCAAACCCAAACTCACTCTCGGATACGTCCCGCAGCTTGGGTAGCATTTGAAAAAAATATTGTAAGAGTGATCCATGCCTCAACCCAACGATACTCCGTCTCTCCTTCTTCAATTAATATTGTCCAATCCATCAATTCATTCTCTCTCTCTCTTCCGTCCGTCGATTTCAAAAAAGTGGGTAGTGGAACTTTTATTTATTTATTTCATTTTTGGTTCTCTCTTATACGTTGGTAATTAGTGAAGATGTGGTGTGATTTATTTTTATTTCTTTTCCCTTATCCGTACCAAAGGCATCCGTCCCCTCCTTACTTCATTAATGCCTATTGTCCAATCAACCTTATTCCTACTTCCTCCTATGTCCGGGTGCAGGGAAAATATAAGAGGAATTGAATATTGTGTGTGTGTGTATTTTTCTTCTTCTTCTTCATTTGTTCTACCTTTCACGTACTCAACTCCCCCTTCATTCCATTAATTTTGTGTTGTCTTATCCACCAGGTTTATAGGCATGGTTTGTGAAACCGGACCGGACCGGTCGGTTTAGACCGGGAACCGGCCAACCGGCCGTGAAACCGGTCCGGTTTAGGGTTAAACCGGTCTAACCCGGTCCAACCCGGTCTGACCCGGTGAAACCCGGTGTGACCCGGACGGGTTACCAGGGTGACCCGGTCAGACAATTTTATTTTATTTTTTTAGGTTTTTTTTTTTGAATTTTGCCTCACACTACTGTTTATTTCTTGAGGTGAAACTGTGAAAGAGCTTTGTTCATCTCGATTTAGAGCTTCGTTCCATTGTGCAGAGCTTCAAGTTTATTATTGTTGAATGTTTTAATAATGAAGGTGCCTAGAATACTACCACTCCCAATCTCGAGTCTAGCAATCCTCCCACACATTCTGATGTTAAAAAGGATCCTGCTTGAGAATATTTTATCATCATATACTTGTTTTTGATATTTTGCTATCATGAATATATTGTCTCAAATGTAGGTTGTAAAGAAAATTGTTAGGAATATCTGAATATGTCACAAGTATTGAAGTATATGGTTATTTTGCTACTGATCTAAAATATTGAAATGATATATAGTATGTCAAATTTAGGTTGGTGTGATAAGAAATTAATTATTTTCCAATTTTTTATACCTCACCGGTCTAGCCCGGGTTGACCCCGGTCTGACTCCGGTCTGACCCACTAACCCTTAACCCAGTACCCCGACCGGTTCAACGACCGGTCCGGGTTTCAGAACCTTGTTTATAGGTCATAAAAGCCTGGCTTTAGATTTATCACATACCTTTTTCCTTCCTACTCAGCTGATGCCAAGAGAAATATGAGAGATGTTTTGTATTCCTTCCATCTTCAAATCACGTGCTCTACTACTTCCTTATTTAATAGAATATTGCATTGACTTTTCTATCACTCCCTTACTTTTCCCACATCCAGCAAGAAATCTTGGAGAAAGATCATCATTTTCATTTTTCTTTTAAATTTCTTTGAGCCTTTCTCACATGTCTAGCATATGGGAATTGTTGAAGAAATAATTTTTATGCTCTTCTAATATCTTCTAGTACGCTTTCATCTCTTCTTAAGTCCTTATATTGCACATGGTGTCATATTTCTCTTCTTATGGACAAAAATAATAAATATTGAGGTAAAATACATATTTAGTTTCTTTGATATTATTTACCTCAATTTATTTATAACCAAATTTATTAATTACATTTTTAAATAATTCCACCTTCCTGTTGGAAAAAAAAATACCATTGACTATTACTACTTGGTGAAAAATTCTTATATTCCATTAATTAAGTTGCATAAAAATTGGGGATGTTACAATTATATTGTTGGCATATAATCATCTTTATTGTGGAAATGATATTTAACTTTCGAGCAAAAAAATAAAAAGGTATTTGACAGTAGCAATTGGGTAGATTATTTGAGATGGAATGTGGGTAGTGGCACATCTGCATCTTATTCAATTCTTAACTGCTTGTGTATTATTTGGCTTGATACTTTGGCTAGCTATCACAACTCTTAAATCTGCGAGTGACCATTTAGATGATCAGGCTTTGAATTGTGATGAGGCAGAGGCCATAAAAGTTCTGCCAATTTAAATGGGCACTAGTTGCCTTTCTTCTCTTTTTGTTTATCTCAAATCAGACCATGACATTAACATGGAGTTTAGGGGGAGAAGTAGTTGTACATAGTATTTTGAAACTAGATATTCCAGGCTAGCTTCATTATGCCACAATCAGGGTGATTGTTGTTCTTCCTGCCCTTTATTGTGTTCAGAGTGCAGGTGCTGAAGGGATGTATCAACTACTTTTATTGACTCAGGTTGTGGTAAAATGAGTAAGATACCTAGAGAGGAATTTGTGTTAAGAGGCATTTGTATTGATGTCTTACCTAGAGAGGCTAACCCAATCTATATAAAGGATGTACTTGATGCTACTTGGGTGCTATCATTGTTGGGCCTATAGATGTTGCACATAATTTTCATGGTCAATACCCGTAGAAAAATGTAGATTTTCCATTAAACAATTTGCTTTAAAATAATTGAAAGTGCATTTGTTCTTGATCAACATCAGCTTGGATTTACATGAGTTTCTGCATTTGTCTACTTGCCGTAATTATCTTTGGTTTTTCATTTTTCATTTTATTGTTTTAAAATAATTTTGTTGCCTTCCCTTAATCTCCAGAAGTAGTTATTATCATTAAGCAGCCTTGTTTCTAATATGATATTTTGTTGTTGTATCAGAACTTCACAAGAAGGAAACTTGAGAACCTGTTACAATTATCGAGATACTTCCAATGGCCTTGAATATTTAGTCCTATATTTTGATGCCTATTGTTTGAAATTTGGAATCAGAAAACTTCTTGAGATTTTGACTGGAACATTCTATGGATCCTTTGGCATGTCATCACAAAATTCATGAAATGATGGAGGCTTGTTTAATACAGTCTGACCATTTTATGTCTTCTTCATGTGTTGCATGTTTTCTCATCCCCTTTCAATTCTTTCTGCTGTAGGCAAAGTCTCATTGGATTGTGAAGGAGCTCTTTCTTAGCTTTTTCCTAGCTGAAACCAAGGAGAGGAAAAGGAGGACAAGACTGAGCTTCTCCCAATCTTTCTCTCTAGCTAAAATCCAAAGTGTTGTCTTTGATTGAGGACTACCACAAGGAAAAGAAGAGACATTAGGGGGCATATTTGTTAGAACACATTGTAGTTTATCACAAATATGTATTTATCACAAATTTGTATTCCTGAGAATGACATTCACCATTTGTTCTTTTGCAAATTGTATACTGATGGTAACTTCACAATTTTTATTCAATTACAACAGCAAATTTTTGCTTATTTTTTATATTTGTTCATGGAATGAGAACAACAAAAGAATGGACAAGTCTGTTAAATTTTGTCTTATGTTTTGATCTTTGTTTATATCAGTAATATCAGTCATTTGTATCAGTTATATCAATCATTTGTATTAGCGGGCGTTAACAACAACAACAGGGGGCACTAACAACAATAACAAGGGGCGTTAACACTACAAAAAAAAAACCATCTTTTGTCGCGGTCAAAAATAACCGTTACTAAATTCCATTTTGTAGCGGTTTTGTCCCTAAACCGTCACTAAATAGTAACGGAAGCCTTGACGAGATGATTTCGGCTATATTTGTAGCGGTTGAACAAAAAACCGCAACAAATTTGGCGCCACCTTGGCGCGCAATGGCGGGAATGTTTGTGGCGGTCAATTTGTAGCGGTTATTTGAGTCTAACCGCTACAAAGTTGGCGCCAAGGTTCGCGCCAACGTTGTTGCGGTGATTTTGTAGCGGTTTCTTCCCCAAAACCGCTACAAATAAACAAAAAGACACAATTTTGTCGCGGTCACCAGGAAGAGCGACGTCAACCGCGGCACAAGCTACATTTTTGTAGCGGTTTCGTAGGTAACCACTACAAATTTCACACTATAAATAGAATATACGGTCCGTACATCAGTTATAAAAATTAAAGAAATTACTAAATCTCTACTTGTAATTGAATGAACTATCTCGCTTGGTCGTCGAAGACATGCACATATCAGCAGCTCTGATCTCCTTTCTCGGGTGATAAGAGCTGCAGATATTTGCCTCTCTTATCCTTGTGAGGAAATTCGTTCAGTGACAAGGGAAGGTTTACTCATTTCTTTGGCGTTTAGACTTCTACTCTTCTGAGAACAGTCCAACATGCGACCGGAGATTGGGTTCCATTATAGCCACCTTTGTCTCACGAAAATATCTCTGATGAAAATGACTCGAGCAAGTTTTCGTGGGAGATCGGCAGCTATATCGAATCCGAATCCCCACGGACATGTTGGATTATTTTCGGTTACGTCATTATGTATAATTGATTAGTGTGGACACTTTTAGAAAAATTAAAGAAAAAAAATAAATGAATGGAAGGTTTGGTTTTTAATTATTTGTACCAAACTAATTAGTTTGATTCTTAAAGTTTATGAATCAAACTAATTAGTTTGGAATTTTTTTTGAAAAAAAATTCATTTTGTAGCGGTTCATAAGAATAACCGCGACAATATGTGGACATATTGTAGCGGTTACTACTTAACCGCTACAGAATCTGAATGGTCAGCATTTTTGTAGCGGTTTTTGTAGCGGTTAGATCATAACCGTTACAGAATATTAACAGTCAGCTATTTTTGTAGCGGTTTCTTTAACCGCTACAAAGTAGCACGAAGAGCGAGGCATTTTGTATCGGTTGTTGTGGCGGTTATTTTACAACCGTTACAAAGTTTTAAACTTTGTAGCGGTTTCTTTAGAAAACCGCTACAAAACCGTACAACTTTATAAACCGTGACACGCCATTTTAAAAGTCACTTCTAACGGTTTGAGTTTTCACCGTTTCTACCTTTTAACCCAATGGTTTGAGTTTTCACCGTTTTTACTGTTAAACCTTTCAACATTATGGATTCGGGACGAGATATGGGAAAGGGAAAAGTAATTGGCCCACCGAGAAGGGGTTTAAGGAGCGGTAGTAGTAGAGGTGGCCAGACGAGAGGGCGTGTGACCCGACATATACCTTCGCCCTCTCGGGGGCCGGGCGAGTTTGCCTCGCTCTTCGCCGATGAAGAAATTCCAAACACGGGGACCGTAGGGGGAGATCAAGAAGCAAGTTTGTCGTTCGACGATTTAGACGACGAGAATGAGGACATCCCTCTTAATATTCCCATAGCAGATGTAGAGCAGTTCATCGACGGGGAAAACCAGCGGGACCACGGGAACCCCCGACTGGCATCTTCACGTTCCACCGGATTTGTAATGGATGTCGAAGGTATATGTAATTAGTTTTTTTGTGAGAAATTAATTTAATTTCGGTACGTTTAATTCAATTTTTTGTAAACTTGCAGATAGACACGGGAACATCAGCAGGAGGACGCTGGATGTTTCCGCTCTCACTCAGACGGACTGGGAGATGACCGGGTGTCGGGTCGTAGTCCCGTGGAACGACGAGACAGACCAGGCGATCGGCAACGGCGGTCACCTGACGTGCGGCCTTGATTTGGACGATAAGCGACTTTCCTGGCCTCGGGACATTATCTGGGTGGAATGTGCATACCGGCCTTGCGTGCCCAGCTTGCAATTTTGACTTTGACTCGCCGCGCCTTCCCCACGTCGTAAGTGGTGCTTTATGGGTCATCGGAGGTTTCTCGATGGTACGCACAGTTTAGGTTGCAACGCAATCGTTTTAATGGGCAACAGAAAAAGAGGACCCCTCGGAATTTATCCGTGAAGAAATCATAGAGCAGCTTCAGGATGTTGATGTTGAGTTTGGGAAAAGAACGATCCAAGGGCCAGGACAAAGATCGCTGTGGCTTCGGTTCTATGCCCCAAAGAATGGCGAAAGGTTAGTGTCTTCTTCACTCTTCCGTATTGGAAAGATAATTTGCTCCGACATAGTCTGGATGTCATGCACATTGAAAAGAATGTGTGCGACAATGTGTTGTACACGATTCTCAACGAACTGAGCAAGTCCAAAGATCATCGCGCAGCCAGGAAAGATCTACGGGAGATGGGCGTTCGTGGAGACGCGTGTGGGATGAGCATGACAGATTTCAACCGGCAAGGTTTACCCTGACAAAGCCGAATAAGGAAATATTTCTCGCTACCTTGAAGAAAATAAAAGTTCTGACGGTATTCAAGCAACATATCACGATGTATTGACTTGCGTGCTCGAAAGGTTACTGGGCTGAAGAGTCATGACTCACATGTGCTTATGCGACAGTTGCTTCCGCTAGCCATAAAAAATACGCTGCCTCTTGATGTGTCTCGTTTTGGTCGAGCTTTGTACTTTCTTCCGAAAGTTGTGTTCCAAGGTTTTGATAGTGGAGGAGCTCGACCACCAAGCTGCAGAAAAATCATTCTTACTGTTGTGTCATTTGGAGATGCTCTTTCCTTCGTCATTCTTCACTTGGCCATGGTTCACCCGACGACACCTTGTTCAAGAGACAAAGCTTGCGCCCAGTTCAAGACCGATGGATGTATCCTATTGAGAGGTACTTGTTTAAAATAATTACTTTATCATTACTCCCTATTCGCAGTTTAACCATTGATGCATCGAAATTTTTCCTTGTCTACTTTACAGGTTTCTTGGGAAACTTAAATCTTACGTGAGGAATAAGGCGTGGCCTGAAGGTTCAATAGCAGAAGGTTATATCGGGGATGAGGTCTTGTATTTTTGTTCCAGGTACTTCGATGACATTGAGACGTCATTCAACCGACCGCCTCGTGTAGACGATTGTCCTGAGCCTGAGCCGGAGGCAACAGAGTTGTTAATCCCTCGTGTTGGTAGAGCAGTTGGCGGGAGTGAGAAATTCAAACTCACGGCACTTGAGAAGTTTCAAGCACACCGACATGTCTTGATTAACTGCACCAAAGTTGAACCGTACCTTCAGTAAGCATTTCATACTGTTATACGTACTCACATGTCATTGCATGTTTAATTGCAGGGAATTCGGGAGTCATGTGAAGCGTGAACCGAGGATCCGCATACGACATCCTCTCGAAATTGATAGAAATGTCCACGAGAGAATTCCGAGTTGGTTTAGGAGGAGAATAATGAACGACCACAACCCGCACTCAAGCAGAATTCGAGCTCTCGCGCTAGGCCCTCTTGACCACGCCCTAAGATATACGGCATACAATGTCAATGGTTTTAAGTTTTGCACCGTCGCACGAGATCGTGGACTGCGACCCAAAACTCGGTGTATATGGCACGTTTGGGACGAGGAGTTATGCGAGCAGCAGTGGACGGAACATGCGGTTCGGTGACGTCCCGTATTATGGAAAGTCGCTTGATGTGGTCGGGATAAGTTACATGTGCCTTTTCACCGTGACGTTGTTCAAGTGTTTGTGGCGAATACCACAACGTCCGGGGGACTCACGACGACGACTTAGGGATCACATCGGTGAATTTCTCCGACCTATTCACGGTGGTCGGCCCGAAGATGACGAGCCGTATATTCTTGCATCGAGGCCCATCGTGTTTATTATGTGGCCGATGAGAGGCACAAGGATTGGAATATGGTGGTTCACTTAAAGCCTCGGGACCTTTACGACATGGGCGATGGTGATAACGTCGCATACGATTGTGAGCCGTTCCATCCTGCCGCCTTCAAGACTTCTTCCCGAGGGCGATGACAATTTACCTATAGTTCGGTACGTTTTTAAATTTATGCTTTATAAAATAGTAACATTTAATTAAAGTTTTAATTGTGTTCAAACATGTTGACCTCACTCGTAACATTTTATGCAAACTTTCCTTGTAGGGATGGTGAAGAAGATTGAGAGAAACACTTAATGCCTATGCTGTAATATGAAATCTTTTTAATATTAAGTTTTTTTTTTAAAAAAAAAAACTCAGAAATTACTTTGTAGCGGTTATGTAACCGCTACAAACCATTAAAAACCGCGACAAATAAACCGCTACAGTAACCGCTACAAACACCCTAAAACCGCTACTAAATACAATAACCGCTACAAAAAAGTGAGAAACCAATCGCTACAAAATGATGCGCAGACCCCACCATAAATACCCCACCCAACCTCATTTAATATGACTCAACTTCTTTTCTACCCACGTTTTCTCTCAGTCATCTCAAATATTTTTACGTTTCAGAACATCGTGAGTTTGAAAGGGGTAAGTACTGTGTAACCGGATCAATTCTAATGTTTCTCATACTAATTTATAGTTCTTATACTAATTAAAGTTTGTTATTTTGCGGTTGAACAGGATATATCTTTCAACTTTCCCTATTCTTTCATATACATTATTCAATTGATTTGTACATATAATTTTTAAATATTGAGTATTGTTTTAATCACCTAATTTCTTAGCACTTATTCTACTTACATAATCTTATTATTTTGTTTCAATACATGCACCTTATATATTTAAATTTCATAATTTACTACCTTTTATTTTTATTAAAAAGATATATTAATAATATTACTGAATTACGTCGATAAATAATAATTTTTTTTAAAACCGTAATGAATTTGTAGCGGTTACAATAACCGCTACAAAATTTCAAATAAAATGGCGGGTTATTTGTAGCGGTTAGAGTAGCGTACAATAACCGCTACAAAATTTCAAATAAAATGGCAAGTTATTAGTAGCGGTTAGAGTAGCAGTTTGGAACCGCTACAAATATTCAAAAGCACATGATGGCAGGAATATTTGTAGCGGTTTGCAACCGCTACAAATATTCAGATGGCGGCAAATTTTTTTTGGCGAAAAAATGGCGGGAATATTTGTAGCGGTTAGTAACCGCGACAAATATTCAAAATAATAAAAATTTATGGTGGCAAAATTATCAACACATTATTTTGTAGCGGTTATGGAATCGTTACTAGAACCGCTACAAGTTTATTTGTAACGGTTATGAACCGAGACTAATGTCTCGAAACACACGTCAACCCCGCTCATTTAGTGACGGTTGTTTTGAACCGCAACAGACTTTGTAGCGGTTTATTTGTATGTAGTATCGGTTGTTTTTAACCGTTACAAATCGTCTTGCCACAGGCGTTTTTGTCGCGGTTCCTCTAACCGCTACAAATGTCGTTTGTCACGTCAAAAACCGTTACAAATAGGTCATTTTAACCGCTACTAATTGTCATTTTTTTGTAGTGTAAAAACAATAACAGGGGGCGTTAACAACAATAATAGTACCCATTAATATCAATAACAGCGGGCGTTAACAACAATATCAGGGGGTACTAACAACAATAACAAAGGGCGCTAACAACAATAACAGGGGGCACTAACAACAATAACAGGGGGTACTAACAACAATATCAATACCCACTAACAAGAATAACAGGGGACAATAACAACAATAACAGGGGCCGTTAACAACAATAACATGGGGCACTAACAACAATAGCAGGGGGCACTAACAACAATATCAGTACCCACTAACAACAATAACAGTATCCACTAACAACAATAACAGGGGGCGCTAACAACAATAACAGTGGGTACTAACAACAATATCAATACCCACTAACAACAATAACAGGGGGCACTAACAACAATAACAGGGGCCGTTGACAACAATAACAGGGGCATTAACAACAATATCAGTACCCACTAACAACAATAACAGGGGGCGTTAACAACAATAACAGGGGCCACTAACAACAATAACGGGGGGCGTTAACAACAATAACAGGGGACAACCAGATTGAGGCTAACAGAAGTTACTGAGTCCATCACATATGAAATCCACTTCTCTCCAAATCCCATGCTCACAACTTTCGCAAAACCCCATTCCAGTATATCAATTTTTGAAACATGTCATATTCAATAGGTTATAAGATTGAATTCCCTTTTCCCTATGTCTCTCTTCTTTCTCTCTTATCTCTTTCATTTTCCTCCTTTAATTTCTCCCACGTCTCTCTCTCTATCCCTTGCTCTTGGGCTTGAGAGTTCTTGCAAGCCAAGCAGCAAAAACGAGTTTAAAGATAAAAAAACACACAAATGGGTTGTTAAGCTTTAGAAGTTTCAACGTGGCTGCTGGTTTTTGAGAAAGTAAAGTCAAACACAGCTCTAGCCAAGGGTTTTCATGAAACAGGGATTCGTAGACGTGTTTTGGGTATCAATATATACTAAATAGTAATAGCAAGATAAGTCGTTAACTGTAGCTTGTGCCTATATTTACTGTTCCTTTAAACAGTAGCGGCTTCATTTTCAAGCCATTGCATTATTTCTGGCTCTGTGCCAAACGAAGTGAAGAAAGAAGAAAGAGAAGGAGACGTGGCCTATATAGTGGTGTTGGTAGGAAATAGGTATCTAGGCGGGATAGTGCCTTTATTTTGCTTCCAATTTCAATTTTGAAATTAAAAACTCCACTGATTGATCGGGTCTGTCAACAAGGAAATTTTTTGTTTATTTCAAGCATTTGCCTTTGTGGATCTGCTTTTTTGGTTCTCATCTCTCTCCTCCTTTTATTTCACTTTCTCACCTATGCCTTCAAATTTGCAGAAATATGGACGTTCTCTGATTTCCTTCTTCCTCTAGCACAAGTTCAAATTATTGAAACCTTTTTCTAAGATTTATGCCTCCATATGTTTTTGCCATCTAAGCGAACCCGAATATCACGCCATCCAAGCGGGGTCGAAGATCGGGAGGGAAGAGAGGTTAAGAGTGAGAAGGCCAGTTTTGAACGAAGATGCGAACGTGATGGGAAGAAGAATGATTTACTACCAACCGGGGTCGAAGATCGGGAGGGAAGAGAGGTTGAGAGTGGTTGGACTCTCTGCATCCTTGATATTTGCGTTCCCTTCCCCGGTATCTAATTTATTGCTTTTACTCGCATTTGCTTTGTATGCGGATATGCAAATCCTTGTGTAATAGGGGGTGAGTTGTAACCAAACAGAGTTTTAAGAAAAATCCAATCTAGAGTTTCAATAACTACTCTTAGTGTTGAAATAAAACTAGTCCTCGGCAACGGCGCCAAAAACTTGATAGCGACTTCGGCAAGTGCACCGATCGTTACAAGTAATAAAGTAGTGAGAAAAAGATCGTCGCACGAGGAATAGTACTCCAACCACTAATTCGTTATTTCAGCTTTAGTTGGATCAATGAGTAATAGGGGTGAGTTGTAACCAAACAGAATTTTAAGGAATTTAATCAAGAACAAGCATTCAAGATTAAGAATCTCAAGAACGATTGTTTAGAAAAGATAATCAATAGAGAAAAACGCATCTAGGGCATAGAATTCCCCTATATTCCTCTAAGTATTTGAATTAAATCCCTAATTGATTATTATTCCCATGATTGACGATCAATTCTCTAAAATTAGACTAAGTCCCAATGTCTTGACGCTACATTAGTCCGTTATCTTTGAAAACAACCTAATGTCTTAGTATTGTTTGGAAAGATTATATAAACCAGAATTATGAGATCGCATAAACTCGTAAGCCTATGTCTAGGTCATGCAACTCTATGATGAATTAACGGTTCTAGTTAAATGCACCAACATCTCTATTGTCATACACCAACCTATGAACAATCTAAAAGGTGATCGAGTCTTTAAGAAAGCTTTAAGCAAAGATAATTCATTCAATCATGGTAAATAACGTTCAATAGAGAATTCAAACAAATACTCAAATTCGTATAGGGTTCATCCTCGCCCTAACTACTAAAGAAGACTAGCCAAGCATGGCTAGGTTAACAAAATAAAAGAAAAGAGATGAAAATCAGAATTGTTCTTGCGTCCTTCTTTCTTTCTTCAGCCGTCTCCTCCTTCGTTTTCTTCTGCATTCTCTCTTTAACTTGTGCGTCTTGTATGTAGTGTGTCTCAAAAAATCTGTTTTTCTCTATCTTCATAACTTCTCCAATATCTGTGGCCCCCACGTCATCAATCATATTCAAATTGATTTCCTTTTTCTACTCCTTTCTCAATCAATCCTAAGTTTGATTCAATGATGGAAAAGTATATAAAAGATAATTAAATAAGTATACAATAGTAATAAATTTAATCCAATATATATCTCAGAATCCAATATATAAATTTTCTTCTTCCTTCTGCTGATCAGTGCTAAACCCTAATCTTTCAGCGCCAATAGACAAAAACCAGATGTATATTATTTATGTAGCGGGAAATCTATCCGACCCTCTTAGCCTCAATTTCATTTTACGGAAAATTCTAAAAACAATACACCTATCACTTCAATTTCAAAATCTTAAATAAAACGAGTTTTCAATTGTTTTACAGTTCTTATTAATCTCATTACTATTATTTTCAACAGGATTTTTCAATTGACATTTTTTCTATTTACCCTTCATTTTAATATTTTAATTAATAAAATAAAATAATTCATTTTATTTTCTATTTCGATAGTGATGATGATTATTTATTGAAATTAATAATTATTTTATTATTATTGAAGTAAATAATAAATTTTTTTAACGGATTTTGATATTTTCATAATCTTTTTGGTCATTTTCTTCTTAAATCCTTATTTTACCTTTGAATTAAAAAATGAATGATTGAAATATAATAGTTTATAAAATGTTATTAGAATATAAATAAATAAATTTAAGCTGTTTGAATTTAATCAGGACTATTACCCTATGTTATAAAAAATAATTAGTTTATAAATGTTTTAATAATATTTTTATAGACTATTGCATTTGAATCATCTATTTGTTTGGTCCAAGGGTTTAGAAGAGATTTTAAGAGGAAAATGAGAAATATTGAGAGGATCTTCATTTGCTTAGTTCTATATGAATAAGGATGGAAATAGACTAGGTTATACTAGGCTTTAGTTAAATAAGCCTGGGCTTGCGATGGAGATCAAAAGCCTGAGCTTGCATATAGGATTTTTTTTTTGTAGGTTTGAACTTAAGCCTTCTAAAAGCCTAATAAGACCTAAAGCCTATTTAAAGACTTACTTAAAATGTAGGCCTTTAAATAATCTTAAAACCTATGCATCTAAGTCCATATATAATTTATTAGACTTATTTAAAAGCCTATGTTATGTCTTAAAAGTTTAGGGATTCGTTCTTATAAATAATTTACAAAATTAATTTAGATTAAATTATATATAATTATGTATAATAATACATTTCTTATTAAAAAAAAACTAAATAGGTCAGGCTTGTAGGCTAGACCTCATGAAAATAGGTCTGACGTGTTTACATAAATAGACCTAAGCTAAACGAGCCAGACTAGACTTAAAGTAGCCTAGACTCTAGGCCCATAATAGGGGTCTAGCTTATTTCTACCCCTATATGTGAAATGTTAATTATTTCTTCTTCTTTTTTTTTTTTTTGCTATACATAGGTTGAAGATGGAATATCACTTAAGGGGGGGATGAATAGATGATTATAAAAATTTTCTTTTTAAACAAACACACACCTAGAAGAAGTGATAAACAGAGACTAAGAGAAGAGACAATGAACACAGAGAATTTATATTGGTTCGGTCTAACTCAACGACCTACGTCCAATCCCCAAGCACATCTTGGGATTTCACTAACTCTTAATCACAATACAATTACACACTTTGTATTCGGATGATCCTCTCACTAGGACTCACTCCCCCTTACAAGTTGTAATCGTACACCCACACTTAAGGTTCCACAACCTTAAGATTTTACAACAAAGTAATCTAAATAAGTGTTTAGAAACTCCTCACGAGTAGATAAAAGATAAACATTGAAGTACAAGAGATATCAGAAGATATTAATGAAACAATAGTAGTTGTAATAAATTGAAATGAATGCGCAGCGTTTCGATAGTTGACGACTTCAATGCTTCTGGTATTTATAGTTGAAACATTCATGGGCGTTGGAGAAACTTGAAGATCGACCCTTGTGAGTCTTAAATATTTCCGTTAGACTCATGACACTTCGGATGGTACTTTTCATCGTTCAAACATTCCAAGTGGATTTGCAGTTCCAACATTCCTTCACTCCTTTTGTTTTCCCGTTGTGAAATAGCATTGAATGCAAAGGAGAATATCTGTAACTGCTTTCCATTTGCTCAGAAGGTGGTTACTGAGGATATCACGTCTTTAGCAATTTGCAACTAATGCTTCTGTCAGAGTTCTTTCTTTTCTGCTAAAACAATGGTTAACATCCTGTAACACACTCAAATGATGATTAGTGTTATGTCTAAATGTCATTCATAAGTCAAGCAAGTGATTTGAAGATATCCCATGAGATTTGAATTGGAATGTGTATCGTTTTTCAAAACAGAGTGTAGTCATGCTCGAGCATGACTTCAAGCTTGCTCGAGCATTGTTCAAGAAGGTATGTTATAAAATGAAAGTATTGACCTATGCTCGGGCAGCACCAAGCATCTGCTCGAGCACTCAAAAGTGCTTACTCGGGCAAAGTAATTTTGAAGAAGAAAATGATTCAGTAATCGATGATGCTCGGGCAAACTACTTATCATGCTCGGGCATGATATCGCTCATGCTCGGGCATGGTGATGGTGATACTCGGGCATGGGTAAGGCAGAGAGCATTGAATACAAAACGTCAGGCTTTCTCGAGCATAATATTGTGTCTGCTCGAGCAAGATATTTTCTTGCTCGGGCACAGAGCACACAGAGAGCAAGGAGCGAAAAGCCACGATGCTGCTCGAGAATGCTTTTCCTCTTACTTGGGCATGTTGCTCGAGCATGCTATTTCCATGCTCGGGCATGCTTCGTCCATCGAGCACTATGCTCGGGCATCACTTATACGCTGCTCGGGCATAGTACATATAAAGCATATACTTTCAGTTTCTGGCCCGATGATGCTCGAGCACGCTAAATCCCTGCTCGAGCATACTTTACCATTAAATTCTTTTTAACACTTTGAACTGATTATTTAATTAGCAAAATCAATGTTTGTCATCATCAAAACTCATGAGAACTAACATTCTCCCCCTTTTTGATGATGACAATCCTTGTGAAGATGTTTTAGAGTTTAATCAGAGTTGAAAAGTTGAAAAATCACAAAGATTGAACAAAAGCAGAGTAATGTCAAAATGAAGCACCTTTTTCATTCAAATGTAGAGGCTACATCAGATAATCAATGTTAAACTGTCAGTAAACTAGATTACAACAAATAACCAAACCAATTGAAACTGACAGCAAACTAAACTGAACTGATAAACGTTAAACTCTAAAAAAGAATAACTGAACTGATAAACGTTAAACTCTAAAAAAATCTTCACTCTAAGATCTTCATTCTTCTCCCCCTTTGTCATCAGCGAAAAGTGGGCCTTGGAGAGAAGGAGGAGGAGGAGGACTGTCTAAAAAGTCAGAAGAGGAAGATGAAGGGAGTTTGACAGTAGAAGGATCAATGGGAGAGTGAGATGGAGAAGGAAGACGGACTGTGGCAGGAGTGGTTTCAGAAGATGGAAGAATGACAGTGGCGGGAGTGGTTGTGGGAGAGGGAAGGGGAACAGTAGCAGGTGTAGTAGACAGAGTAGGAGTAGAATCTACCATGGGAGTCCCAATAAGAGAATAAGAAGCAGGAGGTGGCTCAGGTTGAGACTCAGGTGCGGAAACAGTACCAGAAGGTTGACCATAAAGCTTGATGCCCAGATTGAACATTGTCAGGTCAAGACGATGGATATGCTGTTGAAGCTTGATGAATTCACCATTCAACTGAGTCAGAGAGTTGAAATTGTTGATAGCATTTTTGTTGATTGTAGAGATGAGTTGACCCATTTCGTCTCCAACCACTCTGATTATATTGACATGGAGTTCCTTAAGACTATTAAGCACATTGGCCACCTCATTGCAGTGATCAATTAGAGGATTAACTGCTTCTGCGACAGCCTGCTTCACGAGAGCCTAAGTTGAGGCAGTTGTGAAGGAAGGTTGAGTCTGGAAGGTAGGAGGAGCCTGAGATGATTCTGCTTCATCGGGAACCTTAGAAGGAGAAGGCTTGAGTTCTGGTGTTGCCTTTGGAACCTTCTTATTGGTGGAAACTTCGGTGAAGGAAATCCTCATGCTGGTCATGTGTTTAACCCCAAACTTCTTGGGATATTCTTCCTTATCGTCGGACAGAAACCAGACATTGTAGGCTTGCAGAATGCGAGAGATTAAGGAAGGGTAGGGCATAGTTGCTCGCTTTCTGATTGAGGCTTCTGAGATGAAAGAGACCATCTCATCCAGTATCCACTTCCCAAGGTTTCTGGGCTCCTTAGCAACGATGGAAGCGAATTTCTCAAAATCTTTATTGACAAAGTGAGTGAAACTTTGTCCTTTCTGTACTAAACTTCTGCTATAGACATATCAGAGCACCCTGTACTCATCCTTCATCATAGCCGTAGAAAGGTGGAGCTTCTTGCCATCATATGAAGTAGTTGGGAAGAGAATCCTATGGCATTCAGCATCATATAGGCATGGAGGATCTTCAGGAGCATCAACTATACCCAGTATGGTATTCAAACTCTCAACAGAAATCCTAATCTCCTTTCCCCTTATCTTTGAAACCAGAATGTCATCATCACCCTGGTCTTCCTTTGATAGAACATACATGTGGTAGTAGAAAATTCTGACTACTTCAGGAGAATAGGGAAGATTGATACGAAGAAGAGGCATGAAAGGATGTAGCCACTCAGAAAGGTCTAGGTTACACTTATCTCTAAAGAAACCCAAATTGACATAAACGATAGGGCAGAAGGGTCTCTTGTCGAAATAAAAAGCAAAGTGTTGATAATCATCAATGACCAGAGGGTGTTGTATCATACCCGGTGAAGGTTCAAGGATGGTTCCCTCTAGTTGAGATAGAGAAGGACCAACTGAGCCAGCCCCAGAATGTTTCTGACTTCGACTGAAGGAGGGTTGCTTCTGGCTCGTTGAAGGCTTCTTACTGGATTTCTGACTCAGTGAAACTTGTGGTTTCCGAGGTTGCTCATCGAAGAGGGTTGCGGTATCTTTAGAATCAGAAGGAGTAAGAGATGGAAACCTAGGTCGTTTGGCTTTGACCTCAGGTGACGATTTGGTCTGAAGCCTGGTTTGATGCTTTCCTGGTTCTTCAAAAGATACAGCTTTGTCCTTCGGCTTCATCGTTGATTTGTGCTTTGGAGCTATCTTTGCCGGTGACTTTGCCTTTTTCTTCTCTGAAGGCTTGGTCTTCTGTGTTCGAGGCTTCTTTGTATGTGGTTGAGTAGAGGATGTCGGTGGAGGAGATTTGCGAGGACCACCCAATGTTCTGGCCATTTCGATGAAGGTTTGACGAAGATAGGAGCGAAGGATTGAGAGAGGAGTAGAATAGAAAAGACAGAGGATTTGGGATTTAGGGTTTGTTGAAACAAGAGTGATTTTGAACAGAAGAGAGAGAATGACAAAGAGCTTAAGTAGAGGAAGGAGAAAAGAGACGAAACGACGCAAGCAACAGACACGACAGAGTGTCGTTTACTCGAGCAGTGTATAAAACGTGCTCGAGCACATCGTTGCTCGGGCAGACTTTGTAGTCTACTCGAGCAGAGATGTAATACCCCTGAATAATAATAATAATAATAATAATAATAATAATAATAATAATAATAATAATAATAATAATAATAATAATAATAATAATAATAATAAGAACAACAACAATAATAATAGATTAAAATAATAATAATATACCAAATCTAGAAATTAATAATGTTTGTAGTGTAATTTATTAATTGGCAATAATTAAAGAGCCCAGCCCATAGCCAAAACCTTAGATTTTAATTATAAACTTAGGTTTAGCCGCCTAAACCTAGAAAACGCTCAACTCTTTTTCTCTGCTACGGCATCCTCCTACCGCACTCTCATCAAATCGTTTTTCTTGAAGGCTAGCAAAGATAGAGACCAGGTAATCCTAATCCCCATAAGTCTTAGGTTCATGTAATCCTAATTTCCATATAGCTTAGGTTAATCCATACTACATGTAATCCTAATCCCCATAAGTCTTCGGTTCATGTAATCCTAATTCTCATATAGCTTAGGTTAATTCCATATGAATTCTGATACGGTAGTTATGATCCTAGAAATATTAGGGCTGTTTTACATGAAGTATATATATTATATGTAACTCTAATCTGTAATCCTAATCCCAGTAGAAATTAATATTGGATACGTTATAATTATCTTTTTTCTTCTTCTCGAATTACGCGTGAAGCTTCTCTGCAAAATAATTGCAAGTTTGTGATTAAATGAATAAAGCTCGCCTCGGCCTTCGTGCGAAGTTACATACCATTACATACCCCTGTGCGTGAATTTTTTTTGTGATTAAATGAATAAAGCTCGCCTCGGCCTTCGTGCGAAGTTACATACCATTACATACCCCTGTGCGTGAAATTTTTTGTGATTAAATGAATCACTTTGCCTCGGCCTCCGTGCAGGAATCACCTACAATTACATGACCCTTTGCGTAAATTTTGTAATGATATACATATTATACATGATCCCTGTGCATCCTTTTTGTGCCTAAATACAATTGCTACAATTGCTTCGTGGACTTCTTTTCATTAATTTCATTAATTGCAATAGCCTGTGCAAAGTTATATTATTTGATTCTTTTTTTTATTTATTTATTATGTGTGTTTAAAATAATTTAAATCGTGGGAGGATAGCTTTGGGACGGTACCTCCCAAAGTGATGAACACAACCAGGCTTTATGCCCCCGATATGTTACTGAAGTGAACCGATTATATCCGTTCTTCCTAAAGTGGTGTCTGGCAGGGTTTCCCGGGACACTAGTAGCAACTTTAGGAAGAGGTGTGCACATTAGGACGAAGTATTTTGATGGCCAATTTGATTGATTGTGACTGGCAGGGTTTCTCGGGTCACAGGTAGACTGGCAGGGTTTCCCGGGTCTACCATGGTTCTCCTCCCACTAAACAGACTGCAGGGTTTTCCCGGGTCTAAATACATTTAAAAAGATAATGAATGATATTTGATGCAATTACCATATTATTATTTATAATTGATTTTATTAATGTATTTGAGCCATTTAGATCGTATTTTATTAAGATTACCAGCGTTTGCTGATTTTTGTGTGTTATGGGCTGCGACGATCCTTCAGGGGAGTAGATTTTCAGTGAAGTAGGTTCTTGAGGTTGGGGCTAGCAGTGAGAAGTGAGGAAGAACGTTCGACTAATCCTAGCTAGTTTATTTTATTTTCTTATGCTCTGAATAAACCTGTTTATTTAAGTTTTTTTATTTATGTTAATGTAATAAGTAGCCTTGCACTTGTCCCAAGTACAAGTGTGGCGGTAACATTTCCAAATGTTGTTTACTTTGAAATTCAGTAATTATTTATCAAAATCCTTGAAGTTTTATGTTATTGGCGATTCATTTATTGTCGATTCCATTAATTGCCATAACTCCTTTTCCAACATATTTTTCGAAATATATATTATATTTAACCCTAAAACATGATATCTACAATATATTGGAAGATTAAAGATCAAAACAACATCTACCCTAGAACTTCAAGAACTACCGAACTAAAACTAGAACTTAAGACTAGGGATCGAAGAAATTACCCAGAGCTTCGCTGCTGCTTCCTCTGGGCTCCTCCTTCTCTCTAACCTCTCTCTAGATTTCGAAATATGCAAGTGAATTGGTGAGGAATGAAGAGAAGTGAAGGCACCTATTTATAGAAAAATCCAAAGGATCTCAACCCTCGGATCTTCTTTTGCATCAACGGTTACGAAGATGAAAATGTGGCCTTTTGTAAATCATTCATTTTCCTCTTCTCTCATCCACTAATTCCGTCCCCCTATGTCATCCCATGTCACCAATGTGATGTCACCTTTGTGCTTTATGGTATTCAACCGATAAAGTTCCCTGATCAGTGTTCTAATCGCGTAATCTTAGATAATCTCAAAAATCCGATAACATAGTCTTGAAGGTCTAATCTTCCTCTTTAGAAATGTCTGGGTCAACTAAATTTTTTATCCCATTCAGGGTATTTCGTAGCCTGTTAACCATTTTCGGATAAACCCTTTCGGTTACGGAAATAACTACGGGTAACATCAACTTCGGGACAAAAATTCACTGATTCATAATATGTCCAGATGTTTACCACTTAATCCAAGGATTTCAATATATGATTTAATCTTCATTGGTTCTCATTAATACTATCTGCCCTTTTTCACAAAATATATGTTTCGTCTTTTCTCTTTAACATTCCGCCGGTTACGGAAATGACTTCGAAGATAGCCCACTCCGAGATAAAAATACACTTGTTTATAATAAGTCCTGCTGTTAAACACTTAGTTCATATATTTCAAGATAGGATTTAGTTTCTATCGGTTCTCGTTTATCTTTTTTGCTTTTTATACAAATATCTCCTTTTTTATTACTACTTTATTTCCACTTGCAACTTCACAATCACTCTTAATCTCACTTTCCTTTCTCCATTTCGGTTTATGCTCACCCATACATCAATCAAATAGGCTAGCCCCTTTCTTTGACTTTTCAAACTTGCTTTTGATTAATATATATTATACTTTATCTTATAATACATAGCAAGAAATCCTCCCACTTGCCTATACACTAACACATACACTCTTTCCTCTTTCCCTCCATCCATTTCGGTTCACACACACACACACACACTCATACTCAACGTCCTCCTCCCTCAATTCTCTTTTCAAATACCTCAAAAGTCCTATGCCAAGTACTCTTATCCTTTTGTCCCCTAATTAAATGCTTGCATGTGCTTATTTAATTCATGTGTGCTTTGTTTATTATTTAACAATTCACCCTTCTTCAACAAGCAAGAGTGAACCGTGCTTTACTCCTTCTTCCATTGAAAATATTGGTCATTATTTGACCAAAGAATATGTTCTTCCAAAATATCTAATTATCCCATTGGTTCTTGCATTTTGCCAAAGATTACTTTATGGTTAGACTTTAGGGATTTTATATAATTCATCTTATACATTACTTAATCATGCTTAACCATTTCACAATACCCCTTATGCTAATCTTGATCCCTTATTGGTCATTAATCTCCACTTAGGGGTTTTAAATAATTAACTTTGGATATCACCTTTATTCAAGCTTAAACAATTAGCAATTAATTACTTATTTAATCACTTACTAATTGTTGACAATTTTCTTAATTGAGATTAATTATTATCTCACAACTATTTTACTGACGTTGGTAATTTATGCTCCATGTAAAATGTTAAAAATCATGGGGTCAATTATGATCCCCAAAATAATATTTAATCTTTCCTCATTATTTTCCAAGGAAATTAATCCCAAAAATTACATAAATTAGAGACAACATATTCCCTAATTTATAATAAATATTTCATTGCCTATTAGGATTTAACATAATATTTTCAGGGCATTTTATGACCCACAAGGGCATTTTAGGGATTTTGACACTTTATTCCTTTGAATTTCAAAAGAAATTACCTTAGAATAATAAGATAATATAACTCAAGATTTGATACCACATATTCACCTATTCCCAATAGGTATTATTTATCAAAATATAATATTCCAGATAAATAATTATCCGGGTATTACACTAGCGCCTTCTTACTTTGTGTCTCACCTCTTTTCTCTCTAGGATTTCTTTCGCGGCTTGTTCCTTATTCTAATACGACTAGATCAATATCTTTTATAGAGTTTCTAAAACCCTAATTGGGTCTTATTAGAATATTCAAGATTGATCTCAATTAATATTGAATTCTAATTTTAGATTTAAATAGCATTAAGTAAATCTGTCCAACAGATCTAATCTAATCTATTTATTTAATCCGAATTAAAAGCCGGTGATTTGATTTATTTCTATAAATTAAATCGAAATATGATATCTTTCTATTTAATTAAATCTGAGATACTATATCTCAATTTAATTAAATCTGAGATACTATATCTTTATTCGAAAATTAAATCTGAGATACAATATCTCAATTTATTATAATTATTTAATTTATCAAATAAATTAAAAACTATATAATAATATTATTATTATCTATAAATAATATCATTATTATTTTTGAATTTAATATATATATATGGGAAATGATATATCATGTCACTGGACCTAAGAGTTTTTCCAGTGGGATCAATACTGCACCGTTTTGTTTAGTGAAGGTGTGCCTAAAATAATTTAAATAAACAAAACAAAACACCCAGATATCAACTCCCCTGACAGTGCTATCGTGGAGAATATCGTGGATCAATACTACACCGTAGTTTTTTTTGAGTCCTAATCGTTTGATTTGATTTCATTTGATTTTAGATCCACAATTTCCGATTGGCACTCTGTTTGTTTTATAGTTAATTGGAATTATTGTTGCAATGAATTAACAGAAAATTTAGGAATTAGGTTCATTATTATTGAGTGTTTTTTTGATAATTGGAATCGGCAATTAATGGAATCGGCAATAAATGAATCGCCAATAATGGAATTAGGTTCATTATCATTATTATTGTAGTATTGATCCACGATATTCTCCACGATAGCACTGTCAGGGGAGTTGATATCTGGGTGTTTTGTTTTGTTTATTTAAATTATTTTAGGCACACCTTCACTAAACAAAACGGTGCAGTATTGATCCCACTGGAAAAACTCTTAGGTCCAGTGACATGATATATCATTTCCCCATTTTATTTATATATATATATATATATATATATATATATATATATATATATATATTATATTCGAAAATAATAATGATATTATTATATAGTATTTAATTTATTTGATAAATTAAATAATTATAATAAATTGAGATATTGTATCTCAGATTTAATTTTCGAATAAAGATATAGTATCTCAGATTTAATTAAATTGAGATATAGTATCTCAGATTTAATTAAATAGAAAGATATCATATTTCAGATTTAATTTATAGAAATAAATCAAATCAGCTGGCTTTTAATTCGGATTAAATAAATAGATTAGATTAGATCTGTTGGACAGATTTAATTAATGCTATTTAAATCTAAAATTAGAATTCAATATTAATTGAGATTAATCTTGAATATTCTAATACGACCCAATTAGGGTTTTAGAAACTCTATAAAAGATATTGATCTAGTCGTATTAGAATAAGGAACAAGCCGCGAAAGAAATCCTAGAGAGAAAAGAGGTGAGACGCAAAGTAAGAAGGCGCTAGCTGTTCTTTGTGGATACTGGTAGAGGGAGTGAATTCATAGAGTCGGCTCCAAAGAAGGTGTTAGCCCACGTGTTCGAGAAAGTACGCATACAAGCTCGTATAAGTACGGTTTCTCTAACGAACCTTGATTTAAACACCGTTTATAGATCCTCTTTGGGATTCGTAAAAATTTTAATGGATGAAATCCTTCCGCTGCGTGTACGGATCCCAACCCTCGTGCGTTTAGATTGGGTTTTCTATATGCGAATACATGTGATGTATGTAATGTTTAACCGAATTTGTTATGCGTTCAAATCGATAGTTCACGTTAGGGTTTTCTACATGCGATTATATGAGATATATGTATGTTTAAAACCGAATCTTATATGCTTTAAATCGATATATGATAAACCGATTTTTGATGCGTTTAAATCGAAATATCTTCTTTGTACCTGTCAATATTTGAAATAATTTTTTTTTAAAAAAAAAAATACTGAGATATTTCAAAATATTGATTGGTACGAAAAAAATAATTCAAATAATTTTTTAAAATTATGAAATATTTTTTCAATACAACTTAAATATCTTTTGAGTACTGAGGTGTTTTGTTTTCAAGGACCAGCTGTTCCCTTTTTGTGCCAAAACGACGTCATTCTTCAGTCTCGTGCTCCGTCTCTCGGCTCTCCACCACCGTCTTTCCCTCTCGACGGCTCGACCTCGGTCCTCCGTCCGCTCGTCTCTCCACCACCGTCTTCTTTCTTCGATTGCCTCGACCTCCGTCCGCTCGTCTCTCGACCTCGAATCCGGCGGCGACGTGAATCGAGCTCATACCTCCGGTGTCCTCAATCCAAAGTTATTCATTTCAATTTCAAAGCACGGCGGCGGCGACGCGAATCTTGCTTTGATTTTTATCTTCGTTTGTTACTTCTGCTTCTGCCCTTGCAGAGTTATTCATTTTAATTTCTACTATTTAGTTAGACAGATTTAAGATTCCTTCTCTGAATAATCTTCTTTCCTTAATTGCTTTGTTCGATCAGATGGCATGCATATTGAGGGAAGATAGATAGATACGATTTAGTATATATATGGGCAGCGAAAAAGTAGATACTTACATATAAGAAAATTAGATTATATATACAGACGGAAACTCAGGCCCCATACTTAACCCTTTTGTTTTCCCCCCCTAAAAAAAGGCCATAATCTGAAAAGTTATAAGTTTCAAACTGTAAAGTTATTCTGGCAAAAAAAAAAAAATCTGTAAATGTATTTTGGAGTTGTCTTCAATTTTAATTTCTCCCTCCCATTTAATATACTCTACTTCCTCTGGTCTTGCATATCTTCTTGCCCCATATTTAATGAGTATTGATGATGGGGATAAGAAATTAATAAGATACAATTTTTCAGTAGGCATGACCGCATGATCTTATTTATAAGATAAGGATGTTTGAAATTTTAAGTAACATTTTTTCAATTTTTATCCCCATTAATTACATATTCCCTCGTGCCCAAAATTTGAATTATTTTGGTTCTTTTTATACGAGAGTCCAGTAAGAGTTGTCGGAATATTTAAGAAGTTTTTTCCACTTTTTCCCTTCATTAATTATATGTAGTAAATTAATTAGAAGGTTTGTGATACTTATATTTAATTTATTTCTCTCTCTTACTACTTGTCCCCTCACAAATAAGTGCATATTTGACAAACATAGTTGATTTCAAACATACTTATTATTCTTAATTAACCTATGTTAACTGCTTTCTTAAACTGTGTAATTCAGTTATCAGTTCTTATAAATAAGACTAGAGGGAGTATTACTATATCACTAGATTAATTATGATCTCTTGCATCATATTGCATGCAGGAAAAGCAATAATGGAAAAGGTAGGAGGGCGTAGGGATGAAGTGTCGGAACGAGTTACGGTATTGGATGGAGGAAAAAGATGGAAGTGTAATGATTGTGGAAAAGAATTTGCACGAGCCAGTAACAGAATCAGAATCAAAGCTCATCTTAATAAAGTCAAAGGCGAAGGCATTCGACCATGTACTGGCAAATCAAACTCCAGTAATGATACTGAACACAACCTCCTGCATTCTCAAGGTATATATATATATATATAGGGTTAAGGATCAAAAATACCAACGAACTATTGGGCCAGAACCACCCAACACAGCAAACTATTTTTTGGACCAAAAATACCAACAAACATTTTAAAGAGGAGCGCTCAGCACAACGCCATTAACACCGTTAACAAAAAGTTAACCTCCGTTATCTAAGGGTGCAGATTGGCAACGAACTCTTATTCGGGAGCGCCCGGCACAAAATTCTAAATTTTACTAAATTAAATAATTTTTCTCAATTGTCATTATTCAAAACTACTTGTATAGATATCTATGGACAAAAATTATTCATTCTTTAATTTTGTCAAAATTATAATTTGCTAAAATAAACAAAACTTTTAATTAAAAATATAATTATATGATTTAAATAAAACTCAATGTGTTTTATAATTTATTATATATGTTAAACAAAAATTATATGATTTATTTTTATAATAAAACTCACATAAATTTCTTCTAAAATAAAATAATAATTTTTATGAGAAAAAGAATGTATGATAAATGATATGAGAGAATTAGAGTAAAATATGTAAAAGTGAACTTATTAATCAAATAAATTAGAGTAAATTTATGTATGTATTTTTACTCTATCATGATTTTTATTTTTATTTTATTTCTAAATATAAGTCTTATTAATCTAAATTTATAAGTATAATTTGTTTCCCTCTTTAAATTATAGCAAGAAATTTAGGTTAGTAGTTCTTAAAGCTCAATTGTGTCAATTGTCGTATAACTTATTCCCAACGATACATTATCTATCTTGAATATAATGATATTAAATTAACGGCAAAATCGAAAGAAAAGAATATAAAACACCTTGAGTTTTATTTAGATCTGTTACAGATATATATTTAGGCCCATATGCCATATATGGCCCAACAAGGAGCATGGTGCCTACCAGGATCTGCATATCATAAAGGAGTATCCAATCATATCCATCATAGTAAAGAGGCTGATATGGTTGATTAATGGGACCGATATGATTTGATCTCGGATCAATCATATTAATAAGGTCGATACGATCTCGTCTCAGGTATGCCTATAAATACAGGGGATTGAACCCTAAAGGTACACACATTCTAACTCACTACTCATATATTCTATCACATGCACCTCCCCCTTTAGATGTATCCCCTCACCCCCCTTTGAGGTGATAAGTCTGCTCAGTGCATAGCGACCTGGTGCTCTTCCGAATATCTCCACCATAGATATTTAGGCAGAGCCCATTAATCCAATATCAATTCTCCAGCCCACACATACGGCTGGACATCTGTGTTCTACACCAGAACAAGATCATATAATTATATTTTTAATTAAAAATTTTGTTTATTTTAGCAAATTATAATTTTAAAAAAATTAAATAATGAATAATTTTTGTCCATAGATATCTATACAAGTAGTTTTGAATAATGACAATTGAGAAAAAATTATTTAATTTAGTAAAATTTAGAATTTTGTGCTGGGTGCTCCTGGGATAAGAGTTTGTTGGCCAATCTGCACCTTAGATAACGGAGGTTAACTTTTTGTTAACGGTATTAATGGCGTTGTGCTGAGCTCCTCTTTAAAATGTTTGTTGGTATTTTTGGTCCAAAAAATAGTTTGTTGTGCTGGGTGGTCCTGACCCAATAGTTCGTTGGTATTTTTGATCCTTAACCCTATATATATATATCTGTGTGTGTCTACTCAATCACTCCATTTTATAATATAAATTACTTTAATTATAAACTAACTCATTAGAATTAAGAAATGATAGTTAGCTTATTAAATATATCTTAAATTAATTTTTTTACTCTACTTATAATAAATGAGGTTTTAGAAGAGAGAGAATGGAGCCACATATTTTTAACCATGAACATGGAGCCACATTTAAAGATTAATTACATTGAAAAAATTGATAAATAAACATATTCATAACTATCGAAGTGACTTATATTGTGGACCGGAGGATTATATACCTTCTTGTCTTTTCTAAATATATTGCGTTAGTTCTGGTGATAATGTTAGAACTACTTTTTAAAAAGGACTTATTGGAATATATTACTATTAGTTTGAATATTGAATAATCAAATATAATTTATTAATTCTTTTGTACTCTTTTACAAGTTTATTTGGCTGCAAATCATATGCAATTCTTTCCTATCCTTTATAAAGTGCTAACATAAATCTCATATTCATTAATCAAAGGCCTTCCTCAATCTACCAGTCTCAAAGATCAACTCATACGTTCTGATCGAGGTATGACTTGATGTATTATTAGTTTAATCATTAATGAACGTAAGTGCAGATTTAGTTATTCGTTTTGCGCTTTGAGTTATTTAATTAGTTGGAAATCATATACCCTAATCGAACACTTCCCCACTAATTAACTCGAATTTAATTTAAATCGTCACTTATAGACAATCTTAGATTATTAATAATCCATTTATTACTAATGTAAGTGGACAGTTTTGCACATATTTTGGAGTGAGAAAGTAGGAACAAGTGAGAGAGATAATTTAATTCCCATACGTCTGCTATATTATATCTAGGAATAAATACATAGTGGTAGATATTTACTGTCTTTTCTAGTACCAAATGTTTTAAGCAAAAAGGAAGCAGGATGACAGAGTAGAAAATGGATGCAAAAAAGGGCACGAGAGAGGGCAACTGGCTCGTTGCAGAGAGCTTGCCATATTTTAGGGTGAGAAAAAAGGAACCAATTGAATGAGCTAGAGATAATTTAGTGTCAAACATTTGGGAGATGATTATTTTCCCACGTTGCTATTGATGGGAGATAATGTAGTTTACATATGAATATTCAATAGGGACACTTGAAAGAATAAATTGTAAATTTGGGAGGCAAATTGGATTGGGATATTACATTTACGACCAAATCCAATCCCCAACTAGCTCTTATATTAAGAGCTGGAGGAAGTACATCTCTCCCATATTGCCCACATCTAATATTAATTCAAATTTCTTAGTTACACCTTATAGATTTAATCGAAGATTAAATTAGAAACTCCTTTGATTTTCCGAAAGAGGTAAAGAGTTTTAAATCTTCCCTTAATAATTCTGGTGATAAGAAGTGCCAGATAAAAATGACTGATTAGGGTACATATTAAACAATGGATAATCAAAATATGTTTTGTTAATCCTTTTGTACTCTTCTTTTGCAAGTTTATATTGCCAAAAAATGGATCAGGAAAATTTGAATAATGTAAAAAAAATTTACAAACCCAAAACCAACCCAATAAAACACTTATCTTTTGTTTCCAAAAGTTTATATAGCATGTCAAAAATGAATCAGGACAAATCCAAGGTGATGCTAAGTATCAGGAAAGGATTCAAGTTGGGTCATCTTTTGTTTCCAATTGGAATGATGACGACTTGCAGATGATACGATATGTGTTCGATTGCTTAAGGTTAGATTCTCAGCTCTATATCTCTGTGTGTGTGTGCATGATAAATGCATGTATTTTAATTAAGTTTTGTTTTCCCCCCTAAATCTCTCTAATTCTTCAGTCCTGGAGAGTTGGTTTTTCGATCCCAACGTTTTCATTTGACTCAAGAGGATTTCATCACACTTAAACCAATGACTTGGTTGGATGCATGGGTGAGTATTTATTTATTATATTCTTATATTCTCTTTTAATATTAATGACCAAGGTTAGTTATGTACGTTAATATTTAATTTCATGCGTTCTTAGGTAATAGATATTTTTGTTGAGATATTAACCGAGAGTGAGAAAAAGAAAGCTACACCGTCAAATTGTTATCTTCCTACGACGTTTTCGGTGATTTCCTATTCCCTTTTATGTTATATGATGTATGTTAATAGTTTTTAAAATCTAAAACTAATTCACTAACAATGACTTTACATGGTTCATCGATGATGTTATTACAGAGGGCAGCAGTCAACCTTGCTGATGAGCATAGTGCCAAGGAGTTTGTCCAGAGGCAAAAGATGAGAGAAGATTATATAATTCACGTAGGTGTTTCTTTTCAACTCTTTATTGAAAAGTTTCTTCATCAACGAGATTACTTTTTTTATTTGGCTACATATCAATTTGATTTCCGTTGTCACAAATAACAGGTGTTTATTCCTGTTCGCATTGGAGACGAGACATATGGACATTTTTATGCATACATTTTCCATTTAAACAAAAAAGTGGTTGAAATATGGGATTCTGGTCCCAATTATGGGGCTGAAACAGACCGTGATGAGACAAAAAAAAAAAGTGGTGAGTGTTAGATAATTGTAATATATTCTTAACATTATTATATTAATGATTCTTTTGATTATATAGAATTTTGGCTTTTATGTCTAGTTGATTGCCATGGGAAAACTCTTCGAGAAAGTACCATTTACAGAATTTCATTTGAAGATGGCAGACAATATCCTCTTTGTAATACCCGGATATTTATCTGGAATATTATAAATAAAAGTTGGATATTTCTGATAAGTGTAATTTCAATCTCCGGTCTTGTATAAATACAGTCTATTTTCTAAGTAGAAATTCTGCAAGAAATTAGGGAGTTTAAGGGCCAAAGTGCCAAAATGATCAAAATGCCCCTAAGGGACATAAATAACTTAGGAAAATTATGAAAAATCCTAAAAGATAGTAAAATGACCAAGTGATTTAGGAGACTATATAATCTCTAATTATTGTAATTTTATAAATTATGAAATTGGAGAAATTGTTGGAAAATACTCAAAAAGAAGTGAAATGACCATAATACCCTTGTAATTTCTAAAAATGCAAGAGGCATGAAAATACTAATGTTAATACAAGAGTATGAAGGTAATGAGGCTTTGTAATCAAGAAAATTATCAACAGGTGATAATGAAGTAATTAAGTAATATTGGGCTAATTACTTAAGCATAAGTAAAGGAAATTCAGTAATAATTATGTGAAGCTCAAAAATTAGTGGAAATTAGTTGAATATTAGTAAAAATGTATTTACTAATTAATTGGAAATTTATATGAAAAATCATTGAGTTTAGGTATTTTTAAGCCTAAATACAAGAATGGACCAATTAGATAATTTTGTGGAAATTTTTGAAAAAATTAAATAAATAAATCATTAAATAATTAATTAAATAAAAAATAAATATTTATTAAAATAATTAAAGGGCCAACCGAAATTTTGGGCCAAATAAAAAGAAAAAAAAATGAAAATGAAATAGAACACAAGTTGGCAACTTGACATATTATAATAATAATATAATTAATTAAAGTAAAAATTGTGAATAGTAATTTAAAAATTAGGAAACGGATCCTATTTAGAGATCTAGGAATAGGAATCCCAGGGTCAAGGTAAAATATTGATCAGTGAGTTTTTACCTTTAAGTGACCTCTTCCGAGAATATGTTTTCAAAGTTGTAAATCCAGAATTTTGAGATTTCTCCGAAATTACGCAATCGGGTACCGATCGGGAAAATCCAGTGGACCGGGCATAAAGCAAACAATTTTGGAATTCCCTTTATGTCCTTCCAAAATCCTATAAATACCCCCCTCCCCCCTTTGGTTTTTTCACTTCATTCTCAAGAGAGAATTCGAAACTTAGAGAGAGAAAGAAGAGAGAAGGGCTCTGGGGAAAGTTCTGCAGAAATCTTCAACGGGTAAGTCTTTCGGTCTTTAGTCTTTAGTTTTTAGTTCGGTAGTTAGTAGAATTGTTAGTTAGATTTAGGAAGTAGGTGACAAGATTCCTATTCTTGTTTTAAGCCTTGTTTGCGTTGAAAAAATATGCAGAGGTATAAACATAGTAGGAATCGAGTCGCCGAAAAGTTGAAGCTTTCGCAGTTTTTTTCAAAAGTAAGGGTAGAATTTTGTTAGAATAGCCTTTAAATTTCAAGTATGATTGGGTATCATATGGGAGGGCTATTTTAGTCATTATTTTCGAGAATCATAGTTGCGTCGAAGTTCTGGAAAAATTTCGGGAAGAGAATTTGTCAGAGTAACGAAGTGCTGGCGAAATTCCGCCGATTAGGGGTAGAAGGGCAAAATGGTAATTTTTACCTAAAATGCCGCTTATAGTGTCAAATCACTAATAAAGGTGATATTATTCTTATAGGATATCGAATCTCTCGATTTCTTCGCCGTCACGCTGTCCGACGAACCGCTGTTTGAAGTTCATGTTTTTCCGTAAAAGTATGTTTTCCGCCGGTGGTACCTAACGTCGCAAACGAAGGTACGGACGCGTACTGTAACACTATTCTTGTGCTTCTTTAAATGCATATATGTCAAGGATATGTCGTAAACCGTTATACAGACAGTTTTAAACGGGTTATGTTTGGAATGCCGTTATGTTTTCCTAGCGCTGAGGACACGAGTGTTTATCGTGGCACTGGTGAATAGTGCAGGTTGTTGTTGTTATTTACCTTATGGGGCTTTACATTTTCTTTGTGCTTGTGTTCTGTCGGCATAATGATCATGCATCTCTAGTATGCTTATGATATACTGTTGTATTAGCTCTTGAATATCTGTTGGTCATATACTGTGTTGTTTGGGTATGATGTTAACCGTTACCTGAGATTCAATGTGGTAAATTGAATCTCAGCTATAGCTTCAGGATCTGGGGGAATGCGGATCGACGATCGAGGCAAGCAGCATTAGACGTGCAGCCGAAGATTTATCTATCTTATCGCTTTCTGTTTCTTTCTGTTATTTACTTTCCAAACTCTAGGATTACTGTAATCAATACAATGTTACACAATGGTTGATGTTTTGGCTAAGAATCCAATTACTCTTGCGCTCTATTGCTCCACTCTGATTGTTTGTTTGAAAAAAAAAAAAAAAAATTCCGCATTCTAAACATGGGATGTTACACTCTTGCAACCTAATGGGTGAGTGGACAATTACTATGTTAAATTATATAAGGTTTAATAGAAAAAGTTTTTATCATGCATGACCTTTTCCTATTTTCTTCCATTTGTAGATTTGATTGTGGTGTCTTTGTTATCAACTACATGCAACAATCAGATAATTATGTGAAGGGAGAGAGTTCATTTCAGGTATGACCACACACAATCCTACACGAGCATGCTGGCACTTTAATTCTTTCGTTCACATAAATGATATGGACAACAATATTATAATGTAGTTTGACAGTCAAAAAGAAAGGGAGGATTTGGCTTTTAGGTTGCTTACCAATGACCTGAACCAAGAAAAACAAAATCTATATGACAAAGCAAGAGAACTACTCTATGCACAAGTTGACAAGCAAGATGGCACTAAAAGATCAGGAGACGATGATGCTTCCGAAACGCTTATTGAAGCAAAATATGATTGCAGAGTGAATAGGCACGATGGTTTACAGAAAGGTATGAGCACCTGCATTAACTATATATCCATCATTTATGAAAATTTATTAAAATTAGTTGAAGCTCTTGAATTTTCTTAAAAAAATGTGCATAACTTTCAGACGTTACTCTCATTGAATTGTAACCTCGTCTTAATTATGTTTCTCTGTGCTACTCTCTTGTTAGTAACTTTTTTATCATTTAATGAGGAGCAAAGTGCATAAAAAAATAGTTAATGCTGCCTAAATTTTGTGGTTACTTACATTTTGAATTCTTAAATCTTCCATAATGTGATTTACATATAGGGATGGGGAGAGAATACGACTGCTTAAAATTTGAATGCCATATATTGAATTTATTATTTTATTTTTCTTGCTATCTTTACTTATTCATTTTTTACCATTCTTGTTGCTAGGATCTTCTAAAGGTTATCTATTGCCTACAACATATTTAATAGGGGAGAATTTTCAAAGATATACTGAGCAAATATGGGAATGGATAATGGATGACAAGGTGTCAGCAATTGGAGTTTGGGGAATTGGAGGGTCAGGAAAAACAGCCTTAGCAACTCATATACATAACAGACTTATTTTAGAAGAAGCTGGTGGTGACATCAAAGTTATTTGGGTAACTGTATCACAAAAATATAGCATCTCCCATTTGCAAAAGGTGATAGCTAGATCGATTGATGAGTTTGAGGTTAAAAGAATTGCCGGGAAATTATTACAAGCATTCAAAGAGATTAAGAAATGTGTTCTTATTTTAGATGATGTTTGGGATCATTTCTTTCTAAAGGAGGTTGGATTCCCTATGTCAGATAATCGAATTAAATTGATTATGACAACTCGTACATTGGAAGTGTGTCAAGGTATGGATTGTGAGAAGAATACAGTAAAAGTGAAATCTCTAAATGAAAGAGATAGTTGGGCTTTGTTTGAGAAGATTATGGGATTGCGTGAAGAACTGTCTTTGGAGGTAAAGGAGATTGCACGGAATATATCAGATGAATGCGAGGGTTTTCCCCTTGCTATTGTTAGAGTTGCGACAAGCATGAAGGGGAAAAAGCAGGTTAGACAATGGAGTCATATGTTGGAGTGTCTTAAAAACCTGGGCAATGGGCAATATGAAATGGACACATGGGTGTTTCCAGTTTTGAAATCTAGCTATGATTTCTTAACCAACAAATTGCGAAGGTTCTTCTTGAACTGTGTCTTAAATGCCAAGAATGAATCTTTTTCTGATTACGATAGTATTCGTTTCATAAGATTTGTTTATGATAGCATAGGGGAGGCAAAGAAGTTGAGAGTGTTGTACAATGAAGGTTACGACATGTTGGATAAATTAAAAGATCATAGTATGTTGGATGAATGTTATGGGAAATGGAGGATGAACAAATTTCTTAGAGCCTTGGCTATTAACATTGCAGAAGACACCGGAGAAATTATGGCAAATGCTTATAAGTATCTAATAGAAATACCAAGTGATGACCAATGGAAAGATGATCTACAAAAGGTTTTTCTGATGGGAAACAAGATACAATCAATTCTAGATGGCACATCTCCTAGGTGTTCTAGACTTTCCACACTGCTTTTAGATGGTAATGAAAATCTCAACTACATCTCGGATGATTTTTTCAGCAACATGCCTGCTCTTAAAACACTTGATTTGTCTCACACTAGGATCAAGTGTTTGCCCGAATCCGTGTCGAACTTGAAATGTCTCAATGCTTTACTACTTTCAGGATGCGAAGAATTGAGTTACATTCCTCCATTAAACAATTTGAAATTGCTGATATTATTGGATCTATCTTTGACTGCCATCACTAGTTTACCTTTGGGCTGGGAATCCTTAATCAGCCTTAGATGCTTGAATCTACTCCATACAAGTAAATTGGTAACGGAATCATCAGTCATAGCCACGTTTATCAATTTGGAGTGTCTTGCGCTCGATGGGAGATTACTAGCAAACATAGGAGGCCAAAACAATTTGGAATTTATGTTCGTCAACTTTTGTGACATAGACAACTGGAATGACTATACGATCGGCCATGTACATGGTGGTGGTGCAGTTGGAAGCTATCATTTTACTGTAGGGGATTTAAGTTATGGCCCTTATTTTACTGCAGGGGATTCAAGTTATCCCTCTGATTATAAGGGAGTACATATAGAATATTCCAGGAAGAGGATAACTTTTGAGGGTATGGAAATAATAGAGAGAATGAGAGCCGTAATCCTAACCGACATTAAGGAGTTGTTTTTGATTAAATGCCACCTAAAGACAGGTGCTACATCCCTATGCAGTGGTTTACCACTTCACGGGATAAATGAAAGGTTGAATATATGCATCTGTAAAGATGTGAAGTCCTTGTGTTGCTTGTCTTCCGAGTGCATCTTTTGCTCCTATGTCCATTTTTGTGGAGGTCTATGGCTCTGGCATTTGAAGGACTTGAAAGATATTGTGTCACCAGAGGCTCATCTATCCTTGGATCAACCCAGACCCCCCATATTTTCTCATGTCACAGGTCTCCATATTTTCAATTGCGAGAGCATGGAGACTCTGATGACGCCAAAGTTATTAGAACTCCTCCAAAACCTATGCACCATTGACGTTAGTGATTGTGGGAAGATGAAAGAAATAGTTGGAGAGGATGATCATTCTAAAATGGAACTTGGCGGTAGTGGCTACCTTTCTTTCCCTACTCCTATCACTCTTCATAGGTTGACATCTCTGAAAATAGAGGACATGCCACAATTAAATTTTGTATACATAGGCATCATGCTCTGCCCTTCTCTCCAAACATTCTCTGCTGTAAAGTGCGCGCAACTAATTCTCCCTTGGATAGGGATCTCAAATGGATGTGAGCTTCACATGGAGAAGACCTCAACTGGATACCATTGGCAGAAGTGATTAATCAGGTCCATAAATATTTGCGCCACTATATATTTTACCTCATTTCAAATTATGTGTGTGTATGATGCTGATTGAATCTCAACAATTTATGATACACTTACTGTTTTTGTTTATTTCTCGTCATCATGCTTCAAATAATAGTTCATGAGTTGCTCTCTTTAACGTCGGAAATTGATCTAATTGTAATATGCAGGACACGGTTCTAGTGGGTGTGGCACTGATGATGGAATTTTTTTGTTGCTCAGGGATGATGGAAATTGAAGATATACAACTTTCTTCCCTCTTGGGGTGCTTCTCACAGTGCTATGGCACTTTTTCACTCTTATCTCTCTTTGCATCGTGACACGCGTATATACAGATGTAGTAAACCGACTAACTCATGCTTGTATTTCTGCATCCGTTTGACAACTCATGCTTCCACAATATTATAGTCTAGCGGTGGCTTTACACAATATTATAGTCAATGAGATAAAAAAACGTTTGAACTCTATAAGAGAGCTGACTCATCATCTTTTAAGAACTTTGCTTTTAATTGATTCGTTATTTATGTTGTGTGCTTTTTGTATTTCTCCAATTATATAAGCTAATTTTGAAGCGTTTAATTTACACAAAAAGTTGTTCAATGCTATATTTTATTGAATGAATGACATGTGTCCCTTGAAGGGACTTATTCAAGCGACACTTCCACATTTGACTCACCCAAATTATATAGGCAAACTTAAATAATGAACTTATTTGTTCCTACTTGTCACCAACAAATCCCGACGATAATGCTACCTCTTGTCCTAATTTTTAAAGATATTAAGAAAGTTAAAAATATTATTTTAAACTCATAGTTTTTTTTCAAACTAATTTGCCTTATTTATTAACTAATATATAATCTAACAATATATGATATGATTTATTAATATATTAAGCTTCTTTATCTCTCTAAAAAAAAGTCCACCATTACCGTAATTATCACTTTTCTGGTTCCTGCAGTGCACTTGGATCTCTGTTCTGGTTCAAATCGCGATGATGTCCTCCTCAATTTGAGCTCACGGCCTCTGGACGTGCCTAAACCCAATAAAAATATCGGGGTTTTCAGAATATTTACCCCCATTAACTTTAAGGATAGGATTTTGTCACTGCCAATGTCACTATCATTTTTTTCGTCGTTAGATCAGAATCTAAATAAAAGCGAGAAATGATAAAGGTAGATGAGATTCTGATCTAATGGTCAAAAAATGGTAGTGACATATCCTATCCATTAACTTTAAGTCGATTGCAGAAAACTCCCTAACACTTCAAAATTTAAATTTAACCTCTTTAACATTTTAATGTGTAACATTATGCCCACTTATGTACTTTCTTTTCCATCTAATCACAACCAAAGCGGGTTCACTATATTCACATGATCAAAGATGATCATGTCCTCTTAATGAATATTGTGTGTATATATATATATATATATATATATATATATATATATATATATATATATATATATATATATATATATATATATATATATATTCTCACTATCTTCTTTTCTCACTACCTTTTCACTACCAGTTTATAATCCTTAGATCTATTTTTTATCCCACGGTCCTGATTTACCATACTTAAGACCTTCTTCCATTCCACAATTTTTTCCCTCTTTCCCTTCCGGTCCAACGAAAGCTCCTCCCAGCGATCGCCGAATCTCCCACCTCTGCGCCCCTCCTCCTCACTCCGTCGTCCCTCCTCCTCCCAGCGATCGCCGTTAGTCCTTCCACTTGGAGAAGATCAAATCTACGGTTTGCGAGGTTAGTCCAGTTTCTCAAACCCCAAAACCTAACAATTTCCTTGCTTCCCACATCGATCATTCGGTCGAGATTCATATTTTGTTGTATTCTTGTTTTACGTACGCCATGGGTTCCCTTTCTTTATTCTCATCGATTCTTTTTGGGTCTCGTTGTATTACTTCGATGATTCGATCACTAGCTATCTGTTTGTCTTGGTACAATGTTTACAAATTGTGTTATTTTGATTTTGATTCTATCATGCGAAGCTTTTGCTACAAGTGAGGAAACCCTGTGCCCCTCGATTTTGAAGGCCCCATCGGAGTCTTGAAAATTTTTAGCACTGAATTTTCTACAAGTAAGAAATTATTGAATTTTGTATCAGGAATTAATGAATTAATCCATTGCTTTTCCATCTTGTTTCTCATTTGAGGTTGGATTTGGGATCATGGATCTATTTCTAACATATTTTCAGTTGAATTCTTAGATCAGGGGCTTGGTATTTTGGGCTGTTCGTAGTGCTTTGTTTTCCTATTTTTTGTGAAATTTATCTGACGAGGTGCTCCTTTTATGGAAGCTTTGAACTTTTCACCGGTTTTTTATGTGTTGAGAACAAATGTATTTATCGAAACATAAGGTTTTAGAATGTTGTGTCCTGTCTCTGGTATGATTTTGGTTGCATTTGAGAGCACAATTGATTTTAGAAAGTTCAATACTTTCTTCTCCTGTGGGTAGTATTAGTTTTCTTTTTGTCATGTGACTGGAAAATTAAAGCATGAACTTAATGGACCGTCAGATTTGAGACTGAAGAAAAAGCGAGCAACTGAGTTAGAAAAGCTCGTCTTGCTAATTGTTGTGTAAACATTTTTCCAGCCAGTAATTTTACATACGATTTTTAAATTTTGGCCAGGTACTATAGACATACAGAGGATATTATTTCGGACAAGATTTTTCATTTTCGTCGTATTCCATATGGATCTAAGTTTCTTTTTAGACATAGATGTCTTATAAGTTTCTTTATTATATAATGGTTATATGTCGAAAGAGAAAGCCTTGTGGTGTACTTAATGATTGTGAACTGAATAGTGACTAGTGAGGATGCTCATTGCACTTCTTCTATTCAAGCTTTTTCTTCTATTTTAGTTCTCCTTCTCTCTAATGGGTACTGAAGTTTGAAGAAAACTTGGAGAATCATTCGATGTTATTTATTAGACATTTTTGCGGATTGAAGTTTATTTTCTGATGCATGTTTGTACTTGAGAGGGTAAAAAATGTGGGGGGAGTATTTATTTAGATTCAAATAAATGTGTCAATATGAAAATTTAATGATTTTAGTATATGCGTGCTTTTGTGTTTGAAAAAAAAGAAGTCCTACTATTTTAGTTATAGATGGGTTTCATGTCTTGTATAGGATTTGAGAAATAACATTAATATTCATGATTGAAGGATCAGGGCTGCCTCGCCCGATTTCCTGGCTCATGGGGGTTTGCTCCAAATTATGTGCTTTATCTTTCTTCTTCTTCTTTTATTTTTGTGTGTGTGTGTGTGAGCACCTGGTATTCCATGCTTTATCTTCATTGGCTAGGGTAGAGCATTAACCACATGGGAGTTTATAAACTATACTAATTTGGAGCTTCATACCTTTTTTTTGTCCTGATTAAGAGTATTTGAATGTTATTTATATGTTTATTGTTTATAAATTTTTAGGTATACTATGGATGAGCATCCAGACTACATTGACTTAAATGATGAAATTAGGAATGACATACCTGGTGAATTGGGAGATGACTTATTGAATATGGATGATGATCCAATAGATTACATCAACTTCAGTGATGATTCCAAACTTATTGATCTTGCAGATAGGTCCAATGAAGCAGCTAAGTTCGCTTGTGATGGTCTTGATTCTCTCACTGAAGTTTTAGAAAAACTTCCAAGACCTGATGATAGTATTGGTCTTGAGGATTTCGATTTACAGTACTTGAGTTCTCAAACAGAAGTATCATCTATGATGAGATTGAAGGATCCCAACATTTCACAGACAAAAGATCGAAAAAAGGAGTTGCACAATATGTCACAGGGACATAGAATTCATAGTGGGGTTGAAGAAGCGTCAAAGAATACTAATATTTGTGGAAATTGCAAGAAACGAGGACATAATAAACGTACATGTAGAGAGAAAATTTTACATTGACTCAAATTATGTTTTTTTATTTTTATTTTGGGTTACATTGCATTTGTTGGATGATTATTATTTAATTGATTATTTATAACTTGAACCTTTTTCTAGCCTTAAACTAATTGGTAATAAAAAGAGTAATAAATGTAGGACGCAGATGGTGATTTAAACGCACAGAAGATGAAATATTCATACAACTCCACTAGAAAAGAGTAATAATTGTACCATGAGTTTGAAACTAAAGCAAAACTAAAGCAACAAGGCCTATGTTCCTAATTGGTTTTCTTCTCAATTCTGATTTTTTTTTTACCTGAGCAAAAAAAAAAAAATCTGATTTTTTGAGCCATTTCCCGACTTGAATATTTAGGAGAGCTCCATCAAATGCTGGGTAACATCTGCGTCACATTGAAAATCATAACAAATGGTTAATAAGAAGGAATATACTAATTTGTCAATCAAATCATATGCTTCATAGCTTAGCTCCTCGATTGCACCACACAATATTCCGAGAACTATTTCTCTCACGCAACACATGTTTACATTAATGATGCCCAGAAGACTCAGATAAAAGACGATAATATCATGTGCTTGCTTAAGCAAATCCAGTACGTATAAGTAACATAGATACACAAAAACAAGCTGACACAGCAAAATAACCAAGCCTTGAATCTTGGAAGGTAACTAGTTAATTAGTATCTCTGCTTATTGCCCACCAGGACTCCTATTCCATGACAGATATGAAGGATCTCCAAGTTGCCTATAATCACAGTGAGATACAGACAGATTAGGATCTTGTAAACATTGACTGGGGAAAAAATAGCCATTCAGCAAATTACAGAACGGAATCTGACTGATGTGAATATAGAAAAAATGACAATTGATGTAGCATATACCATATGTGAACCTTAGCATTTGAAATAAACTGGGATGGTGATGATCATTATCATCCAATTACTAGAGCACAGTAGAATTAAATTACCCAAAGAATCTTCTGGTGGCTTCACATTATTATGCTTTCTCAGTTAATTATATTATGAGTTCTAGTCAGAGCATCTTCTTCAACTTCAATGCCTGTTTGGCACAAAATGATAACAGAAAAGTAAAGGGAATGGGAATGGTGAAGACCCCTCCCATAAACAACTTTCTTTTATCAAAACTGCTTTACCATCTACCAAACGCGCTCCAATAGTAATCATTATACCTTAAATAGTACTACTTTTTTTCTTTTCATTTTAAGTATTTACCTTGGCTTGATAAAATATATTATGGTAAAAGCCATGGCCAGAAAAAAGCACAATCCTCCAACAGAGAGATATGCAATGCCAAGGAAGTTGTTCTTCCCATCAAGCCAGGTAGTAGTTGAAAGTACAAGCATCTTCTTTCCATTAAAACTGTAGGTGTTGTAATAGTTCTTCAATGTCACATGTATCTGGTCACCCGCGTTAAGATCCACCTCTATTCGTCCGTACAACTTCCGAAAAGTTGGAAGAGCAGCAGTTCGCATCCACACAATAAGATCCTCCTGCTCACTTAGCTGTTAAATACAACATTAAAAAAGTTAGCAACTCATCTCAGTATGCAAGTTATAGAGAACACTAATCACAATTCACAACTTTGAAGAGTGCAATATACTATAAGTCGCTAAAATGAAAAGTGAATCTACAAGTACCCAAGAAACAAAGTATGATGATATTGGAAACAAATCAAGAATGTTAATTGAATAACATGATGCAGAATTGCTGGCATAAAATAATACTGCCCCATTCTGTCATCTCCATAATAAATATTACTACTACAAGTTAATAACCAAAGGAGTCTACCTAAAAGCTTAAGTGTTCTGAGCTCAAGTATCAGACTATCCTCGTTATAGGGGAAGACTTACTATCCTATTATCATAAAGTCATGCATTTTAATATGATGAGAACAAATAGGACTCCCTCTTGACATCAATTAATAAAATCAATTTGGCAGAAAGAAAGATATAACAGTGCAGTATTCACACACATTGAAAGTCTTCATTTAAGTGGAGTCCACCAGTCAACTGGGTACACACACACATTGTCTCTATTTCTCCTTGAAACTGATAAAGTCATTTTTTTTATGAAAAAAATGATGGGATCCAAATCTTATACATAATAAGGTTTTGTGGCAAAACCTACATACAATAATCAGCCAAGCTCCCTAATAAAGGAAGGGTTAGTAATAAATATCAAATAGGAAAGGGGGCCAACCACGAAGCTCTAGAGAAAATCTGAATCCACATTAAACGTAATTCAGGGGAAACTTTAGATCAAGTTGTAGGAAAAATTTTGAGAAAGCCTAAGGTTGAGGAAGTTTTGCATTTAACAGAACCATACTATGGCATCCAAAGAAATGGCACCGCCCCACTCTTCAACCCATCTGGCAGCTGGATACAGTCAAGGTCTTAATTATATACTAATCAATAGAACTGTCAAGTAAGCAATATACTAATCAATACTGAATTTCTGGTTTTTTTTTTTTTTCAGAATCAACTTCGGAAGTTTCTCCATACACCAAATCAGTTGTTTGAGAAAAAAATTAAATGGATGGTGATGAGGAATCACAGGGGAAATCAAATCAGATTATGATGAGGAAAAGCCACAAATAAATTGATTGAAGAAGCAATGGTCCAACCAAGTTTGGCGTATCCGTGTGCGGATTTGACGTTCCACATCGTCAGCGAAAATACTAATCTATGATCCATTAACGAAAATCGGCTGCGGGCTTAGATGCAGGTATGGACTGCGGCGAAAATGGAAGATTCCGATGAAGCAGAAGAGAGAGGGACGGTGGTGGTGGTGGCCGCGTCCTGGCGGCGATGCGCTGGGGAGCCGATCGACAGAACGGGAGAGAAAGAGAGGGAAAAAAATTGTGGAATGGAAGAAGGTGTATGGTAAATCAGGACAGTTGGATAAAAAATAGATCTATGATGATGAAAGGGATATGAGCTTATCCTCTTACGCAGATGGGTTTTGTCGTTACAAGGCATAATAAAAAAGGACAACAGGTAGCTTGTAAGAATTGAAAAGACATATTAATAACTTAACTAATACACTCTTTCTAAAATAAGGTGTAATTAGAAAGAAGGGTACATAAATTACACATTTATTACTTTTAACTAATAGTTTAAACTGTGTGATTTAATTTTGATAGTTGTTTCTTATAAAAAAAGATCTGATGGAGTATTATTTATCATATTAATGTTTGAATCAAAATTTAACAAGTCTATAGTAAATAATTTTATAAACTATATACATGTACATGTGTATTCGTACCCTATTAAAAATATTAAATCATTTGATAATAACAATAAAATATATCTGCACTTAGATATGGATGAGTGTGTCAATGTTCAAGTGTCATGTTGGTTGATTGAAAGGAATAATTTTCTCCTACATGATTATGTATTCGAATATTGAGAGATGAAAGATATATATAACTCTTCTAAATGCGTTTTAAGAGACAATTTTTTTAAGTATTCTAGATATATCTAATAGTAGGAATTGGTTTTAACCAAAGCGAGAATTGGATTAATTAATTTTTCCCTTTTATCCCTTTAGAGAAAAGAGATGTGACAGTTAATAAATGCATATTTGAAAATTATATAAACACTAATAGCCTTATAGCTTTCTGAGCAAAAAAAAAATAGCCTTATAGCTTGTTGGTATTGATGCCTCTTACAAGTGAGACGTCGCACGTTGTAACTAAAGCATGTTCGTGCCCTATAATTCAAAAAAAAAAAAATTTACATAGACACATTAAATAACTTAACTAATATATTATTTCTAAAAAATGGTATAATTAGTAAGAAGGGTACAGAAATTACACATTTATTACTTTTAATTAACAATATAAACTGCGTGATTTAATTTTGATAGTTATTTCTTATAAAAAAAAAGCCGGAGGGAGTACTGTTTATCATATCAATGTCTGAATCAAAATTTAACAATTGTATAGTAGTGAATAATTTTATAAATTATATACATGTACGTGTGTATCCGTATCCTACTTAAATATTAAATCATTTCATAATAACAATAAAATATATTATTTGTTGGAGTCTTGTGAGTTATAAATACTAAAGAATTCGTCGCTACTTTTTTATACTAATAGAGATTTAGTGTTTGGATTAGCAGTAGAAGCTGCTTTAAACGAAGTAAATTTGTAAGAGGAGTTTTGTTTCGCCTTATATAAACGTACTTTTCTAACACTAACTCAAACATGCTCTTATACTTACTAGGACTTTTCTCATAATTCTAATGCTTTCTCTTCAACTCCTCTATCTACTTTTTTCCAACTGTGATTTAGTTGGATAATCCTCATGAAAAAGGTTAAGATTTGAAGGCATTTCACTTGTATTACTCAATTTTTCTAGGCCAATCGATTGAGTAATAAATGGGTGAAATGGCAATCGATTGATCCCATCTTTTTTTTTGTATATATTATCCTGTCTGAGACTGGTTCTACACTGAATAATCCAATCTGCTTCATCATTCGATGCATCTTTAAACCACCTTTCTATTGTTACTTGTAAGAGGAACTTGCTCAATGATTTCCTTGTCCATTCTAATCTCAATGGCACCATAGAAAAATATGTGAAGTTCTGATTCAATCTTTTTTACTTACTCTTTCTATAAAACTAATTTAATTACTCTCAAGTCCCCCTTCCTTAAACCCAGTTATACCAACTCTAGCGGTTTAATTGTTTCCATTTTATATAATTATTTCATATAAATAAATAATGGGTACTTGAATTATGACCCCCCCCCCCAAAAAAAAAGCATGCTTGTAAAATATATATTATTTAGTTTAGAAACAAAGTAAGCAGGGAATCAAAATGAAAGAAGTCACAACCTCTCGGAACTAGTTTCCCTACTCATCTTTTGAATGAGTAGGGGAGTTCTTCCCATCTTGATTGTTTATATAGAATCTGGACGGTCCATATTTATTTTTTTTAAAAAGTATTTTAATAGACAAAAAACCTAAAATAAAGATAATATCTCAACTAACATATTTTTTAAAAATGATTTTTTCATTTAAAAATTGATAGTTAAAAAAATTAAATCTATACTATTCAGATGGAAAAAAAACTCCCCCTCTACTCATCCTTCATCCTTGAAGGATGAATAGGGAAACCGGCTCCCACCCTCTCGCTTTAGATTTTGGCCGGGTTTCTTGAAATATATAACACAAATGTAAAGTCTATACAGTATTCCTTTTGTTCTTGTATAGAACACAGATGTCCAGCCGTATGAGTGGGCTGGAGAATTGATATTGGATCGGTGGGCTCTGCCTGGATATCTATGATGGAGATATTCAAGAGAGTACCGGGTCGCAATGCACTAAGCAGACTTATCACCTCAAAGGGGGGTGGGGGATACGTCTAAAGGGGATGTGCATGCGACACAGTATATGAGTAGTGAGTTAGAATGTGTGTACCTTTAGGGTTTACCCCTTTATTTATAGGCATACATGAGGTGGAACGTTCTGGGCCTGGAGTGATCTTCGGCCCAAGGATCCCAACCACCATATCATATCTGAAGATACTCCTTGATTGTAGGGAAATTAGGATCCTATAAGATACCATATCGGATTAGGTGTATCTTCTCCGACCTTGTTGGGCTCTACCATTATTGGGCCTAATACAGGTCCGTAACAGTTGCCCCCAGCCCGGTAGTTCCAAGTTTTGGACTTCCGGGGTGAGTGAAGCCCTGGATAAGTTATCCGAGGTATCGCTGGTCTCAGACGTACGTGGTATTAATCTGACCTTTCCAAAACGCTCGTGGTGGGTATCGCCAGCTACTGGAGGACCTAGGTGATAACCTATGCTCCTAGAAAAATTGTGGTGAAAACTTACGACCAAAACGAGGACCGAGGTAATAGGATCCAGCCCTAGGTGATAAATATGAGGCCAAACGTGACTCAGCATAAACAGAGTACCGAGGTTGTAACCCGATGTCCTGAGGGTCTGGATTCCACACCGCGGCTATCAAGTTTGTTTGTTCAAAAACCCTTAGGTAAAGACCACGGCTTATTGACCCGTGATAGTCCGTTATGGGTCGCGTAATTTTGGGCGGATCATGATTCTTGGGTTGTAGTCTGGTGTCTGATGATCCGGGGTGGTTGGTGTGACTACCGCGTGACTCTTGGGGAGTATCCCTCTGATCCTGCCATGATTGCCTGTGATACTTGACTCTCACGGATTGGAGTCTGATTTCGTCCATCACGCCTCGCCGCCCCTGGGTTTCGTGCGTATTTAATGCTCCTGAGATATGACGTACGTCAGCCCTGCTTTTGGATTTGAAAAGACGTGACTGCCCCTGACGGTTGGGTTGCTTAGCTTTTTAAACTTCCCTATTCTTTTCTTTATGTTAACATCCGCTGGCACTCCTCATTTCATCACTTCTCACTCAAATTATAAACTTCCTCTGTGAAAAGTTCGTGAGCATCCGAAGATTTCTTGATTTCTCAGGCGCAAAGCTCCACTCGCCCAGGGAACCGTCTCAACTTCCTTCTTCTCCCATTTTACAGTTCTCGTTTTCACAGGTAGATTGCTTTCCCCTTTTGAAACTTTTGATTTGCAGTTAATACTTTCACTTTCCACTTCTCCTCCTTTCTTCGTTCTCGCGCCTCTGGCTTCTGGGTTTCCTGGTTTTCTGGGTTGGTTGAGTAGGTGTTTCTGAGTCGAATGTTTGAGAGTACCTTCTTCTAAGTAATGTTATGGAACCTGTAAGGTTTTCCTTGGGAATCGTTGATCTTCTTAGTCATTCTTTATTTCAGTTTTTCCCTTTCTCATTATCGCTGTGATAACTGTATAGGCTTGAGCCTTTGATGGGTAGGGGAAAACGTTCTTCATCTTTTAAACAACCCTTAGACCCGACCGATGATGAGGCCCACGCTATCCCAACTTTAGTTTCTTGCTGTTAGGAACTCCACTAGCCAAAGAAGAGAAACTAGCCAGACAACTCCGGGGCGGTTCAGGTAGCAGGAGCGCTAGGAGGTTACACCCGTCCGTTCCTTTATCCATTCAACTGGTACCTAGCCCTATTAGGCTGGATTCCGATAATTCTTCCGAGGCCGATGCCATCCCGGCCGAGCCCCTAAACTTCTCGGAGGAACATCATCCAACCGGGTCGGGGTCCCTCCCGGACGGGTATGTCGGTCCCTGTTGGGAGTGTGTCGCCCGTGGTTCTTCACTTATAGCAAGTGGGCAAGACCATTTGGCAGATCTGACTTTGGGATCGTGTCCTCATAACCTGTCATCCGGGACCACGTCGGCTTCCGTAGGGGGACGTTTTCCGGACTCCGTTCCCTCTGAACTTCCAAACATTAGCCCATATCGGTCAGGTATATTTCATAGCTCTGACTATGTCTTTTTATTTATTTATGTTGTAGGTCAATGGAGTCCACGTCTTCTCCCCATCTTTCCGTGTCCAATGCGGAGGCCGATTCCGGTAGTCCTTCCCCAGCCCTTCAAGCGAAGTATCCCTGGGTAACGCATGAGATGCTGACGATGCGTTCATTGATGACGGACGCAGATATGAGTCAGCTGGGGTCTTCAGGATCCTCGGGATGTTTCCTGGCTCCTCCCGATGAGGGCGAGCCGATCTGTGCCACCCGGGAACCGGGATCCCCAAATTTCTTTCCCTTCTATCGGGAATACATGTCCCGGCTCGGTATTCGCTTCCCGTTTACCGAGTTTCAGATGTCCGTCCTCCATTATCTTCATCTCGCCCCTTCTCAGCTCCATCCCAATGGGTGGGGTTATCTGGCGGCGTTCGCACTTTTATGCGATTCGATGGAGCCTGCCATCCCTTGCACCGCCTCCCTTTTTCTTCATTTCTTTTCTCCTTTTACTCCTCGTTCTGGTAAAGAACCGCCCGTTTTGAGAGGGCAGACTTCTCTCCGTGCCGAGGCGGATCGGAAACTTCTTACTTCCTTTTCTGACTCCTTTACACATTACAAAATTCCTTCTTGAAGGTAGTTGCGGTTGCTGGGGAGGTTCCTTGGTTTTTAAAAAGCGCTGAAGGCCATGGCGTAGAGTGGCGCTTTCCTCTCTACTGGACCTCCGATCATCACAAAACTAATTCCTCCTCCTATCAGTTTGACGCCAAGGACCTTACCGGCGAGGAAAGAGAACACGCAACTCGGCTGACCTCTTATGTTGCCGAGTACGGGGTTAAGAGCGCGGCCTTCTATATTAAGAAGGCCAGCACGGAGTTGGGAGCGGCTTCCAGTATGGTTTTGTTTAGCTCTGTCATTTACCAAATACGACTTTTTTGTTGATTCAATCTGTTTCTGACATGACTTCTCCTTTTTTGACCGTTCCAGGTGCCATGGAGCTGAACCCGGATTATCTTGCCTACACGAGGGTGCCGGTGGGTAAGACCTCCAAGAAACGAGCCACTGCCAATCCCCAGAAGAAAACGGCTCCTGCTTCCTCAGCCCCGAAACCCTCTACCAAAAAGGCGAGAGTTGGGGATACACAGTTGGTACCTGTGTCAGCTCCTTCCTCCACTGTTACACCGATGGTCCCCTCGTTGGCTCCTTCCTCCACTCCAACATCGGCTCCATCTTCGGCCGTCCCTCCTCCCTCTGTTGACAAAGGGAAAGATGCGGATCCTTCTGACTCGGCGCGTCCCCCTTCACCGCCTCAGTCAAAAACGAGTGGCCAGCTCTGGGAGGGTGACGTCTCGGAAGAACTTGGCACTGCCTTTTTTCCACCTCGTCGGTTTTTACGCCCCCAGCCTCTGTCTGACGAGGATAGGCTCAAAGTCCAAAACGTGCCCCGTCATCTCTGCAAGGCCTTTAGGTTGTCTCAGGCTTATCTCCACCTCCATGGATTCTATGTACTAGCCACTGAAGAAGCTCGAAATCAGAAGCTGAATCTGCACAGGGCGGACGAGAAGGCCAAGAGGCTCGAGGAGGAGGCCAAGAGGCTCGAGGAGGAGAAAAAGACGGCCGAGACTGAACGGGACGGCTTGAAGATGGAACTCAAAAGTTCCCAAGACGCGACAGAGAAAGTCAAAGAGGATCTTCTGCTGACACATCAACCTTTGACGCGAGCCACCGCCGACCTGATGCAGGCCAATGCTAATTTGGCCGAGCTTCAATCCTCCTACTCCCAATTTATGGACGCTGTAAAAAGTTCAACACAACAGCGAGGTAAGCTATGCGCGGAGCTTGAGGAAGTCCGGACTGCTTTGGCAGGGGAGACGGCTGCCTATGAAAAGGCGACGGATACGGTGAGGAAGGCTGCGTCGGATGCCTTTAAGATGGCCTTTGCCCAAATTGAGCATCTGAATCCGGGGCTGAAGCTGAACCTCGCGGGCTACGGCTGCCGCTCCTATTTTAGGGGTGGTGCCCTTATTCCGCCGCCTTCGTCCTCTGAAGAAGAATCTGTATCCCTGGCCGAGGATGACCAGGGCGAACAGGCCGGGGAAGAAACTATTTCTGGGGTCGGTCCTAAGGGCGATGGGGCGCCTGTGGACGAGGCGGGCCCTTCGAGTTGAAACTTCCTTTGTTTTCTTTTTGTTCTTTTGTTCCGGCGTTGGTGCCGGCTTTGTAATAGTTTAATAATTTAAACTTTACCGTACTTTTAGAACCTTTAATAGTTAATGAATGAAAATTCACTTGAGTAGTCCTTTATGTACTTTTATCTTTATGCATTGACTACACGTTGCTGTGTTCTAGACCGGGCCAGGGCCTTTAAAAGAATTAGAGTCCGCTTAGTACTCTTCTGGTGTGAGAGACCAGGTGCATGGGTAGGGGTTTTCTGTTTAACCAGCTACGAGGTTCAGAGTTGCTATCCGGTATATGGACACTCGTTTTCGGTGTCTTAACCAGGATAAGGGCAAACTGTCACATGCTTAGCCGCGGTCATAGAGACACACATTTAAACATTTTGACCTGATCAGGGTCCGACATGACTGTCCGCCTTCTTATCTAGGTGTTAGTTTCGATGCATCAAAATATTTACAAGGGCTGATAGCAGCGGCCTCGCGTCGTTTTTGTAGATAGCCAGGCTTATGTGCCTTGGTGTCGTTCTAGTTACTTAGAAATCATGAAGCATTCTTGAAATTGAACTTCGGTCAAGAAACCGTTTATTGAATTAAGAAGTGGTTTGCTCTAAAGAGCTGATAACTTAAGAAACAAACTTGCACATATGGACTAACTGAAACCAAACTAGCCTGGAGATAATTAATACAAAGATAACTCTGGCATTTAGTATCCATCGTGAGAGACCTGCCGTCACCCAGTTTAACTGTAATAGATTTTCAATTTGTCGGCGTTCCATGTCCTTTTGATAGGTTTCCTTGCCAAATTTTCGAGGACACATGCCCCTCTGTCAAGTTTCTCCTTAACTCGGTATGGGCCATCCCAATTCGCGGCAAGCTTGCCATCCTTGGCATTTTTGTTGCCGACGTCGGCCCTTTGGAGGACTAGATCGCCCCGATTGAACGTCCAAGGTCTTACCTTTCGATTGTACTTCGCAGCGATAAGTTGTTTGGCCGCCATATCTCGGTAGTGGGCCATGGTCCTGACCTCATCCCCTAACTCTAGCTTGGTTGCCAGACCCTTGGAATTTGTTCCTTCTCCTTCGCGAAGGGTTCTCAATCTTCTCCATGATGGCTGGCCAATCTCAACTGGAATCATGGCCTTGCACCCATAGGTCATGCGGAAAGGAGTTTCTTGGGTAGCCGACTGCATTGTGGTTCGGCAACCCCACAATACGTTATATAGCTGTTCGACCCAGCTGGTGTCAGTGTCTTCCATCTTTTTTCTTAGACCGTCCAGGATTACCTTGTTTGCCGCTTCAGCTTGGCTGTTCGATTGTGGATGTTCGACAGAGGCAAAGTGGTGTGTGACCCCGAGGTTTACCATCATGTCCTGGAATTTTCTGTCAGTAAACTGGGTGCCGTTATCCGTGACGATTTCGGCCTGAACTCCAAAGCGGGAAAAGATGCTCTGTTGGATAAAACGCCGGTCTCTCGCCGACGTGATAGTGGCAAGGGGCTCGGCTTCAATCCATTTGGTGAAATAATAGACTGCCACGATTAACCATCGTAACTGTCCAGGGGCTGGTTTGAATGGTCCTAGTAAGTCCATGCCCCATTTGTAGAATGGCCAAGGGGCCGAGATATACTCCATTTCAGATGGTGGAGACCAGATGATTTTGGCGTATTTCTGGCAGCTGTCACATGTCAGGACGAACTCCTTGGAGTCCGCCTCCATAGTCGGCCAATAATACCCGGCCCGTAGGACCTTCCTTGCTAATGCCTTGGCGCCCATGTGTTGCCCGTTGATTCCTCCATGGACCTCGGCAAGAACATATCTACTTTCATTGGTGTCCAAACACCTTAGCATGGGGGTATGCAAACCTTTTCGGTAAAGTTGATCATCAACCATTGTGTAAACCGCGGCCTCCCGTATTAGCTTTCTGGCGTTGGTAGTTTCTAATGGGATAATTCCTCGCTCAAGGTAATCTTGAATTGGTTTCCTCCAATCAGTGGAGATGGATATGGCCATGACGCAGGTCGGTTTGTCCAGTTTTTGTTGTACCACGGTCCTATGATTGGCCGTTCCTTTAGTGCTAGCCAATTTGGAGAGGATGTCCGCCCTGACGTTTTCTCCTCTTGGAATATGGGTGACCGTCGTTTCCTCAAACTCGGCCTGAACTTCCTTTACTCTATTCCGGTATTTTGCCATGAGATGGCCTCTAGCTTGGTACGACCCGTCTACCTGAGCGGCAACGAGCTGGGAGTCGGTGAAAACTGAAACCCTTTGGGCCCCAAGCTCTCTTGCTTGTTTGAGTCCGGCGAGGAGTGCCTCGTACTCGGCTTGATTGTTTGATGTCGGGAAATTAAGCTGTAAGGAATGCTCAAGGGCAATTCCTTCTGGGTTTTCTATGATTATTCCCGCCCCGCTTCCTTTTGAGTTTGACGATCCGTCGACGTATACTTTCCATAAGTCCAAATTTCTGATGTCTTTATTGGTTGGGGTTAGCTCCATGAGGAAGTCGGCCAAAGCCTGTGATTTAATGGCATGTCAAGCTTCGTAAGAGATATCAAATTCAGATAATTCTATGGCCCAACTGATCATCCTGCCAGCCAGGTCGGGCTTATGCAGTACTTGCCGAATAGGTTGGCTGGTCCGAACGGTGATCTTATGATCTTGGAAGTAAGGGCGAAGTCTTCTTGCCGTCGTCAGTATGGCGAAAGCCAATTTTTCCAACTTCTGGTATCTCAATTATGAGCTTTGCAGTGCTTTGCTTACAAAATATACGGGTTCCTGACCGTTTTTGGTTTCCCGGACTAGTACCGAGCTGACTGCCTCTTCTCCGACCGAGAGATAAAGGAATAACGTCTCTCCTAGCTGTGGTTTTTATAGAACCGGCGGAGTTTCCAAGCATTGTTTGATTCTTTTGAATGTGGCGTCACACTCCGGGCTCCAATCTCCTGCTGATGTTTTCTTGAGCAATTTGAAGAAAGGAAGGGCGTTTTCCGCCGACCTCGGCAAGAACCTGGTTAGCGCGGCCAACCTTCCCGTTACCTGCTACACTTCTTTCTTGTTTCGAGGCGCTTGCATGTCCAGCACGGCTTTACACTTATCTGGGTTGGCTTCAATGCCACGGCTGGTTAGCAGGAATCCCAGAAACTTCCCCGCCGGAACGCCAAAGGCACATTTGGCTGGGTTTAGCCGGACTCTATACTTTCTCAATTTGCTGAAAGTCTGCTCAATGTCTCGTATGTGATTGTTGGGATCACAACACTTAACGATCATGTCGTCGATGTAGACCTCGACATTACGGCCGATCTGGTCCTCGAATACCTTGTTCATCATCCTCTGATACGTTGCCCCGGTGTTTTTTAAGCCGAACGGCATAACGTTATAGCAGTAGTTCCCTTTTTCTGTGATGAAAGCAGTGGCCTCCTCGTCATTGGGGTGCATGGCAATCTAGTTGTATCCTGAGTAGGCATCCATGAAAGACAGTAGTTGGAATTCGGATGAGTTATCCACTAGCTGGTCGATGTTTGGCATGGGGTAGGCGTCTTTTGGACATGCCTTATTCAGATCCTTGTAATCTGTGCACACCCTCCACTTGCCACTTGGTTTCAAAACCATTACCACGTTGGAAAGCCATGTGGTATATTGTATTTCCCTAATGAATCCAGCCTCCAACAACTCGTCCACTTGCTGGTTAAGTGCAACTTGTCTGTCTAGTGCCCTTTTTCTCTTCTTCTGGGCCACCGGAGCTGACCTTGGATGAATGGCCAATCTGTGACAACAGAACTCGGGATCAATCCCGGGTACCTCGGCCGCGGTCCATGCGAAAACGTCCCGATTTATTGCTAGGAATTCCTCCATCCTTAGCCTCAAGTTTGGGCTCAAAACCCTGCCTATCTTTGTAACCTGGTCCGGAGCGTTCCCGACTATGAGGTCTTCCAACTCTCCTTCAGGCTCTGGTCGGTGAACCTCGGATTCTTCACACAAGTCCAATTCGACCATATTAATCGGGTGGCAGCTCCTTCCGCCCATCTGGTTCGCCGGCTCGACTTTGGAAATCTGTGGCTGAGATAGAGGCGTTGCTGCCTTTTTGCCCACGTTGATCGTCTCAACATAGCACTGCCGTGATTCTTTTTGGTCGCCCTTGATGGTAACGACTCGGTTGGAGTTGCTTACCATTTTTATCTTCTGATGCTTAGTAGATACCAACATATCCCATTTGTGAATGGTAGGTCTTCCCAAAATAACGTTGTAAGGGGACGGAAAATCAGCCACAGTGAACCTTACTCGTTCAGTCTTAAAACCTTCCTTTGTTCCAAGAGTGAGCCGGAGGTCAATGTATCCCTTTGGTGGGGATAACTCTCCATTAAAACCGACGAGGGTGGTCTTGCACGGCTTCAGATCCTCTTGATCGAGGTTCATCCTTTTGAAAGCGTCTCATATGATGATATCCGCTGAGATTCTGGTGTCTATGAATATTCTTTTAACCCGGCAGTTAACCAGGGTTCCCATGATTACCAAACCATCTTGGTGACCGGGTAATACGTCGGTCATATCTTCCTTTGTGAACAGGAGCTGAGGTCGTTTGACTTCTTTTGTCGTATCCGGATCCTCCTTGAATTCAGGTCGATCCCTGACTGAGAGGACCTCCTTTAAGTATTTCCTTCGTTGACTCGCCGTATCGCCGCCCCCGCCAAATGCACCACTGATTACATTGCAATCAAACTCGGCCTCGGGGAAATCATTGTCCTCGGACCTCGGCTTCAAACGTTTTTCATCCCTTTTTCTCTTTGGGACCGGGCTGACATGCTGGTCACCCTGTTTTCGCTTCTCACTTTTCCGCCCTTGAGTTTAGATCAGGTACTGACGTAGCTTCCTTTCTCTGACGAATTTTTCAATGGCATCCCGGAGTTCATAGCATTGATCCGTGGTATGCCCCTGACTATCATGAAAAGAGAAAAAACGGGTCTGGTCCGTATTGGATCGATTTCTGATTGGCCGAGGCCTTTCGATCTTCTGCATCTCGGTCGCCGCTACTTCTCTCCATAGTTGAGAGCGGGAAACATTTAATGGGGCGTATCTGTCATATTTTCCCTTTGACTCCGGCCTAATACTAGGGGGCTTATTATCCTGACCCCTCTCCCGGCGATCTCGCTTGCGATTCTCGGACTGGGTTTTATCCCTTGGCGGGGTATTTCTATCCGGGTCCCTTCGAGGGGCGTTTGCCTGCCGCATCTGCTCCAAATCCAGGTACTTTTTTGACCGGTTTATGAAGTCATTAAGGTCTTTGGCCTGCTGTTTACAGAATGATTCCACCAGGCGAGAGTCGCTATCTAGACCGTCGACTAACAGGTGGACGTGTACATCCTCGCTTAAACCGCGCACCTGAAGGGCCGCATGTTTAAAACGATCCAAATAACTTTGGAGTGTCTCGCCGGGTCTTTGTCTGATCTTAGATAAGGTGTACTGTGACTTCGGCTGCCGTTTGCTGGTGGCGAAATGCATCTCAAAAATCTCGGCTAAATCCTGAAACTTGTGAATCGACTTCTCGGGTAACGTTCTGAGCCATTTCAACGCCGGTCCCTTAAGGGTTGCGGCAAAGATTCGAGAGATGATGGGCTTTTCAAGGCCTCTTATGACCATGAGCATCTCAAAATCTTCTACATGCGTTGTCGGGTCCTGAGAGCCGTCATACTTTGTGAACTCTGTGAGATTCAGCTTTTCAGGGAAACGAGCGTAGCGGATTTCATCGGAAAAGAGGTTGTTATTAATCTGACCGACATGCCTCCTCCGCTGATACTCGGTTGGGGGAGGCCGGGGTTGTTTGTCACCCTGGGTCGGCTTTTCCTTTTTCGACCCCTTGCAAAAGGACGTCGGCCTCTTGCTTTGGGCGGCTTCTGTTTCCTGCTTACTTTTGTGATAAAGCGTGCTATTAGCCTCTTCGCCTTCGTTCCATGTATTATCTTCCCAATCTTTGCTCGAGTAAGCAAAGTCCCTTTTATTTTGCTGCTCCTCACATCGATTGATGTGGAGGGTTTGTCGTTTATCAATATTCTCGACCCGCCTCATTATTGCGAGCATTGCGTTTTGGAGGCATCGGAAGTCTGGACTGGCGTCCTGGACTTCTTGGTTGTCGGTTGGAATAGAGTTCTGGGGCTCGTGGCGATGGTTTCGGGGTACTGAGGACTCCGTATCTAATGGGTTGTCTTCCAAGGGTTGATCGTTATTGGGAATGAGAGGCTCCTCCAGTTGTGATATCCGGTCTCCCTTATCCTGCTCATTATTGCCAACATGATTGATTGGCTGCTTAATGAGCGGTGGTTGCCGAGGTGGTTGACGGTCATCTGCTGCCTGATCTGTCTCTGCTTGCTTATGGCTTGTTGCACGGGTATTTTCCTTCATGGTTATGGGAATTGAAATTTATCTATCCCCACGGTCGACGCCACTGTTCTGGTATAGAACACAGATGTCCAACCGTATGAGTGGGCTGGAGAATTGATATTGGATCGGTGGGCTCTGCCTGGATATCTATGATGGAGATATTCAAGAGAGCACCGGGTCGCAATGCACTAAGCAGACTTATCACCTCAAAGGGGGGTGGGGTGATACGTCTAAAGGGGATGTGCATGCGACACAGTATATGAGTAGTGAGTTAGAATGTGTGTACCTTTAGGGTTTACCCCTTGTATTTATAGGCATACCTGAGATGCAACGTTCTGAGCCTGGAGTGATCTTCGGCCCAAGGATCACAACCACCATATCATATCTGAAGATACTCCTTGATTGTAGGGAAATTAGGATCCTATAAGATACCATATCGGATTAGGTGTATCTTCTCCGACCTTGTTGGGCTCTACCATTATTGGGCCTAATACAGGTCCGTAACACCTTTTATAATGTGTTTTGAAAGTTTCTTATATGTATGGTTAATGGATTTTATAGTAGCTGTTAATATAAATTCTAATATTGTTATGTTAGGCTTAAATATAAATAGTTTTCGCTATAGTTTTTCTTCTAATCAAGGAGTTTGAACTTATACCTTATTTCATTATCATGCGAGTCGACTCAAACAAAATTATACGTGAGTTAAAAGTTTTTCTTCTTCTTTTATGTGATATTTAGTACTCTTCTCTTCTTTATTTATTTTTTTAAAAATTATATTGGTTATAAATATAAGACCTATTAGAGAGAAAGGGAAGGAATTAAGGAAAATAATTATGATGTTTTAAAAAAACATGTCATATTAATTAATTAATTTAACTAATTTTTTTGATTTAATCAAAGTAATTATATTTAAATATTTTAACCTCAATTAATAGCATTGATAGGAAAAAATATTGAGACTAACGTAGAAAATGAAAAAATAGCATTAGAAGAATGGATAAAATCTCAATTAATAGCATTAATAGGAAGAAATATTGAGACTAACATAGCCAGTATGTTAGTAGAAGCAAATTGTATAGGAAATGTATAAAATTGGTGGAAGGGTAAAACACATGAATTTAGAGAACAAGCAAGAATAATAACAAAACCGTATCAAAAGATGAAAGAATTTTATACATTAGTAATAAGACAATAAGAACAGTTATTAAGAAATAGGTTAAAAGAGTAAAAATACACATGTGTTTTACCCGTGGGAGCGCTCAGCACCATATGCTTTTTTTGGGAGCAAAAATACGCATGTGGTTACATTTTATGAGCAAAAGTCATACCACCATTAAAATCTAACTTAACAGTGTTAATTTTGGGGTGGGGCCCACACTATTTTTAAGAAAATACCAAAATTCCCCCAATTTAAAAAAATAAAAAACAGAAAACACCATTGAGATATTAGAGTGACTGCAACACCATTGCTAGAGATATCCAGCACTTAGCAGTATCTGATTGAATAAGAGAAGAATGAAGTTGAGATATTATCCTTGGCATGGGTACCTTGTATGCTTTGGCTTCTTGATCCTTTTTAGCTCTTTCATCTTTTCCTTTCTACCTTGCTTCCATTTGTAAAATTAGAGGTGACAGGCTGTTAACTATCATAATTAGGGAAGAAAAGTAGGAATAGAAGTGTTATTCACAAATTGAGAGCATTATGCTCTTAGAAAGATTACATTGTGATTATTCACTCTATCTTCATATTAGCTAAGATCCCCTATTTATAGATTAGGATCCTAACTAACTCCCTAACTAATAGGCTAACTAACTAACTAATAACCACCTTATATTCTAACACGCCCCCTCAAGTTGAACATTATTTATCTTAAATGTGCTCAACTTGAACAACACAAAAATAAGGGGGATAAGGTGAATTAAATGGACTAGCTTTACAATCAACAAAATACAAAACAAAGATTTCTTCAATTATAATTCTTCTCCATACTAATCCTCCCAAGTTATCACGCTCTTCATATAGAAGAAGCTCTGCTTGTTCACTCCCAGCACTCCACAACTCTGCAGCATGTGCAACCATCTAAGGGCCATATTCTTTGCAACCTCAATGACATTTATCAGTGACCAACTTCTATCAGCCATCCTATGCTTGAGCTTTCTCTGCCAGGTACTCCTGAATTTATTCTTCCCTGTGCTTGAGCTTGTAGGTTTATTTAACTTCAAACCCCCAAAACGAGCACCTTCCACCAATCCCATGAATTTCTAAGCTCAGGATCAACAGGTTGCCCCATCCTTATAGTCAATGAAATGTACACAACAGAGTGATGTAAAACAAGATACACACAACGCTTTCATGCTGACCAGATCAAGTTCATGTCATCCGTTGTTGCAAAAGCATGTCTGATTGAGATGCCATTTAGAATCACCATAATGCCAATCAAACTTTCATGACCCAGTATAATTCCAGCATGAAGACTAGAGAACTTAACCAAAACACCAACAATAAGAACACCCATTACTAAGAACATGTTAAAACAATCATACAAACAGGCAGCAGATTCAAAGAGATCCACAGTGTCCACCAAATGTAACTATTGTCAAGCTAATTGACCAAAAATCAGTGAGATAGAAGTTGAAGCAAAACCATTGATGACTTAGCAAAATCCTTTGCCAACGCATGGCAACACGAATGGATCACCACCGAATTGCTTCGAAGTTCAAGAGATGTAGTCCTGTTGTAACGCGAACGGATCACCACCGAATTGCTTCGAAGTTCAAGAGATGTAGTCCTGTTGTATGGTCCTCCCGGTACAGGAAAGACGTTGTTGGCTAGGGCACGTTCATCAGGGTTTCTTGTTCAGAGATAGAGAAAATACCAAACCGACGAGTATGGTGTACCATGGGGAGAATATTGTAAACAAACTGCCCTCTGTGCAGTCTTGTTATCGGAAGTTGCAATCTGAATCAGTAGGGTACTTCACAGCTAGGAGGTGTCGCCCGAGTTCTTGGGGATCCGTTGTTCTCGGAGATCTGTTTTCCTTCAGTTCTATCCCTGCACGAGTTCGGAACATGAGTTGGCGGAGATCGCAGGGGTGAGAGATTTTCAGTCACCTTTTGTAATACCCTAAAATCTGAACTATGATAAGGATCATAGTTTAGTAATTAATACCTATTGGGAATAGGTGAAAATATGTGTTGTCAAAACATGGTAAGATACTTATTATACCTTCTAGGGAAATTTCTAATGAATTTAGAGGGAAAAATAATAATGTGCCAAAAATTACCGAAAATGCCCTTGTGGGACATAAATAACTTAGGAAAATTGTGAAAAATCCTAAAAGGCAGTAAAATAATTATTAAAATTGAGAGAGTATATTGCCTCTAATTTTAGTAATTTATTAAATTATGAACTTAGGAAAAATTTGAAAGGGAAAATCAAAAAGTATTAAAATGACCAAAATACCCTCGTAAATTCTAAAATAATACATGGGAGATAAAACACAAATGTTAGTGCAGAAGTTATGAGGTAATGAGTTATTCTAATTGAGAAAATTATCAACTATTGATAAGAAATTGATTAAGTAATAATTGGCTAATTACTTAAGCATAAAAAAATAAAAATTCAAAGATAATTATGTAAAACCCTAAAATTAGTGGTAATGGCTAAAAAATTAGCATAAATATATTTTCTAATTAATTTGAAAATATGAAGAAAAATTAGTGAGATTAAGTAATTTTAATCCTAAATACAAGTTTGGACCAATAGGAAAAAGTTATGTAAAAATAATTATTAAATTATATAATAATTAATTAAAAAATAAAATAAAAATATATATATAAAAATATTATGTGAGGGCCGACATCAGATAAGGGAAAAGGAAAAAAAATAATTAAAAAAAAATAAGGAAGGATAAAAATAATAAACTCTAATTTAATAATAAATAGTAAAAAGTAAAGAAATACATATAGGAATCGGATCCTATCTAGAGAACCAGGAACATGATTTCTAAAGTCAGTATATAATAATGATCAGTGGATTTTTATCTTGAAGTGGTCTTTTCCGGAAGTTAATTCCGAGATCGGTAGAAGATTTAGGTAATAATACGAAATAGGGAAAATCTGATAAAAAGGCAGATAGTCATAAAATTAGAATTTGAACAAAATAAATTGTAACTCAACATCTGGGAATGAGTTTATGATTATCTGGACATTTTTGGAATCAGTGAATTTTTGTCCAGAAAGTGACAATTCCAGAAGTGGATTCCGTAAACGGGCACGTTTTTCGAGAAACTTCCGCAGGACCTTTGGAACCCTGTATGGAATCAAAAAGTTGTTTAGCCCGGACATTTCTAGTAAGTGAGAAATTGTCTTCAAAGTTGGGATTCCAGATTTCTGAGATTTTACGCGATTACGCGATTTGCACGTCGATCGAGAAACTCTACCGGCTTTGGCTTCTGGAACAAGTCATCTGTGTCATCCATGACATCATTTTTGTGCCACCTAGGGGCTGAATTTCGACCAAGAGGATCCAAGGTCCAAGAAGTTGCCACCTAATCCGTGTGCGATCCGACGGTACAGAATCGAGCAGATGAAGTTTGAATTAACTACCGAAATACCATCCTAAAACTCTATAAATACCCTTCCACCTTCATTTGAAATTTCACACCACCTCTCACTAGAGCAAGCCGAAACTAGAGAGAAGGAAGAGAGAAGGAGGAGTCCGGGGAATTCTGCAGCGAAGCTCTGGGTAAGTTTTTCGGTATCGAGCTTTAAGCTTTCGTAGTTCTTTCGATAGTTAGAGTAGTAATGTTAGATTAGTATTTAATCTTTCAAGTATGATTAGATATCATATGATAGGAGTATTTTAGTCAAGAATTTTGAAAATCATGATTGGGTCGAAGTTCTGGCAAAATTCTGGAAGAAATTAGTCAAAGTAACGAAGTGCTGGCGAAATTCCGCCGATTAGGGGTATAGGGGCAAAATGATAATTTTTACCTAAAATACCTATTATAATGTCAAATATTGACAAAAGTAATATTTATCCTTATAGGATATCTGTAGACTCGAACCGCTGTTTTACCGCCGTCGGGCCGCTGTTAGAATTTCTGAATTTCCGTCAAAAGTACCGAAGTACCGTCAAACGAAGGTACGTTCGCGGCGTACTGTAATACTGACTCTGATGCTTATAGTATGCTTATATATGATATGGATAATTTCATAAGCCATGAGCGGGACTCTATTCCGGGTCATGCACAGTGACTAAGGTAATAAACTTAGATAATCACTATTACAGCTTTACAGGTTATAGTCATAGTAATACCGTTACGTTTTCCTAGCGCTGAGGACACGACCGTACATCGTGGCACTGGTGAATAGTGCAGACACAAAATAACTTTGCTTGTAGGGTAGTTGTTATTAAATGATTATACGATGAACTGTATGAATCATTGTTGTAATTTCTAGAAATATCTGTTGAACATATATGTTATATAAGCATGAGGTTAACCGTTACCTGAGATCCGATGAACATTGGATCTCAGCTCTTACTATAGCATCAGTATACGAGATACCAAGGACGAAGGATAAGAGTAAGCCGAAGCGGACAGCACACGTGAAGACAAAGTAATGATCGACCGAGTAGATTAAAGTCCTGAACAGAAAATGTACTATTCTTTACAAACAGGCAGTTACGCCACAGTTAACGTTGTATCAGTTACTCAATGATTTTTATTCCGATGCTCTACTCTGATGTTCAAAAAAAAAATTTGGCTCTGAAATTGGGATGTTACACCTTTCGTGCGTGTAGCCATGGGTCGAATCGCAGATGGCCGTGGTTCTTCAGAATCGTCTTCCGGCCACCAATCTCTCGTCGCCCGTTCTCAAACGTAGGGCTTGGCTAATCACCACCGGATCTTGGTGCAAGAGGATTCAATCATCTCACGATGTCGCTTCTGTATCGACCGAGAAGACTCTGCTTGTTTCTAGCGTCCTCCGTGATCAATTCTTGCCGTGGGTGGTCTTTGCAGAAGCTTCCTTGTCAGCCATGGAGGATTCCGGCGAAGACCACGGCAGATGATGAGGAAGCGACGAATGAGCTTGTCGTGATCATGCTATTGCGAGGAAATTGCTCTCGGGTCCTGTGAGGAGGGTCGGATCTTTTGGTCACAAAAAAAAGGAAGGAAGCATCGGATCTTGATAAACCACCTTTGGCAGGTGGGTGGATTGATGGAGTGGGCTGGTTCTTGAGAAATCCTCCTCACGTACCAACAAAACTACACCCACGGGTGGGCCATTCTTGAATCCACGGCAGAACAATGTGGGTCCTTTTTTTCAGTGCATTCTTGGTTCATGGTCTTGGGCTTTCTGCATGACTTGGCCCCTTTTAAAAAATGAACCTGGATCTTGAAAAACCACCACAGCAATGGGTGGGGATCTTGAAAAAAAATAACCTGATGCTATGATACTATGTTAACTATCATAATTAGGGAAGAAAAGTAGGAATAGAAGTGTTATTCACAAATTGAGAGCATTATGCTCTTAGAAATATTACATTGTGATTATTCACTCTATCTTCATATTAGCTAAGATCCCCTATTTATAGATTAGGATCCTAACTAACTCCCTACCTAATAGGCTAACTAATTGCTAACTAACCAACTAATAACCACCTAATATTCTAACACAGGCTAACTGAGCTTGATCAAGAACTTGACTGATTCATCTTAAGAATAAACGGAAACTTATAAGAATAATACACCAGGAAAAATTTAACGAGTACTGAAACCAAAAATGGAAATTGTAAAACAGGACCAACACCATCACACCGACAAGAAACTGAAGGAATTGGGAGGAGTTATCAATAAAAACAAGCAAGAATCAATGAAAAATCCAAGAAATTAACATCAAAATAATCTCGAAATGATGGAGGGTGTGAAGAGGAAGACAATAGATGAGAAATCAGTTGTCACACTACTTGTGCTTCGGACGCTGCTTTTGATGGCTAAAGAAGACAAATATTGGAAAAGGAGAAACCATTAGATGTATTCAAACTCAATAATCTATTCAAATGCCCACCAAAATGAGACCACAATTCGTCCTTTTACCTTTGTTAGACGAACGTCGGCCACTTCGACAGGCCTGGTGACGACTAACTCATCTCCGCCATCTTCCAAGAGGGTCCGCCTTTGACCTAACCCTCTCCCTTTGAAAGCGGAGCTGAATCACCAAGAGGGGGTGAATTGGGGATTCTAAAACTTTTTTGGATTGCTCTGTTTTCGTTTAATAAAACAGAGGTAGACAGAGTATAGAGAAGAGAAGCAAGACACAGAGGATTTATATTGGTTCGGTCCAAACTCTTGACCTACGTCCAGTCCCCAGACTCTCTGGGATTTCTCACTATCACAATTGATTACACACTCTGCACTCAAGAGTAATTCTCTCACTAGAACTTACTCCCCCTTACAAGTTGTAATCAATAACCCAATCTCCAAGTCCCCTTGACTTGAGATACTTTACAATGAATTATTTTACAATCAAGAAACTCTCTCTGAGAGTAGATAAGATAATCACTGAAGTACAAATGTATCAATGGATACTTTACACAAGAAAACTCAAAGAGTAGTTGGAACTTTAATGATTTTCGTTTTCTCATAGATTGGTTGTTGAGAAGAATTGAATGCATCTCTATTTATAACTAGAGATCATTAAATGACCGTTATAAATCCTAATGTGACCGTTGCCAACATTGGAGGATGATTAGTGAAGGTTTTGGTCTTCTTCTCTCTATACTCTTTGGTTAATCCAGTTGCACACAAGTTCAGGCTTGACTTCTTGACTTTTAATCCGTTGTAAGAGCAGCTACTGGATGAGGAAAGGAAACATTAATTCCTTCAAAATGTGTGGAGAATGATTGTCCAAAAGAATGCAAGTTTTCTGGACTTTGCATTTAATGTGGTGACACCACTTTATGCTTTTTCTTAATTCTCCATTTAATCCTTTCTAAATCATCTGAAACTCACTAACAAACTGATTAAATATAGTTAGGAATAGTAATAAGTGATGATACAAAGTATTAAGATCAAACACGAAGGTTTCGCAAATTCGTTCAACTCGAAATGCAAATTCTGCGATGCAAACTCGAATTTGTTTATCCAAACTGGAGTTTGTCACTGTGCTCAAAGTGGAAACTCGAGTTTCCCTTAGTAAACTCGAGTTTTCTTCTTCCAGAGAAGAAAGTCGGGTTTGAGTCTAAAAATCATACTTTGAACGCTGAGGCAAAACTCGAGTTGATTAATGACAAACTCGAGTTTTGGACTATTTGGTGAAAAACATGTATAAGTCCAAAACCTCAAAACTGGAGTTTTCAAAATGTTCAATTTTAGCATAGCTGTAATACCCGGATAATTATTTATCTGGAATATTATATTTTGAAAAATAATACCTATTGAAAATAGGTGAATATGTGGTCTCAAAACTAATGTAGAATTTACCTTATTTTCTAGGGTAATTTCTCTTGAAATTAGAAGAAATAACATGCCAAAATCCCTAAAATGCATTTATGGGGCATAAAATAGCCTGAGAATATTATGATAAATCCTAAGAGACAATTAAATATTTGTTAAAAATAAGAAAGTATGTTGTCTCTAATTTTAAGAATTTTTGGGATTATTTTCCTTGGAAAATAATGAGGCAAAATTAAATATAATTTTGGGGACCATAATTGACCCTATGATTTTTAATATAATGCATGGTGCATAAATTACCAATGTCAGTAAAATAGTTGTGAGAAAATGATTAATCATAATTAAGAAAATTCTCAACAATTAGTAAGTGATTAAATAAGTAATTAATTGCTAATTGTTTAAACATGAATAAAGGTGATATTCAAAGTTAATTATATGCAACCTCTAATTGGAGATTAGTGACCAATGGAGGGTCAAGATTAGCAAAAAGGTATTTTCTAATTAATTAGACATGATTAAGTAATGTATAAGATGAACTACACTTAATCCCTAAAAGCTTAATTAAACAACAAAGGATTAAACAATAAGATAATTACCTAATTAACTACTTAAAGCATGGATTAATTAGATAAAGAAAAGTTGAAAAGTCAACAAATGGGGGAGGGGGCAGCCGAATTAATTGAAGAAAGAAGGAGATAAGAAATGTTGAAATTGTGTAGGTATGAAAAGGATTAGGGATAATATCATGATATTATGCAAAAGAAGAGATATTTTGTGAAAAAGCAAATAGGATAAATGAGAACCGATAGAAATTAAATCCTATCTTGAAATCCTTGAACTAGGTTGCTAACATCAGGACATATTATGAATCAGTGAATTTTTGTCCCGAAGTTGGTGTTACCCGAAGTCATTTCCATAACCGACGAGGTTTGTCCTAAAATGATCAGCAGGCTAGGAAATACCCTTAATGAGATCATAAATTTTGTTAATCCAAATATTTCTCAAGAGTAAGCAGAGACCTCCAAGACTACGTCGAGGAATTTTTGAGATTATCTAAGATTACGCGATTAGAACACCGAACATGGAACTTTATCGGTAGAAAGTCCATAAAGCAAGAAGTGACATCATGTTGATGATGTCACTTTGTTGAAAAAGGGGAGGGGGAGGTCGGCCAAGAGGTGTGGAGGGCCAAGATTTGATCTCCCAAAAAGCCCTAGATCCAATGGTTGTGGTTGAAGATGATAAAGTTGGAAAAGGTGCAAATTTGCCCCCAACAAACTCTATAAATAGCCCTTCCATTTCTCTTCAAAACTCACCAATTCCTCAAGCAATTCAAAATCTAGAGAGAAGGTAGAGAGAAGGAAGAGCTTCGGGAAAGAAGGAGCAAGGTTCTGGGTAATTTCTCGGTCCCTAGTCTTAAGTTCTAGTATTTCTTTCGGTAGTTATAGTAGAAATGTTAGTTTGATCTTTAATCTTCTAAGTTAGTTTAGATATCATGTTTTAGGGTTAAATATGATATTTATTTCGAAAATATGTTGGAGAAAGAGATATGGCAAAATTTTGGAAGATTAGAGTCAAAGTAACGAAGTTCTGGCAAAATTTCACCGATTAGTGAGGTCAGGGGTAAAATGGTAATTTGGGACTAAAATGTCCGTTATGATGATTGATCATTAATGAATACGTTGTTACCCTTATAGGATATCTATGATTGTGTTCTGACCAACAATCGTATCGTAATTCATCAACGAAGGTACGTTCGCGTACTAGTAACACTAACTCTGATGGTTATTGTATGCATATATGTATTTCCTCCGTCATGCCTTAACTTTACATCTGATTGTATTGTTATTGCCGTGCATATCTGATTATGTACATTGTTCATTGTGCATTAACCTTACATCTGACTGTATTGTTATTGCTGTGCATATCTGATTATGTACATTTCCCATTGTGCCTTAACCTTACATTTGACTGTATTGTTATTGCCATACATATCTGATTATGTATATCTTACATCTGATTATCGTAAATATCATTGGAATTTCATGAATATCTGTAATATATATGGTGTATATAAGCATGAGGTTAACCGTTACCTGGGGTCCGGTGCATTGGACCTCAGCTCTTAACATAGCGTCAGGGTCAAGAGAATCGAGAGCGGATGAGAAGGGAAAGCAGCACACATAGAGATTTGGCTGAAGACTATTTTTTGTTGTCACGGCGTGGGAATCACCAGGGAGACACTTTTGTTATGTAGTTACGTTTACGCTAAACACTCGGATCAATGTACCGTTACTGTAATTAGCCAGATTTACGGCATTTTGAATATATGTATCAGTTACTCTTATGCTCTGATGCTCTACTCTGATGAAAAAAAAAATATACTGCTTTTGAAAATGGGATGTTACAAGAGCTCTCTGCTTAACCTAAACTCGAGTTTTCAAACTGAAACTCGAGTTTCCATGAATCTTTGAAAATGGAAACTTCTATGTTCGTTCAAGGCTGAAGTTTTCAAAAACTTTTAGAAACTTTGAATTCTTCTCTGTAAGACTGAAACTCGAGTTTCCAAAACCAAACTTGAGTTTCTTCATTTATGAGAAAACATTGAAAAACCTTGTTAAGTCAAAACTGGAGTTTCCAAAATCAAACTGGAGTTTTCACAAGTTCAGAAAAGAGCATTGTTCTCTGTAAGGTAAAAACTCGAGTTTCCAAAAGTAAACTCAAGTTTCCAACAAAGCTTGGAAACTTAGAGAACTCTCTGTGTAACCTAAACTCGAGTTTCCAAATGGAAACTGGAGTTTTGGTATCTTTGAAAAATTGATAGCTCTATGTCTTGACAAAACTCGAGTTTATTAAATCAAACCCGAGTTTGCTTTTTCTGTGAAAAACTCAAAGGCTCTCTGTATGATCAAAACTCGAGTTTGCATTTCTTTGCAAAAACTTGAGCTCTTCTCTATCAAGTCCAAACTCGAGTTTCCAAACCGAAACTCGAGTTTGCCTTTGACAGTAAGTTTTTCAACTTACAAAGACAAACTTCCATCTGTGTTTACAATTGTCCGTTATCATCAAAACCAATAGAGAACTAACACCCTTTTCATCTAACATTTTCGTGGTCTCTTCAGTTTTTTTTAAGTTAGGGGTATTTTGGTCTTTTCAAAAAAAATAGTGTGGGCTCCACCCCAAAATTAACACCGTTAAGTTATATTTTAACGGTGGTGTGACTTTTGCTCCTAAAATGTAAACATATGTGTATTTTTGCTCCCAAAAAAAGCATATAGTGTTGGGCACTCCCACAGGTAAAGCACATGTGTATTTCTGCTCCTTTACCCAAATTAATTTATAGGAAGAAGTGTAGGAGCAAATGAAACAACCAAAATAGAAAAAGATATTACAAAATTACATCAGATAAAAATTTGTTCTTTTGATCCTAAATATTTGAACCTATATATTTGTGAATATAAAAAAAAAAAAATATGGAGCAAGATTACAAACTTATGAATCACAAAGATTTTATATGGAATTATTTTATAGAAAATTGCCAAGACTAATATCAGAAACTATAATAGAAGATTATAATAAAGCTTTTGGACAAAGAAATGATTTAATACCGTTTATCGATGCTGTGGGAAGAAGAGAAGATTTTCTAAGAGAGTATTTATCAAAAAATGTAAACAAGGGTGGAGAAATATAAAGTATTATAAAACCAATAAAATGATATTAAAATGTGGAGAATTAGAGACACCTCTTAGATGGGAATGTAAACCAAGAGAAAATAAAAAGAAGAAGTAAATGTAAAACTAAATATAAGTTTAAAAAATATCCTAAAGAAAATTTTTATCAGAAATATAAGCCCATACAATATTTTAAGAAAGGAAAAAAGGAAAATAAATTATAACAAGAAACCAATAAAAATGTAAATGTTAATAGTTGTGGAAAAACTGATCATATATCTACAAACTGACGGATTTTGTGTCAGTGGCGTGAATGTTTTTTACGGCACAAGTGGCGTGACCTTTTCTTGCGCCACCAACTGCATTACTTTGGTAAAATGTTTCCAATATGATTTAATCAAAGCACTTCTCACTGTAACCTCACCATTTCTCTATAAGAAATCTTTATTCCTATATAAAGTGTTTTTGGATTTTACACTCTCTTTAAATTTGTTATCACTATCGAAGTAGTAGACATATAAGGTATGTGTGACTAAACTTTCTATAGAGGTTACGGAGGTAATATTATATTAATCCAAAAAGTAATGATCTTGTAAAGGAATTACTGGTTATATGTCCATATAGGCAGGCAGCTAGTTTCGTCTGGAATAGAAAACGAAAAAAGGCTGTGCTGAGATGATCTGAAGGGGGAATGTCTGAGCTCCAGTAAGGAAGTTCTATAACAGTATCTCTATATGAAAGAAGACAAAGATCTTTCTATCACTCGGATTATTATCCGTCAACCATTGGTCTACTATCTTTATATGAACATGTAGCAAGTTTGCCTCCATTATGGGATCAAACTCCGTTATGACAAACATGCACACACGCACGTACATACATATGGGCCAAAAACTTTTTATACAACAAAAAATTGATTCTAATATATTTTCTAGCTTTCTAATATGGTAAAAAAATTATTAATTTTTATACTATAAAATTTGTAATTTTAATTTTTTATCATATATATATATATATATATATTTGTGTGTGTAAACCAATAATCTTGATCAAAGAGTGTTACGGACCTAGCCTAGGCCCATTACCTCACTGGCTAGTACAGGGGGCAACCCACCATCCGTGGGACCCAGCCATGACCTTGGACACGCACCCACGATCCTGGACATGCACCCACGATCATGGATATGCGCACACGATCCCTGACACGCACATGACACGTACGGCGTGGCGGCCAAGGACTAACTAACCGGGTATACTCTATATATACGAGAGGAAGGAGACGGGCGCTGTGTACATTCATTCTAAGCCTTGACTTATCTACATACAAACACACGGCACACACAAGACCCCTTAGGCGAAACGCCCGCTTGTGTGCCGTGATCATACCCTCTCTGAACGCTTGACCCATAAGCATACGGGAAGGGCACACAGATCCTATATCAAAGCACCGGACCTTCAATAGGCCGGACATCGAGTTCTACACCGCAATGGCGCGGCCGACTGTGGGATCAATAAACTTCTATTCCCGTGACCATGAGGATAAGCACTCGTGCTTGAGCCAAAGACAATCGGAGGCGGATCAAGCGGGGACAACCGTCAACCACCGCGTCAACCACCCCGTAATGAGCGGCCGATTAACCATGCGATGGAGACCATCGGGAAGGAGAAGATCGGCTTTCTCGGCCAGAAGAACCATTGATTCCCAACAATGAACGACATCAAAGGACAACACAGTCCGACACGGAGTCCTCGGCTCCACGAAACCAAGACCGTGGACCACGAGAATTCCAGTGCGGAGGCCGGGACATCCACATGCCGAGCCGGACTTTCGATCTCTTCAAGCGGGATGCTTGCGATAATGAGACGGGTGGACAACATAGACAAGCGCCATACCCTTCACTATCGCGAGCGGAAGAGCGGGAGAAAAGGCGGACCCACACCTTTCCGGCGGGGACTGGGAAGATAAAACTTGGAGAGAGGACGACGATGACGAGAGCTCGGCTCATCGCAGCGGCGGAAGGCGGAAGCCGTCGGCAGCGGGAGGGCCAATAGGAGGAACCGAGCCGGGATGAAGAGGTCGACCTCGGGCGAGGAACCATCGAGGTGACGGGACGGTTCCCCAAGTGGTTTCCGGCGACGGAGATATGTCGGCCAAATGCACAATAGCTTTTTCTCCAAGGAGATCCGAGCCCGATTCCACGAGAAGCTAAATTTGGGCGAGTTGACAAAGTATGATGGCACACAAGACCCGACGACTCATTTAGAAGACTTTGACGTTCACATGTCGGTTAGAGGTCTCAAGGAACCAATTGTGCCGGATCTTCGCCGCGACGTTAAAGGGCGGCGTTGAAATGGCTTCACACTCTTCCCTTTGGGTCGATCCACAACTTTGAAGACCTGGCGAGGCCTTTGAGTTGCACTTCGCGACTAGCAAACGGCAACCAAAATCCCCATTCTCTCTCCAAAATCGAGGCAGCGGCGGGAGAGCTGCTCCAAAGTTACAGGACCGCTTCAATCATGCGGTGCTGCAGTGCGCGGACTTAACGAAGACGTACGTTCACTTATTGGTGGACGGCCTCGATAAAGAGTCCCTTTGGCGAATCCTTTTAAAGGAAGCGGGCAAAGAATCTCAACGACTTCATATCTCGTTCAAAGAAGTACTTGGACGTCGAGCGGATGCGAATGGCAAACAATCCCAATTCGAGGCGGGACCAAGATAGAACCTCCTCCCGGGGTCGAGACTTCTCGACAACGGGAATAGGGATTCCCGGAGAAGGGGAATGAAAGCAAGAGCCGAGGTGGCAAATTTGATCAGCGGAGCAAGTACGAGAAATATTCGGCCCGACGGTGCCTCGATCTCAAGTTTGGAAGGAGGTAGCAACGCCGAGATGAAGAAGGTCGATCGGCCTCGTCTGTCCTACCGAAGATCCGGGATAGACCAGTCTAAATATTGCTCGTTCCATGATGGTCGAGGTCATACAACCGACGAATGTTACGAGCTCCGGGATGCAATCGAACGATTTGTTCGGGAAGGCAAACTTCAACATGGACCGGGACGACTTAAAGCCTTGCAAGACAACCCTCATCGGGTTTAATGGAGAACAATCTCGTCCGAAGGGGTTTATCGACCTCAGGTTCACCCTTGGAGTCAAAGACGCCTTTAAGTCCGAAAGAGTGCGGTTCATAGTGGCCGAGTTCGTTTCACCTTATAACATAATATTGGGAAGGCCAACCATCCACAAGTGGGACATCTTTGGTGTCTACAAAGCATCAAAAGCTCAAGGTGATAGGCAACCAAGGAGGCAGTGGTCACGGTGGCGGGGATCAAAGAGAATCTCGGCAGTGCTATTTTGAAACCGTGAGAATTGGGGAGGCGGATCTTCATCGCAGCCCCAAAGAATCGGCTATCTGGACCATTCGGACCGGGATTCTCCAGGCGAAGAAGTTATCTTGTGGAATTAGACATCCGAGACGATGAGGCTCGCCCGGAAGCCGGCGGGGAGACACGGAAGATCCGGTGATCGGAGACCCTCTCAGACCACTAAGATTGGCAAACACCTATCTTCCGAACTTAGAAGTCGGTTGGAGGAATTCTGAAGGAAAACAGGGGATGTCTTCGCACAGGATTCATCTCGGTACACGGAATAGACCCAAAATTTTGTTGTCACAAGCTAGAAGTCTATCCGGGCTCAATCCGGTGTCGCGAGAGAAAGAGGAACCACGGACCGAGAAAAAAGGAAAGCGTTGGAAATTCACATCCAAGAATTGCTCGAAGCGGGATTTATTCGGGAAATACGATATACAACTGGTTATCAAATGTGGTGATGGTAAAAAAGCCAAATGGGAAGTGGAGAGTGTGTACCGATTACAAGAACTTGAACAAGGTATGCCCGAAGGACTCCTACCCAATGCCAAACATCGACCAACTGGTCGACAACGCCTCGGGATTCCAGCTCCTATCCTTTATGGACGCGTACTCCGGATATAATCATAACTATTGCTATAATGTCATGCCTTTCGGATTGAAGAATGCGGGAGCTACATATCAAAGGATGATGAATAAGGTCTTTGCGGAGACCAGATTGGCGCAATGTGGAAGTGTATATAGATGACATGATCGTCAAAACCTTGGATCGGCAACGTCATATACAAGACTGGAGCGGACATTCGCCAAACTCGGAACCTACTGAATCCGATGAACCAGGCCAAATGTGCTTTTGGCGTCCCATTAGGAAGTTCTGGGTTTCATGCGACTAACAGGGCATTGAGGCCAACCCGGACAAATGTAGGGCGGTGATGGAGATGAAGGCTCGAGTAATAAAAGAAGTCCAACGGTTAACCGGAAGATTGGCCGCCTAACTAGGTTTTTGCCAAAATCAGCGGAGAAGGCTTTACCCATGTTCGGGCTCTTAAAGAAGGAGGCATCGGTGGAATGGAATTCAAAGTGCGATGACGCATTTGAAGACATAAAGCAATGTCGGCCAATCCTCCGAGTCCTCTCAAAACCTCGGCTGGCGAGAGTCTTTTCCTTTACTTGTCGATCGGCGAGGAAGCGATCGGCGGCCTTAGTAAGAGAGGCGGAACACGGACAAATTCCTGTGTATTTTGTCGGCGAACCACACGAGAATGCCGAGATCCGATACCGAAGCTAGAAAAAGTGGCATTCGCTCACGCTTATTGCGGCCGTCGGTTAAGACCTTATTTCGGGGTCACCATATCGTTGTTAGAACAAGCCGACCAATTCGACAAGTCTTACATAAGCGGGACCTAGCGGGGAGGATGACTAATTGGGCGATAGAACTCTCCGAGTTCGACATCACCTCTGGCTTCGCCATGCAATCAAGTCACGAGGCGTTGGCGACTTCATCGAGAGCTCACCCGGCTTCTAAGTCCGACGAGACACGGGCGGGCGAATGGAAGGTGTATGTCGACGGATCGTCGAACACGAAAGGAAGTGGGCCGGAGTCATTATTGAGAGTCGAGAGGGGTTACAATTGAGCATTCGTTGCATCTCAACTTCCCAACCGAACAATCAAGCGAGAATACGAGGCCTTGATAGCGGGCTTCTTCAAGCCAAGGAAAATGAGGCCACAAGAGTTAAGGTTTTCACCGACTCCCGGCTTGTGGCGGCTCGGATCGAGGTACGTATCGGGCTAAAGGCCCGCTAATGGCCAAGTATCTCCTAAAGGCAAAGGACTTGATGTCGAGGTTTCGATGAAGCAACTGTTACTCACATTCCCAGGAGAAACGCAAGAGCCGACATTTTATCAAAATTGGCAAGCACTAAGCGGTGGTTGTCATCGCACGGTTGTCGGCAAAATCTCGAAGATCCGGTATGCATGATGGCTATTTCGGTCGAATCACTGGAAAAAGCCGATAGAAGACTACCTTGAACGTGGACTCATCCCAGACGATGCAATGGAAGCAAAAATGTTGATTCGTGACGCGGCCAAGTACACAATGGTGGAGGATCAACTTTACCGAAAGGGATTACATTCTCCCATGCTACGGTTGTGAATCTATGATTCTGTGGAAATAGGGATGATGTCTTGGCGCGGGAAGAGCATTTTATCACAAGGTGAAATTGCCAATAGTGAGGCGTTAGCGATTGAGTTGGATCGGCCGATGAGGCTGGTCACCTCCCATTGTCGGGATATTGCAATGAAGCGGTGATCGCGGCTCGTTATAACAAGAAGGTTAGACCAAGAAGATTCGGCCGGTTGCTTGGTACTTAGAAGGGCCGACATCGGGAACAAGAACTCCAAAGACGGCAAGCTTGCGGCTAATTGGGACGGACCTTATCGCGTTCGGGAAACTCTTGAGAGGAGCTTACATTACGGAAAATTTGGATGGAACCCCTATCAAGCGAACATGGAATGCGGACAAATTAAAGGCATATTTCAGTTAGGCTTATCATTGTTTTTCTTAAAGCATCGTTTTCCATTATGTTCTTTATTCAACGTTGGCTGCTTGGCTTTTCCCTTCGCAACAATTGTTGTGCCAAATATGAATGAAACTCTCGTTCGAGGTATCTATTGAATTCCAAACATTGTCTTTTTCAAGATTCAATTGTTATTAGCTTTTCAGTTTGAAGAAAACACGTCGATAGCTATCGCGGCCAGACACGCTAATTTACTCAGGGTATCAATAGAAAATGTCATGCCGACCACGATCGAGTCAAAATGCTCGGGCCTTCTCGGGACAAAACCGAACCGGGCGGTGGCAATTTTCATTTACCTTTGGATGACCCGGTTACTATACCTGGAATTTTATAAACAGTGCAAACACTAGCACTTTAAAACATTATGGTCTTATGACCAAAAAGCGCGTTCGCAGATTCTGCTTACCTTCATATGACCTTGGCGGTCGACCGCGATAAGCGGTAAAGTTATATTCTTATACGATGCATTATGGTTGCTAAGTTACCATCTATTGTTAATCGTAGCCAAAAGTGGCCATATTGGCCAATCTGTTCAAATAAAGTCATTGCGGTAAAACAATAGGATAGATTATACAAGTTAAAAAGAGAAAGAAAAAAGGGAAATCAATCCGTGTGCTTGGGGGCGGTCGAGACTTCCTCACCCTGCTCAGCCTCCAGCACGGCCGCATCGCCATCTATCCGGGTCTCGGAACCAGCAGGAGGTTCCACATAGGGACAATCGCCCCTCGGTCACATAGGACCGGAAATGATGCCCGTAGTGTTGAGCTCGATCCCGGGTTCAAAGCCGGATCTGGGCAAGTGAATTCTCAAACGCCTCCACCACGAACCCAGTAGCAACTCCTGCGGCGGGTTATCTCCGCGGACAGATGTGTTGAGGACGCCTCCCCTCGGCTTTGATCTGTCCACTTCGGCTCACGAACCGTCCCTCTCAGTGTCATGGCTTTTAATTGCTCTTCGCTTCTAGCTTGAGCCGCCTTAAAGCCTTCAATTATTACATTGGAGTCCGCCAGAGCCCCTCGGTCTCTTTTAGTCGAAACTCCACTTTCTCAGTTGGACCTCACGAGCACGGAACTCGTTCGAAGCGACTTGCCATTGTTTGAGCTTCATCGCGGTCTGTTCGGGCACGCTGCGGCTCCGTGGCAGCCTCGCATATTTGTGGTGCGGGGTGAGAAACGATTGGGTCAAACCAGCACCTTTCAGAAAGCATTTCCCAATGCACGGACCTCTCGTACGTCTACTTCCCGCAAGGCCACGGCTCTTGATAACGGGCGGGAGGCGGGAGTGCAACGCCGAGTTCCTCGGTAATACCCTTACTCCACAAATGTGAACGGGGAATGACGGTGGAAGGACGAGGGGCAGGGGTATCGAGCATGGAGAGGGGCTCGGCGTCGGTCGACTTAGGAAGCGGCGATTTCGGGACGGGGAGGCTCGGATAGGAGAGACGGGGCGACTTCGGTTCGGGGCTTGGACGACTCCCGACCTTAGGCCTCTTTGGCTCGGCCTGCCTCGAAGACTCTCCGGACCTTCGACTTGCCCGCCTCCTTGGCCGACCTCTTTCTCCCCTTGGCGGCGAGCTCGGGGATCCCGAGAAAGATATTGAGGCTCTTTCATCTTAAGACTGTCTGAAACACATACACCATGTTAGCTACTAGGAAAGCAAAGATGATCAATACAATACTAAGACGCGGAACAACGCCGATGTTAAATAACAAAAATGCCATACTCGGCCACGACGCCATCTCATCTTGGCCGCTGTGCCTCGGCCCGATATTGGGCTACTAAGGAGCCGGCCCCTACGGTACCGTTCGCTCGAACGTGGTCTATTATGGCATCAATGGCCTTCCTTGGAGCTTGGCGGATTGGACCGCTCCACCTTATAGGCGCTAGGGGACACATTGTGGTGATCTTGACACCAATACAAGTTAAACTCCCGATCGACCTTTGGAGTCCGGCCCTTTGAGGAACCAAGGAGTTGTACCGGTTTAGCGACGACTTTGAAAAAGTTGCCCTTGAAGCGTTTGAAAGAGTCGAGGCCAGGGTAAACAAGCGCCGATTGGCTATTCCCGAATGGAGGTCCAGCCCTTGAGCTCGGCGGTTCCTTCCCGAGCGAGAGGTGTGGGGTTGAAGAAATAGAAGAACATGGAAGTGGTGCAAGGCGGTCAAGGCTCATGCAAAACCACTCAAAGGCAATCGAGTAACCCCATCCATTGGGGTGTAATTGCGAGGAGCTATACTAAGAAACCAAGGGTGGCCATTTGAAATTCGGAAAAGGGGAATCGAATCCCAAGCACGGTGATATAGTCGGCATAGAAAAGAAAAAGGAGTTGTGGCTCCCCTCCCTCACCGAGCACACAGGCTCTTCCTCTTCGGGAGACAAAGCGAGTAGGTGTTAGTATCTCGAACGGAAGACCTTCCAAGTCTTCCATGGTCGGCTTCGACCGATAGGATAACACTTCTCGGGTAACCCAAGGGAATTGGTCAATTAAGTCTTGTGGGGGCTAGCGCGGTTGGCGTTTCCAGTTGACTCGGCCGCGTGGGAAGAAGAAGACGACGCCATTATACCTAACACAAATAAAAATATAAGAGATCGAATCTTCCTAGCATACGATGTCAATAATTGAAGGCGGGACTCTACGGTTGTGGTAAGATTAAAATCCAAGTCAACGGGACTCGGCGATATTGCTTGAGGCCGAGACCAAATTGTGTCGGCACGAGCCCAAAATTAAGTCGGTGTGGAGGAATCCCCACAAGAAATAAGTCGGGAGCACTCATACAAGCGGTCGTAGCAAGGCCCGATGTAGGAATCAACCTCGGCCCTTGGACCCGAGCTGGCCACTTTGTTAGGCGGCTATTCGGAAGGTCGGAGAAGTGGACACGTCGAAACTCGGGTTAAACTCCCTCGGATTAGGAAGAAGCGGGAAGGAAACATTCGGACTTCCCTAACCGACGATGCATCGTCTCGGATTTTCGTCGGCCCACCAGAAGTTTTTCCCTTGCCTCCACGGTGATCGGTTAAAGCAACGGTTTGCAGCGTTGGACGGGAAGATTCATCGCCCCAAAGCCACCAACGGCTTTTTCCCTTGACGGTGTGGCGTAGTTCCGCCAATTCTTCGGGGTCATATTCTTTATGTCCTTTGACATTGGGAGCCACTCTACTAAAGGTATTAACGAAAAGGAAACGGCTCACTCGAAAAACAGGGGGAGTTTTGCACAAATGAAGGAACTGAAAACAGGACTACGCGAAAACCCACTCAACAAGGGAATTTACCCAGAATTTCAACTAAATACGGACGCAATCTCACAGGGAAACGGCAGATCAGAGCAAGAACAAAAGAAAGAGGCAAGGAAACAAGAATACCTACCTAGAATATGGAGATGATCAAGGGAAGTTGTGGAACGAAGATGGTTCACGAAACAGGTTATCCTCCAGAAGGCGAGAATCGTCGGGAGAGAAGTTCTTCAAAGCAACGTTGATAAAATGACAAGGAAGGAGACTTGGCGGGTATAAACCTTTCGAAACCCAATCGACGGGGCAAAAGCGCCTTTTCCATCCGTCGAAAGGATGACGTGACCTTCTCATTTAATGCGCGTCATCGGGCATTAATTACGCCAAAGCCGTATAGGCGGCACCCCCTCAATTCGGCTTCACGACGGTCGAGGGACGCCACCGGCATCAAAGAGAAAGTTTTCAAAAGAGAGAAACCAACGGGATTTGGCTATGGTCCACTTCTCTTCCGTCCTCTTCTTCATCGCACACGATGTTGGATTGAAATCTTAACCGTTCAGATTTAATGTTTTATAAAAATATTATTATTATATTAATAAAATATTAAATTATTAAGAAAATATAAAAAAAATATTTTTATAAAATATTAAATCTAAACGATTAAGATTTCAATCCAACGGCTAAGATGAAGAAAAGGACGGGAAGAGGTTGGGAAGAGAAGAGGACTGTAGCCAACCCCAAACCAGCGGATAAGTACCTACCACGCGCTGAGATTTGTTTATTTAGAAATGAAAAACTACTAGATATGTGAAATACTTTATTTACAAATCAATTAGGAATTTAGTATTAGGATTTTACTAAATATAACTAGTTTTTTATTTATACACATTTAATTCCCACTAATTAACCTAAATTAAAAATGGGATAGGATATTGTTACTAACATTTTTTGTTACTACCAATGTTACTACCACTTTTCCACCGTTAGATCAGAATCTCATCTACCTTTATAATTTCTCTCTCCTATTAAGATTCTGATTTAACGGTGGAAAAGTGGTAGTAACATTGGTAGTAACAAAAAATAGTAGTAACAATATCTTATCCCATTAAAAATTTAGTAAACTCTAAAAGTCTACAAACTAGCAAGTAAATTAGGAATTTAGTATTTAGAGTAAATCAGTAAATAAATTTTACTTATATATATTTTTCAATTAAAAAAATACTTTTAGCATATTTTTAGAATATTCCTAACATAGTTAACTATTCAGACTAAATTCATTTTTTCAAAATAGAAGTGAGGTATCTATAATTAAGATAAAATAAGAGGGTGATTAGATTATTTTACTCAATTAATTAAATATTACATTAAGTAGTATAGGAATAGGAGTACTATTGATTTATCTATATTCTTTTAGAACATAAAAATTCAATTATTTTTACCCATGACTTCCTTTACTTCCAGATGCCATTAGACTCATTAAATAAGGTAAGTCATAGCAATTAAATATTGGGTAGGTAAAGATGACTTATAGATAATCGTTGGACTATTAGGACCTCTGCATCTTTCTAAACTGCAATTTAATTGATTAATCTTTGTTCTGGGTACCATTATCTGCAAAGACTTCCAACAATTTAAAAATGGGTTAAGGATCAATTTGACTAACGAACTATTATCTTATCTTAGGAGCACCCAACACAAATAACTTTTAACTGGACCAAAAATATTAAAAAACTTTTAAAAATATGCGGTCAGCACAAATTTTTTTTACTCCATGAGTGTCTAGCAAAAAAAAGTTTTATTCTAAGCGTCCAATACAAAAAAGTTTTACTTCATTTTTGTGCTGGCTGCACATTTTTAATTTTTTTTTAGTATTTTTAATCAATTTAAAAATTATTTGTGTTGAATGTTTTTGAGATAATAGTTCGTTGGCCGAATTGTTTCTTAACCCTTAAAAAAAATCAGGTCCATAGGAAATATATAAAGAATTCTAATAATATTTTAAAATATAGTGTGTGTATAAAATATTACTCAAATCGCATACAAATTTTTAATAGGAAGCTGTAATTTTTATTAAGTGCTTATAATTTTACCAAATTTTTAATCAAATCTATGTATATCTTTTTATCAGGTTATTTTCGCCATATTTTTAATCAGATTCTTGTAGTTCAAGTGGCTAATAAAAAGGGAAAAAATTACAGGAACCTGAGTACAAATTAAATGAAACTAGCTATAATACCTGATATAAACGGAAAAAAAAAAAAATCATTGGGACTTGATTGAAAATCAAGTGGAACTAAGTGATCGGAAAAAATTATCAGGACCTAACCAAAAATTAAGTACAATTTTAAGAACTAGCATATTGATGTTTTGTAGAAACAAATAGTTAAGGGAAAATTCTTTTTAGGTCCCAAAGGATCAAGAAAATGTTAAAAAAGTCTAAAGAAAATTCAGATGTCAGAAAAATCTTAAAAAGTTGTTAATCCCACAGAATGAGTTGTTAATGAGATTTTTCTGATATTTGAATTTTATTTAAAATATTTTTGATATTTCCTTAATCATTTGAGACGTGAAAGGAATTTTTCCAACCTTTAAGGAGGATAGACTATTTGAACAAAAGAAATCAAAATTGAAAAGGATGATAACATGTAAAAATAAAAGCGTCAAAAAAGAGGCAGAAAGTGGAGAGTGCTCTGTAATTTCGTCCTTGTATCAACAAAAAAAAAAAAGCTAATAGACCTAAAAAAGAAACAAAAAATTAATTTAAAAAACAAAAGCGACTCTCAAATACTTTGGCCCCAATCGCTCCAAACAATACAAGTTATACAAGAAATTAACTTTACACAAAAAATAGAAAAAGAAACGCATACTTTTAAAAAAAAATTAAAAAAGGTTAATCTTTAATTTCTAAAAATTAATAATAGCCAAGTGGCTTAAGCCCATTAACACCTAACGTGCCTAATCAATTTTCTTTTGGGTTTACTTGAAAAATGTCATGAAACAGAACAAAGAGGCAATAACCTTCCACTTTTACTTTCTCTAAATTTTTAACTCCTTAATTATTTTCAAGATGAAATATATATTCTAATTATTTTCCATAGAAAACATTAATTTAACTTGTAACAGTTTTTATTTATCATTAAAATATTTATATTAATATTTTTGTTCTATTTTTGGTCCAAACAATATGACAACCTATTCTCTTTAGTCATCAATGTCATATGATAGGACTGATATTCTCATTGTATAACATGGTAGTTGGGCCATCGCTTGGATCTAATAAAATAAAATGATTAATGTCAATCTTTTCTCCTCTTACATTTTTGGGAAAATTACACGCAGGTCCCAAGAAACAAAACCAATTATAAAAAAGTCTCATGAAATCACAAAATTACACAGAAGTCCCAATGGACTTTTTTGATATTATTTGTATTAACAATAGGAAATGTCATATTTACAACAGGAAATGATTATATTTACAACAACATTTAAACACCTGACCATTTATAACAGAAATAACCAGATTTACAACAACATTTAAACATATGGATTTTGAATGTAGAGATGTCATTTACAACAGAAAAAAGACTAGATTTACAACAGGAAGTGCTGTATTTACAACCAAATTTAAAATCTTAACATTTACAACAGAAAAAGTCATATTTACAATTGAAAATGTTTATATTTATAACAACATTTAAACACCTAGATTTTGAACATAGAGAAATCATTTACAACAGAAAAAAAGTTAGATTCTGTATTTACAACAAAACTTAAAATTTGGCCATTTACAACAGAAAAAACCATATTTACAACAGGTAATGCATATATTGACAACAACATTTAAAAACCGAGATTTTATTTCCATACAAATAATATCAAAAAAGTCTCTAGGGACTTCTGTGTAATTTGGTGATTTTAAGGGATTTTTTTATAGTTATTTTTGTTCCTTGGGACCTGCGCGTAATTTTTCCTACGCTTTTGTCTTTTATATAAGAAAAATATTAATTACAACTACCAACCGACATTCGTGTCAGGACTTAAGTATGAAAAAAAAAACTTTTGGAAAAGTTACCCCTAATTAATTCTGAAAAAATTTGAATTTGACCTGATAAAATAAATCATATAAAAAAAATAATTACATCTAATAATAAGACTTTGAACTTAATAAGAATCGGGCTGGGTTTTTTCAGGATCCCTTTTTTCTTTTTCTTCTTAAAATATTATCTCTACCATTAAATTAAAAAAATAGATGGTTTAGCTTTTATATTTTATAAAATCATTATTTTAAACATAAATAAATAAATTTAATCTATTAAAATATGATATACATAGTTCATAACTGCAACACAAACAAAACTAAAATTTAATTATAAACTACTTCCTCTGATCCTTATTATAATGCACCAACTAACTTTTCTCATAAACCAATAAAAATAGTTAAAGTCAATAAAGTTGTCATAGAATCTAAGTAATTTCTAATATTACCCCTAATAATTGCTCTAAACTCTAATATTATACTCCATCTGGTCCTTATTATAAGACACCAACTAAATTTTCTCACAAACCAATAAAAGTAGTTGTAACATCCCAATTTTTAAAACGGATTTTTTTTTTTTCAATCATTCATCAGAGTAGAGCATCTGAGCGGAAGAGTAACTGATATGTATAAATAAAGTGCCGTAAGTCTGGCGGAATACAACAGCGGTATAGTAACCGAGTATTTCAAAAGTGATACACAACAGCAAAAGGAAGGCTTCCGCCGGAACAAAAAAATGGAGTCTTCAGCCGGGTCTTCTACTCGGGCTGCTTGCCTCTTTCCTCGGTCCTCCAGAACCTGATACTATATGGAGAGCTGAGGTCCATTGCAATCGGACCTCAGGTAACGGTTAACCTCATATTTACATACACAGTACATGGATCACAGATAATCACAACATAAACAGCACATAATGTAATACCCGGATTTTTATTACCCGGAATATTATAAATAAATTGGATATTTCTGATGAGTGTAGTTTTGATCTCAAGACTAGTGTTTATATAGTCTATGTTTCTAAGTTAAATTCTGTAGGAAATTAGGGAATTTATGGGTCAAAGTGTCAAAATGACCAAAATGCCCCTAGAATGCCTAAATGACTTAGAAAATTTATGAAAAATCCTAAAAGGCAGTAAAATGATCAATTGAATTAAGAGAGTATATTATCTCTAACTATGGTAATTTAGTAAATTATGAACTTGGAGAAATTGAGAAAGAATGCTCAAAAAGTATTAAAATGACCAGAATACCCTTGTAAATTATAAAATAATGCAGAGGACATGGAAACAGAAATGTCAGTGTAAAAGTTATGAGGTAATGAGGTATTCTAATTAATAAAATTATCAACTAGTGATAATAAAGTAATTAAGTATTTATTGGCTAATTACTTAAGCATAAGCAAGGGAAATTCATGAATAATTATGTAAAACCCTAAAATTAGTGGTTTTTGGCTTAAAATTAGTAAAAATACATTTTCTAATTAATTGTAAATTTTTTAGAAAAATAGATGAGTTTAGGTATTTTTAAGCCTAAATGCAAGAATAGACGAATAGGAAAATTTTGTAGAAATTATGTAAAAATAATTATTTAATTAATTAAATAATTAATCAAATAAAAAAACAAAATTAAAAAAAATGGGCAGAAAAAAAAAATAAAAAGAAAAGAAAAGAAAAGAAAATGTATAAAATAATATATAAAGAGTTTTAAATTTAATAAATTCTAATTAAATATAAAAGGGTGAATAGTAAAAAAATAAATAAGGAACGGATCCTATCTAGAGAACTAGGAATAGGAATTTCAAAGTCAAGGTAATATATTGATCAGTGGATCTTTACCTTCCGTTAAACTCTTCCGGAAGTCAATTCCGAGGCCGGTAGAGCTTTTTCCTAATAAGACGAAATAGGGAAATTCTGAGAAAAAGCCGGATAGCCAAGTTGGAAGGTGTGGACATAAAAGTCACGTTGCGACATCTGGGGAAGAATTGAGAGTTTTCTTGGATATATTTGGAATCAGTGCATTCTTGTCCATAGGCGGTAGCTTCCGGAATTACGTTTCGAAACTGACACGTTTTTCTGTAAAAATTCCGTCAGGCCGGAGAGGGCCTAGACAGAGTTAAAAAGATAGTTAGACTAGACATTTCTAATGAGGAATGAATTGTCTTGGAATTGCATAATCCAGAATTTTGAGATTTTTCCGAAATTGCGCGAATTGGGTACCGATTGGGGAAATCTATCAAACCAGGCTTAAAGGGAGCATGAGTCATCACTTTGGACCACTCATATGCTGCCACCTCAGCCCCTTGATTTCGGCCAAGAGAGAGAAAGGGAAGAGGAAACTTGTTTCAAAAGTTTGGATTCAACGGCTCAGATCGATTCTCATAAAGTTGATCCGACGGCCGAAATCCTAAACCCTAACCTATAAATACCCCCCTTCCTCTTCATTTTCTCACAATTTCAAGAGGCAAGGCCGATCTAGAGAGAGAAAGTAGAGAGAGGTGCTCTGGGTAAGTTTTTCGGTACCGAGCTTTAAGTTTTCATAGTTCTTTCAGTAGTTAGAGTAGTAATGCTAGTATAGCCTTTAGTTTTTCAAGCATGATTAAATATCATATGATAGAGCTATATTAGTCTAGAATTTCGAAAATTATCATTGGGTCGAAGTTCTGGCAAAATTTTGGAAAATCGGAGCCAAAGTAACGAAGTGCTGGCGAAATTCCGCCAATTAGGGGTATAGGGGCAAAATGGTAATTTTTACCTAAAATGCCGGTTATAATGCCAAATCACTAATGAAAGTGATATTACTCTTATAGGATATCAGAAACTCTGATCTGCTGCCGTTACGCTGCCCGACGTGCCGCTGTAGGACATTTCACGTTTTTCCGTAAAAAGTACGTTTTCCGCCAGAAGTACCTAACGCCGTCAACGAAGGTACGTTCGCGTACTGTAACACTAATCTAGTGCTGCTCATATACATATATGTGATAGGTACATTCACGGAAAGAGATTCTGTTAGGAGTCACTGAGATACATTCACGGTTAGAGACTCGTTCGTGGTTACCGATTATACATACAGCTTTCACACGGGTTATAGAGATATTAATACCGTTAGAGTTTTCCTAGCGCCGAGGACACGACCGTACATCGTGGCACCGGTGAATAGTGCAGCACTTTATGGGGCTTACATACGCTTTACGCTTATGTCTGTCATTATATTGATCATAGTTGTTATGTCATGAATATCTCGTCATCCCTATACTTGTTTTATTTGAGCATAAGGTTAACCGTTACCTGAGATTCAATGCGGTAAATTGAATCTCAGCTATAGCTTCAGGGTCAGGAGGACCACGGATCGGAGATCGAGGCAAGCTGCACTAGTAGGCTCATGGTTGGAGGGCATGTAGCATGAGTGAGCTCTTAGACGGAGATGTCACTTTATCGTTTTCCGTATTTACCTATGAGAACAATAGAATGTTGTATCAATACTATGTTACACTCTGGTTATTGTTTGAATGGGAATCAATTACTCTTACGCTCCAATGCTCTACTCTGATTTTAAAAAAAAAATGGCTCTGGAATTGGGATGTTACACATAACAGACGTACCACACTGAGTGCATGCAGGAATACCACACGGAGTGAATGCAGAGATATAGCACGGAGTGAATGCAGATATACCACACGGAGTGCATGTATCCAAAGGCTCATAACAGCACTCATGACACATCAACAGACCATCAACCACATATACGCATACAATACTCATAATACATATACGCATACCATAAATATCAGAGTTAGTGTTACAGTACGCGAACGTACCTTCGTTGACGTTATACGGTATTTCTAGCGGAAAACAGTGCTTTTGACGGAAAACGGTACAACAGCTGGTCAGAATGTAATCAGAGATATCCTATCAATATAGCAACGTATTTGTTAAGGATCTATCATTACGACGGACACTTTTAGTCATAATGACCATTTTACCCCTGACCCCCTAATTGGCGGAATTTCGTCAGCACTTCGTTACTTTGACTTTAATCTTCCAAAATTTTGCCAGAACTTTGAATCCATCATGATTTTCGAAATAAATTACTAAAATACCCCTAACATATGATATCTAATCATACTTGGAAGATTAAAGACTAATCTAATATTTCTACTATAACTACCGAAAGAACTACAAAACCTTAAGACTCGATTCCGAAAAACTTACCCAGAGCTTTGCTGCAATTTTCCCCGGCTCCTCCTTCTCTCTAACCTCTCTCTACTTTCGGTCTTGCTCAAAGGAAATGGTGTGAATAATGCAAAGGGGGTGAGGTCCTATTTATAGGGAAAAACTGTACACTATTCACACTTTGTCAGATGAATTCTCGGCCGTCGAATTGCACTTTTGCAAAATGGCACCATCTTGACCATTAAGAGCTCTTGGCCGACCTGAACCCTTAGGTGGCAGCCTTGTGATGTCATCTTGGATGATGTCACGGTTGCTTTATGCCCTTGATCCGACAGAAATTCCCCGATTGGTGTCCGAATCACGTAATCTTGCAAAATCTCAAAATTCCATATCCAACATCCCTGAAGATCCTTTCTTCCTCTTTCAAAATATTTGATTCAAATAAATTTTTGATCTCATTCAGGACATTTCGGGCATAGCCGAAGATTCTCGAAAAACGCATTCGGTTACGGAAATCGTTTCCGGAAAACCTAACTCTGGGACAAAAATTCACTGATTCCAAATACGTCCAGATAATTATAAACTCATCCCTAGATGTTGAGTTATAATTTATTTTCTTCAAATTTCCGATTCGTGACTATCTACTTTTTTCACAGATTACCCTATTTCGTCTTATTACCTAAGTACTCTACCGATCTCGGAAATGACTTCTGAAACAGCCCAATCCGAGATAAAAATCCACTCATTAATATTCTACTCTGACTCCAGAAACTTTGCTCATGGTTTTCTAGATAGGATCCAATTTCTATCGGTGTTTATTTACCTTTGTGTTTATTATTTACACTCCAACCAATTTCAACCATCCACCTCCATCCTTCATGTCGGCACACACACACATTATATTTATATATATATATATATATATATATATATATATATATATATATATATATATATATATATATATATATATATATATATATATATATATATATTATTATATAATTTAATAATTATTTTTACATAATTTTCTTACAACATTTTCCTATTGGTCCATACTTGTATTTAAGCTTAAAATTACTTAATCTCATTTATTTTTTCCCAATGTTTTTCCAATAATTAGTAAATATATTAATGCTAATTTTCTAGCCATAAACCATTAATTATAGAGTTCTACATAATTTATCACAATTATTCCATTGCTCAAGCTTAAATAATTAACCAATAATTATTTAATCAATCACTTATTATTTGTTGATAATTTTCTTATTTAGAACTAATTACTTCCTCTCAAAATCTGAACTAACATTGCTATTTTATCTCCCATGTAAAATATCAATAATTATGGAGTTAATTATTATCTCCAAATACTTTATAATTGCTATTTTACAATTCTTCCAAGCTTATAATTTATTAAATTACCAAAATTAGAGACAATATATTCTCTCAATTTTAATAATTATTTTACTACCTTTCAGGATTTTTCACAATTTTTCCTAAGTTATTTATGTCCTACAAGGGCATTTTCGTCATTTGACACTTTATTATTTTTCTCCTAATTTCCAAGAGATTTTTCCTTTAATTCCCACAGTATTTTCCTTAGAAAATAAGATCATTATAACTTAATATTTGATACCTCATATTCACCTATTTTTAATAGGTATTATTTACTCATTTATGATATTTTCCCTAAGTCAGATTTTAGGGTATTACAGTAGTTAAAGTCAATAAATTTGTCCTAGAATCTAAGTAATTTCCAATATTACCCCTAATAATTGTTTTGAACTCTAATATTATATTAATTATTATTCTCACCCATTACCTTTATTAATTAGGGGCAAACATGAAAAAAAAAAATTAATCAATGCTCATTGGGAACAAGCAAGTGCCTTATAAAAATGATAAAATAAACTTGCTAGTTGGTGCCTTATAATAATGACCAAATGGAGTATTAATTATTACTCTCACCCATTACCTTTATTAATTAGAGGCAAACATGGAAAAAAATAATCAATACTCATTGGAAACAAGTAAGTTCCTTATAAAAAGGACCAAATAAACTTGTTAATTGGTGCCTTATAATAAAGACCAGAGGGAGTACTATAATACTCTCTTCGGTCCTAATTATAGGAGCACATTTTGGAGTTGGTTTTGGTCCTAATTATAAGAGCAAGTTTTAACTTTTGTCAATTTTTTCCTATAATACCCTTATTTATACTTATTATTAGGAGCATATATATATGTGTGTGTGTGTGTATACATATATATGTATATTTGTGTTTGTGTGTGTCAATAGATATGTGTGTGTGTGTGTGTGTGTGTGTGTGTGTAGATAAATCTATATGTATACACACACATATATGTTTATATAGTAAGACCATTATTTCAATTAGAAAACGTGTGGAAAGGAAAATTGGATGGAGAGATATGTGGCGGGGTTGTAATTCACTTTTACTTATTTCATTTTAAATTTATATAAGGGCATTTTAGGAAAATGAGTAAAATTAACTAATTTAACTCCCCTCCTTAATCCCCCAAAATCGGTTAAATAGCTCATATAATTAGGACCAGGGGAGTAATATTTTTTTAAAAAAGAATATGAACAATTCATTTTTTATTTCAAGGTGGAGATGTAATTTTGAGAAAAAAATAAAGAGGGTTACTGTAACATCCCAACTTTTCGAAAGCAGTATAAATTTTTTTCATCAGAGTAGAGCACCGGAACAAGAGTGTAACTGATATATTGATATAAAATGCCCACTGGCTAGTAACATAAACAGTATATTAACCGAGAGTTTCCAAAAAGTAAAGGATAATAATGGAAAGTCTTCAGCCGGATCCTCAAACTCTTTCTTTCCTCTCTCCTCGGTCCTCGGTCCTCCCGAACTCGACGCTATGTTAAGGGTGAGATCCGCGGCACCGGATCTCGAGTAACGGTTAACCTCATGTTTATGTATACACATACAAACGATGACATCCACAACATCATCGCACATACCATCACTCTATCACAACCCATGCATATGTATTGCCCCAGATGCGAGACAAATTGCACCCAGCATACGAGCCGATTGCACCCGGCATACGGACAGATTGCACCCAACGATTGCACCCAAGATACGTACATATTGCACCCAAGATACAAACATAACCTCTAACCACTATATGCATTCAAACAAGTATAACATCTATACAACACACCTACCACATATATGCATACCATAAACATCGAGTTAGTGTTACGATGCGCGAACGTACCTTCGTTGACGGTATTAAGCACGTTTACGGAAAACATCGTTTTGGAAAGAAAACAATAAACGTCTGTCGACACGTTGGACGGCGTAACGACAAACAAATCGAGTTTCGACGTCCTATAAGAGTAATATCACTTTTATTAGTGATTTGGTACTATATTCGGCATTTTGGGTAAAAATTACCATTTTGCCCCTATACCCTAATTGGCGGAATTTCGCGACACTTCGTTACTCGACAAATTTTCTTCCCGAAATTTTTCCAGAACTTCGACGCCATTTTGATTTTCGAAAATAAAGACTAAAATAGCCCTCCCATATGATACCCAATCATACTTGAAAATTTAAAGGCTATTCTAGCATTATAACACCTACTTGTGAAAGAACTACGAAGACTTCACTTTTCGGGGACTCGATCCCTACCATGTTTCTACCTCGTCGGGCATATATTTCAATGCAATGAGGCCTAAAAACAATAGTAGGAATCTCACTCCCTACTTGCTAAATCTATCTAACAATTCTACTAACTACCGAACTAAAGACTAAAGACCGAAGGACTTACCCGTTGAAGACTTCTGCAGAATTCTCCAGAGCCCTTCTCTCTTCTTTCTCTCTCTAGGTTCGAAAATCTCAAGAGGAAATGGTGTGAAAAACCAAAGGGAGGGGTGGGGTATTTATAGAAACTGGGGTAGGGTTTCGGCCGTCGGATCAACTTTGTGAGGAGCGATCTGGGCCGTCCAAAGCAACTTTTCAAAAACCCTCTTTTCCTTCTTCCCTTTCACACTTGGCCGAAATTCAGGCCCAAAAATAAATGGTTTGGCCAATGGGAGGTGGCCATGTGTCACCTTCCAGAAGCTTTTAGACCGATTTCCCCGATCGATACCCGATTCGCGTGATTTCGGAAAAATCTCAAAATTCTGGATTTACAACTTTGAAACCATTTCCTCACTCAGTAGAAATGTCAAAGTTAACCTAAATTTTGGTTCCATATAGGGCTCCAACTGTCCAGTTGAAGTTTCCTCGAAAACGTGTCCGATCGCGTCCGGTTTGAACGCATTTAAAAATCACCAACTTCTTGGAAAAATTCACCGATTCCAAATATGTCAAAATAAATTCAAACTCATGCCTAGATGTTGAGTTAGAATTTATTTTCCTTATATCCAAAAATATACCTATATGCATTTTCCCTATTTTGTTTTATTAGGAAATGCACAAACGACTTCAGATTTTCTCCCTAAGAGTATAACGGAAGACAAAATTCCACTGATCATTATTTTTCCCTGACTTTGGAAATCTCATTCCTAGATCTCTAGATAGGATCCGTTTCCTAATTATTAAATTACTATTCACCCTTTTTCACTTTAATTAATTATATTGTATAATATATGCAACTTGCAACAATAATTTTCATTTCATTTTTCATTTTTTTTTTATTTTCTGCCCATTTTTTCGTTTTGTTTTTTTATATATATTCATTTTTGATTTAATTATTTAATTAATTATTTAATTATTTTTACATAATTTTTATAGAATTTTCCCATTGGTCCATTCTTGCATTTAGTTTTAAAAATAACTAAACTCAATTATTTTTCTCAAAAATTTCCAATTAATTAGTAAATATACTTTTACTAATTTTCAACCATTCTCCACTAATTTTTGAGCTTTACATAATTATCTATGAATTTTCCTTTGCTTACGCTTAAGTAATTAGCCCAATATTACTTAATTACTTTCTTATCAATAGTTGATAATTTTCTTAATTATAACACCTCATTACCTCATAACTTTTACACTTGACACATTTGTTTCCATGTGTTCGTATTATCTTAGCATCTACGGGGTATTACGGTCATTTCCTTACTTTTTGAGTATTCTTCTACAATTTCTCCAAGTTTGTAACTTAATAAATTACCTAAATTAGGGACAATATCCTTCCCTATTTCAAATAGATTTTTACTTGCCTCTTTTATAGCTTTCACAGGGTATTTATAACCCATAATGTATTTAGGGACCTATTTGCAAATTTTCAAACGTCTTAGGGACCTAATTGCAAATTATCCTTTTTCAAGGGAAATTACCCTAACAACATGGTAAACTCAATACAAGGTGTTTGAGACCTCATATTCACCTATTTTTAATAGGTATTATTTACTCATTTTATGATTTTTACCCTAAGTCAGATTTTAGGGTATTACATTTCTCTCCAGTTAAACAAAATTTCGTCCTCAAAATTTGTACTCTACCCACTAAACTTTGTACTATCTAAACTCCGTCCTACTCGGACTTTGGACTATACGCGTCGGGTCCTTACTTTGTCGCCCCCGCTCCTCTTGATAATCGAGAATTCGCTTTGGTTTGACCATAAAGATCTTGTCATATCGTACCTTGATATATAGTGTCTCCCGTGGCTCATACACCGCGGTCAACACCACAAATACCAAAATGTCTCCTTGGACTACACCATGGCAACACAAGATACTTTAAATGTTTCCATGGTTCCCACACACCATGATAACACAAAATACCTCCTACTCAATGACACGATCACGGTCGAATTACTAAGAAACGTAGAAAACGTTAAGGAGGTTTGGTAAAGCTATCTAAAATCCGACAGAGCCAGGTTCTGATCCTGGGACTGTGGGTTAACGCATTCGAAATCGAGTTCTCCGCATCTCCTACATCTCGTTCGCTCCGGTTGGTTCGGAACTTGGTTGTGCTCGAGTTCAAGTATCGCTCTTACTTGAGGTTGTCTACCTCGTCCCCTACCTCGGCCTCTACCTTGGCCTCTACCTCGGCCTCTGGGAGCTCCGGCTCCTCTTACATTCGCCATGTCTCGTTCTTTTTCCTTTATTAAGGGAAACGTTAGATACAGGGAAGATATTCCGCATAACGTAGACTTTATCACAACAGTCTCTAGACTCTATCACACTTAGTATTTACATTGCTCCCGACTTTTATCACTCAAGTATTCACACTTGCTCCCGGCCTTTATCGTACTCACACATATAAACTCCACCGTACGTAGTATTCACATCGCAAGCACACACGCAACATTTCCGTCATCGATTCTCGTTGGTTCGCTCTACGTAGAAATGGGCACGGAAATACGTATCGGAAGTTCTACATGAGTCAAATACCGCATGTACGTATCTCTACTATTCTTGGAGTTTCATCCAGTGACCCGACTTGGATATAAGTTCTGGGTTAGAGTGATGTATCCACCAAAGTGGTACATCGATTCGGGATGGTATACCGGTTCAAGCTGGTATACCGAAACAGTGGTACACTGCGACTCGGGGCTATATCGGTACTCATTTTCAAAATATGCTCTTTAAAAGGCGTAGAGCCTAACTCCGTTACTCAAACCAATTGGCCAGGTAAGTGTCTATCATGGGAGCCTCACCGAGTTCACGGCGATTGATTGGCTTACCCACATAGACTAGCCTTGCCTTCGGCACCAATGGTTTGTATATAACATAGTTAGATCTATGCCAGGACAACTGCTCTGATACCAAAATGTAACATCCCAACTTTTCGAAAGCAGTATAAAATTTTTTCATTAGAGTAGAGCACCGGAACAAGAGTGTAAGCGATATATTGATATAAAATGCCCACTCTAGTTACATAAACGGTATATTAACCGAGAGCTTCCAAAAAGTAAAGGATAATAATGGAAAGTCTTCGGCCGGATCCTCAAACCTGCTGCTTTCCTCTCTCCTCGGTCCTCGGTCCTCCTGAACTTGACGCTATGTTAAGAGCTGAGATCCGCTATTGCCCCCAAAGATGCGAGACAAATTGCACCCGGCCTCTGATACGTACCGATTGCACCCAAAGATACGGACAGATTGCACCCAAGATACCAGCATCTGACATATTGCACCCAAAGATACAAACATAACCTCTAACCACTATATGCATTCAAACAAGATAACATCTATACAACACACCTACCACATATATGCATACCATAAACATCGAGTTAGTGTTACAAGATGCGCGAACGTACCTTCGTTGACGGTGATTCGGCACGTTTACTGGAAAACGGTCGTTTTGACAAAACGTGAAAACGAAACGTCTGTCGGACGGCGTAACGACGAAAAATCGAGAGTTTCGACGTCCTATAAGAGTAATATCACTTTTATTAGTGATTTGGTACTATATCGGCATTTTGGGTAAAAATTACCATTTTGCCCCTATACCCCTAATTGGCGGAATTTCGCGAAGATTTCGTTACTTCGACAAATTTTCTTCCTGAAATTTTGCCAGAACTTCGACGCCATTTTGATTTTCGAAAATAAAGACTAAAATAGCCCTCCCATATGATACCCAATCATACTTGAAAATTTAAAGGCTATTCTAGCATTATAACACCTACTTGTGAAAGAACTACGAAGACTTGACTTTCGGGGACTCGATCCCTACCATGTTTCTACCTCGTCAGGGCATATATTTCAATGCAATGAGGCCTAAAAACAATAGTAGGAATCTCACTCCCTACTTGCTAAATCTATCTAACAATTCTACTAACTACTGAACTAAAGACTAAAGACCGAAGGACTTACCCGTTGAAGACTTCTGCAGAATTCTCCAGAGCCCTTCTCTCTTCTTTCTCTCTCTAGGTTCGAAAATCTCAAGAGGAAATGGTGTGAAAAACCAAAGGGAGGGGTGGGGTATTTATAGAAACAGCGATCCAGGGCCGTCCAAAGCAACTTTTCAAAAACCCTCTTTTCCTTCTTCCCTTTCAAACTTGGCCGAAATTCAGGCCCAAAATAAATGGTTTGGCCAATGGGAGGTGGCCATGTGTCACCTTCCGAAGCTTTGGATCGATTTCCCGATCGGTACCCGATTCGCGTGATTTCGGAAAATCTCAAAATTCTGGATTTACAACTTTGAAACCATTTCCTCACTTAGTAGAAATGTCCAAGTTAACCTAAATTTTGATCCCATATAGGGCTCCAACTGTCCGAGTTGAAGTTTCCTCAGCGTGTCCGATCGCGTCCGGTTGAAACGCATTTCTGAAATTACCAACTTCTTCAGAAGAATTTACTGATTCCAAATATGTCAAAATAAATTCAAACTCATGCCTAGATGTTGAGTTAGAATTTATTTTCCTTATATCCAGAAATATACCTATATGCATTTTTCCCTATTTTGTTTTATTAGGAAATGCACAAACGACTTCAATTTTCTCCCTAAGAGTATAACGGAAGACAAAATTCCACCGATCATTATTTTACCTTGACTTTGGAAATCTCATTCCTAGATCTCTAGATAGGATCCGTTTCTAATTATTAAATTACTATTCACCCTTTTTCACTTTAATTAATTATATTGTATAATATATGCAACTTGCAACAATAATTTTCATTTCCTTTTTCATTTTTTTTTATTTTCTGCCCATTTTTTCGTTTTGTTTTTTTTTTATATATTTATTTTTGATTTAATTATTTAATTAATTATTTAATTAATTAAATAATTATTTTTACATAATTTTTATAGAATTTTCCCATTGGTCCATTCTTGCATTTAGGCTTTAAAATAACTAAACTCAATTATTTTTCTCAAAAATTTCCAATTAATTAGTAAATATACTTTTACTAATTTTCAACCATTCTCCACTAATTTTTTAGCTTTACATAATTATCTATGAATTTTCATTTGCTTACGCTTAAGTAATTAGCCCAATATTACTTAATTACTTTCTTATCAATAGTTGATAATTTTCTTAATTATAACACCTCATTACCTCATAACTTTTATACTGACACATTTGTTTCCATGTGTTCTGTATTATCTTAGTTTCTACGGGGGTATTTCGGTCATTTCCTTACTTTTTGAGTATTCTTCTACAATTTCTCCAAGTTTGTAACTTAACAAATTACCTAAATTAGGGACAATATCATTCCCTATTTCAAATAGATTTTTACTTGCCTCCTTTATAGCTTTCATAGGGTATTTATAACCCATAATGTATTTAGGGACCTATATGCAATTTTCAACATTTTAGGGACCTAATTGCAATTTATCTAATTTCAAGAGAAATTACCCTGACAACAAGGTAAATTCAATACAAGGTGCTCGAGACCTCATATTCACCTATTTTTAATATGTATTATTTACTCATTTTATGATTTTTACCCTAAGTCAGATTTTAGGGTATTACAGTTACCAAAGTATCCTCTTCCACAAAAATCATGTTAAAAGAACATTAATCATCTCCGAAAACCAAAAAAGTTACTATCTTGTTATTATGATCTATTACTCTATATTTTTAGAAAAGTAACTACTAAACTTTAAGAAAGTTATGATTATAATCTTAATAACCTTAGTAAGAAATTTTCCGTAACTTGGTATTAAATTTTTAAAATTTGACAATACTTTTGGACCTTGAAAATAATTTCATCATTTTTTTTGGTAAATTTAAATTTTTTAGATATTATATTCTCAAAAAAAAAAATTATTTAAAATATCATATTAAAAAATTCATCTATAGTAAAATATTGCATTCAAGTTATTTCCATAGTGACAGCAGTGTAGAGTGTGGAGGAAGCTAAACTAAAAGTACAAACGAAACCCAAATTTTGAACCATGACGTGGCATAATCTCGTTGGATAGAATTTTGCCCGCTAATAAGCATCACAACATTGACTTGAAACGAATGGCACATTGATTTGATGATGATTATGATCATGCATTAATAACCAAATATTCCTATTAAGTGGAATATTGAATATTGATGATGATTATGATGATGATTATGATGATATTGATCATGCATTAATAACCAAATATTCCTATTAAGTGGAATATTGAATATTGATGATGATTATGATGATATTGATGATGATTATGATGATATTGATCATGCATTAATAACCAAATATTCCTATTAAGTGGAATATTGAATATTGATGATGATTATGATGATATTGATGATGATTATTCCAATTTAGGGATTTTTCCTAGATTATTTATAATTTAAAATTTATGGATAAAATAAATCTTACTCTTGAGATGAAAACTAATTTAGAGAGAATGTTGTTAAAATCGAGAGCCCGGGAGGGGGTGTGAAGATCGTGAATTGTGGGATCGACACGGATCATAAGATCCTATTATCTAAGATATAAAGTTTTATATGTGTGTATGCATATAAAATAACTAATAAATATAATATAAAAGTAACAATAATAATAGAGTTGTCAACTTGACAATATATAAAATAAATTATAATATTTTGATCAGCATACTTATAAATAAATTACCTATACCAAACAAAAATTAAAAAAAGTAAAAAACCAAGCATGAGTTAAAAAAAGAAGTACAGAAATAAAATAAAAAGAACCTACTCCTATTCTTATGCTTTGTGAATCGAATGGCACGTTGATTTGATAAGGTGAGCTAAATCTCAGAACGAATGGGGGACCCACATAGACATATATTTAATTATTTAAACATAAAGGAGGGGCATAGAAATTTGTCAGAATTACAAAGAGGGTCATATATTTAAAAAGGCAATGGGATCATGGGAGGTTGCGGTGGGGCTAAGACAAGAATTTGAAATTTACAGAGGAGGCAGGGAGGGGTATATTCGTCATGAGATACATTTAAAGCTTACCTGGCCCTTCTTCTTCTGCAACTTTCACTCCCCATTTATTTATATACTGTTACCAAGTCCACCTTTCCCAGGTAAAGTCGACTAATTAACTCCTGCTCGTATGCGGAAGTTCTTATTAGAGAGTGGAACTGTGGAAAGCATTGAAAGCTAGGGGTGGAATCAGGCCAGGCCAGGCTTGACCCTTAACAGGCCAGGCCTGTCTCGCATGGAAGTGGCCTGAGCCTGGCCTGTGGCCTGTTACAGGCTTGTTTTTCGGCCTGAGCCTGGCCTGTATACAGGCCTGGCCTGGCCTGTTAAGGCCTGTATTTTTTAAAAACAGAGGTTCACAACCCATAATTATCACCAGAGGTTCACAATGCCACTTAACATATATGGCAACAGCAAAAAACCAGTAATCATCAACAAAAGTGCCAATGAACCAGATATTGGTTTCATACCAAAATATGGGATACATATGAAACTCCTGAACAAACTGCATCCATGATGGTACAATCACAATCATGACAAATCCAAGGGAAGTGAAAAATACAACAGATTTTCCAATCTCCTTGTGTCTTGCTTCTGGTGAAGCAGCTTTGATGGACCATTCCCATATTTGGATAATATATTTAAAAGCTAATGAATACAGTAGAAGGCCAAGCAGCAATCCCTGAAAGAAGAGTAACAATTTTAAAAACAACAAAATGAACAAATTTTTTAATCAACATACTAATGGAAGCACAAGATGGAAAAGTTCTGAGAAAAACAACAAAATATCCCTTGATCAACATACTGAGATATGATTATCTAGTGCTGGTAATAGATCTTCCATACATAATAATCAAAGGGAAGTTGAATAGCAACCCAAAACAATTTCCAGATTGCACCCCAAATAACTCAAAAATTTTGCAATTATCAATACACACATTTGCAGCAAAACATATATACAGGTATGTATGTATCGCACTCTTCCATTCCCTCTACCAAAACCTCCGACACCATAAAACCTGGAACAACTACCCTTGTTTCAGCAATCAAAGGATAAAAGCAATTTATGTAAATTGGAAGGTTTCTCTTTCCCATAGAAGCTAACTGTGGCACCAATAGAGGATTCTTAGAACTTAGAAGACTTATCAAAACATAATGCAGCCATGAAATGGCCCCTGACCCTGATCAAATGTCAGGAATTTAATAATAGATCATAACCAAAGACAATCCAAATGGCGAAAGATATTTTTATCTTTCTTGACAATACGTCCATTGAAATGGCCCCAAAAATCAAGTTGAACGATGAGTGCATTACCCATTCCCATTTGAGATATCCAAAACTACTCAAAAATTACACATTTTCGCACTTACAAATCACAATGACCAGGTCACTTAATTTAAGAAACACATATTTTCTATACTTACACAAACCTTGAGCATACCAAATATGAAAAATTAAACAGAAAAAAACCGATTGAAGCTATGAGAGTGGGAAAGGGGAAATTCCCAAATGTTGTTCATATGAAACTACAGGTTCAATCTATTCCCATACCGTAATCATTTAGGAACTTCTTGTGCCGATCATAAGCATTGAGCCCTCGAATATGTGCCTGGTATTGCCTACAATAACATCAAAATTAAAAAGGAATTACTACTTAGGCAGGAAATCGAGTGTAATAACACGGAAAAATAGGGGAATCAAAATTGCTGAGCTTGAGATGCGCGACAGCGGAAATGATTTAGGGCTGAAGGTGAGAGCTTGACTGAACCACCACAAGCGGAAATGATTTAGGGCTGACGGTGAGAGCTTGAGACGTGCGACGGCGACGGTGAGAAGCCGAGTGTGACGACGGAAATGCAAATCGATTTAGGAATTAGGGTTAGGGATTTTTTTTTGACTACCTTGGGAGTGAGTGTGAGAGCGAGAGCGGGAGTGAGTGTGAGGGATAGAGACGATGGCAGCGGCCGAATGTCGAAGAAGAAAGAAGGTTAGGGTTGTTGTGTCACTGGGAGGGGTAGAGACGATGGCAAGATCTATCGGTTCAAGGAAGAGACTTGGCTATTTTTAGAAACGTGTCACAATCAGGGAGGATAGAGAATTATTAAATGTGAAATTACAATTATACCCCTATAACAGGCCGGCCTGACAGGCCTAACAGGCTCATGAAGAGGCCTAGGCCTGGCCTGTTTAGATAAACAGGCCTTAAAAAAGGCCTAGGCCTGGCCTGTTAGCCTGACAGGCCAGGCCTGTTCAGGCCGGAAACAGGCCAGGCCACAGGCCCCTGACAGGCCCCTGACCTTTTTCCACCCCTATTGAAAGCCCAGCAACAACAGGTTCTGAAAACAGCAACACAGCGTGGGTTTTCTTTTTTTCTAATTTAAAAAGCGCAACAGATCTTGCGATGCCAGTGATTTTACGATTTGCCCGTCGATCCTAGCGTTCTAGTTCAATTTGCGATTTCTGTGGCTAACTTGATCGTTGGGTTTCAACATATCGCGATTTCGTGCGATCCTACGAGGTAGATCGCGATTTTCAGAACAGTGAGCCTGCCTCAACCCTCAATCACTCAAACGCTTCTTCGCCCCCCTATGGCGCCATCACCTCGGCGCTCACGCAAGCGGAGGACACCACATGGAACGATCACGGTGGAGGATGACGACGGCGAAAGATCCCAGAGAAAGACGAGAACGGAGGATGGCGTACTGCGGACGACGAGCACGGCAGTTTCTCCTGAACAGGTCTGTCTTACGATCCTATTGTGTATAAATTTCTTATTCCTGTTGATTGCGAAACCTTTCATCTGTGAAATTCTTCTTTTTATCAGTCTACGCTAATGGATAGCAACGCATCATATCTTCCTCAAGAAATTGTCACAAATATTCTCAAACGACTTCCCGTGAAATCCTTAATCCGATTTCAATGTGTATGCAAAGATTGGAAGAATCTCTTCAAAATCCCATCTTTTATCGCAGAACACGTCCGCCATTCCACCCAGCAAGACTCCATTCTTCCTTTCAAGTGCCGGGACCGGGACTATTTATGTTTGATCAATCGTGATATGCAAGTCCTTAAATATGAGACTCCACCTCAACCTTCCTTAGTGGATCGCTGCGATATCATCGGTTCCAGTAATGGCTTGCTCTGTCTCGACTATAAATCTTCTTTTATTTTGTGGAATCCAGCAACTAGAGAGGTCCTCCGGGAGCCCAAAGTGCCTGGGATTTGCCAGGTAGGATTTGGTTTCAGTCCAATTGTTAATGATTATAAGATAGTGACACTCTCTGTTTCAAGGCTGGATGGTGTTGAGGTTTATTCAGTGCAAGTGTTTTCAGTAAGCACAGGGTCATGGAAAGAAGTTGAGAAATTAAAGGGTATAAATGCGGCTTTTGTTGCTCCTGGTTTCAGTGTTGATGGAGCAATATTTTGGTTTGGCTTCTGCAACCCTACAGAACGTCGTCTAATTTCATTTGACATAGCAGCGGAATCATTCGCATTGATACCAATTCCTAGATCTGCCCATGTTACAAGTGCAAGTACGCTTACTGCGTATGAGAACAAACTGGCTATGCTTTCTACAACTAGGGTTGAATACAAGAGTGGGATTGAAAGCCCCAAATCATTTTCCTCGAATTTTGTCATTAAGTTATGGGTGATTGAGAAGTGTGCAGATACATCAGGAGAGAGATGGATTTGGACTCAAGTATATACAAGCAACCGCTTTCCCGATCCTGGTTTCTTTATAATTCCAATGACTATTTGGGGAAATGAAATTGTTGGATTGGGAATTCCTAAAGGAGAAAAAGTACTTGCTTTCTACAATCTTCATACTAATGAATTTAAGGCGTTCGACCTGGGCAAATATTTCATTCGAAGAGTAATTTGGCATTATGCAGAAAGCCTTGTGTCGGTTCGCAACGTTCACATTGAAGCTTCTTCATCCTAAATCCAAGTTACTATATTGCACATGTGGTGGAAATGGATCTATATATTATTTGTTTAGATACTTTTGTTTATGTATGGTTAACATTCTTTTGGGATGTTATCTAAAGTATGTATATGATGAAAGCATGTATGTGATACCAGATATTTATTCAATGTTTGTCCTATTTATAATCTTTCGTTTCTAAGTTTTCTTTCAAAGATAGATATATAGTCTTTGACCTATTTGTCAAATTTCAATCTGTGTAAAGATTTATTATCGTATTGTCATTTTTCTTCAATTTACATGCCATTTTGCTTGCCAAAATCATTTCTTCACGATTTTGCAAACTTGTGACATTCATTGATATACATTACTCTTGTTTTTCTTTCGAAAGAAAAAAATATACGCGTTGAAGCCAACAAAGCTTGACATAATTCCTTTAAACATGATGTTTTGGCCTTGAACTAAGTTGTGTGCATAAAAAAGGTTTTTATTGGAAGAGGCAAAACCCACTTTGGTGGTCTTTACTTTTAGAGAGGATTAGTCTTTAGGGGTTGAAGGATGCCGTCGAATGCTTAAAAAATGATTGAAACTACATATATGCCTTTTTATCCTTGTAAAAAATGTTGTATCTAATAAACAAAGACACAAGTATCACCTTAGATAGTTTTCTTGTATTGTTACTTTGGTGTTAGTTCAATTGCCTTAAGTTAACTTGTAAGAAGTATCTTAGTGAGCCTGACCTCTACTTCCATTAGATTGTTGGTTTTTCTTAAAAACTTCAATAATAATAAAAAAAAGATAGTTTGTATTTTCAAAAATTTGTTGACCATGTCAGATTCCAAAATCCCCCCATCAACAAGGGACAAGTAATGAATAACAGCATGGCCAAAATAAAATGTAATATGCCACTACTAATAAAAAATTCTCTGGTTGAACCTACCTACAAATATCCCCATGCACTAACTTTATGGGCCGTGTTGATACTCTGCAACTTTATAATCTCCCAATTCATGGAACAGAGAAGGATCAAGCATACAGTCCTCAAACAGATTGGACTGAAGGAGACTAGCAATTGAAAAATGAATTAACAAAAGCACATCAAACATGAATGAGAAATTAGGGTAGAAGCATCGGTTACACTCACAAAACTGCATCAGCTTCATTGATGGAAAGCAATAATCCCTTTTTAGAATTCTTAGCAACCTATGATCTCAGGGGAGCAACATCTCCTTCAGTCATCCATGCATTGTCTAGTCCCTGAATTAACATATTGGAAAAAAAATTAAAAAGACAACCAATTCAAAATGTAAGGTAACTTCGAATGACTTGGTCATTACCCCAGGATATCTTGTAATCTATTGACAAATGGAAAATATAAATTTCAAAAAATAAGAAAAAAATTGCATATATTTTATACTAGCATCGGTTAATATTTCCAATTATTATTACAATATGAACCATAAAATTTAACCTGTCCTGTCAGGTATTAAGTTAAAGTGAATAGAGTGAAATTATTGAAAACTAAAATGACAAGAGAAGTAGAATATCATCTAGATTAACGAGCCAACTCTCTAGAGGTCGTTGTTTTCCCTGTTCTTGGAGGCCCATAAAAAAAGCGTTTTTGATTTTTGATGAAAGAGAGTTTAAAATTGAGGGCTCACAATTTTGCTTTTGTTAAAAATCCTGTGTTTGCTTTAGTGGTGGAAGGAATAGGGAGGGAGGGAGGAGGTTGGAGAGAGAAATCTCTGAAGATTTGTCTCCCATCAGGAAAAAAAAAAAGGGGCGAATTGGTGAAATGATTATGAAAAGCCAACATGCGAACTTGCAATTGAATATGAAAATGATTATGAAGAAGTGGGTGAAGTGATTTTGATATTATGTTTGATAGTGATGATCTTGATGGTGCTGCTGATAAGAGCCATGAAGCACACTTGAAGGAACCCACATCAGAAAAGGAATATCAGAGTTCATTTAAGAGAAAGGGAAAAGAATTATATCAAAAAAAAGAAAGGGAAAAGAAAATGGGTTGGAATTTCTAGTGGGTAATATCACATATCATATGATTTGTAAGCTTTATAACCTAATGACACAATTACTTCTTTAGAAATGAAAAATCACGAGTTCTAAATTAATAACTTAGACCATTAGATGTGTTTGGTTTGAGGGGAGGGGGTTTTTCCTCCCCCATTGGTGTGAAAAGTCATAATCTAAAATTTTTATGCGAAAAACGATACAAAAAGTTATATAATTTATAGGTATATCTAACTTTTCACACAAAGGGGAAAAGAAAACCCCCTCCCCTTTCCTCAAATCAAACACATCTTGATGTCTATTCCTTTAATTTTTTTAAAGAAAAAACTGAAACTAATAAGAATTAACTATCCTCAAGTATATACAAGCAACCCCCTTCCCGATCCTGCTTTCTTTTTAATTCCAATGACTATTTGGGGAAATGAAATTGTTGGATTTGGAGTTCCTGAAGGAGAAAAAGCTCTTAGTTTCTGCAATCTTCATACTAATGAATTTAAGATGTCGGCCCTGGGCGAATATTACATTGAAAGAGTAATTTGGCATTATGCAGAAAGCCTTGTGTCGGTTCGCAACGTTCACATTGAAGCTTCTTCATCCTAAATCCTAGTTACTATATTGCACATGTGGTGGAAATGGATCTATATATTATTTGTTTAGATACTTTTGTTTATGTATGGTTAACATTCTTTTGGGATGTTATCTAAAGTATATGATGAAAGCATGTATGTGATACCAGATATTTATTCAACAAACAACAATGCCCCGCGCGTTGCGCGAGTGCAACATCTACAACACTTAAAATAAATGTTGCCCTTTAATTCATCAACCTCCAGTCAACAAAGTTTTCCTGCAATCATGTATATATCTTGCAACATTTTGTACAATTATGAACTTCTTAGCTCATCAACTAATCTTTGTAGCTCTAAGATAATTTATAGGAGAAAATTTTTATAAAATAAATAATACCAGTTACAAAATACAGTCACATATCGGCATTGAAGTAGCTAGATCACCTTTTTGCACTATATGTATTTCAATAAAATTATTAAAGTAAAACTGTCAGTTACCATAACATATCTTTATACTTCATTAACCAACTATACACTTCATTGCTCCTATAGCTACCCGATTATCAAGCATGCACTTAGTTGAGTGAAATTATACAAAATAAGATTTGAAAATTTTAAAATGTCAACTCAATTCACTTTTCAATAAAACTTGTCTATCACTCAACAAATCTTAAAATCCCCTGTAACAACCACCAACTTGAAACTAAATTCATGTTCTACAATGTCAAACTTCTCCATTGCGCGAATTGAAAAAAATTACTAAGCCCTAAATCATGATCTAGACCATGAATTCTTACATACCATATCTTCATATTTCAAAGGCAATACATAATGCTTTGAATATGTAAACACTACCCCAAAATACAAAAATGCAGCGTATCCACAACGCAAAAATTACATAGTCAAAACCTAACTACATAATAAAACACACTACATTTCAAAAAGTCCATCAAAGCTTTCACATCTTCTCCTGCTTAATTGACTTGTTTGGCTTTGCATATGTCTTAGAAGGAGAACTTGGCACAACAGCTCCAGACTTCGAGTTCTCAGCAACAGGCTTCTTATGGGAAATAGAAACTTCCTCGAGTTCCACATATAGGGAGTTGTCAACAACTGTGACAACAACCTCAGTACCCCTGGACTCATAGCTTCAACAGTTGCATTTTTCACATAAACAATGTCTTTATCCTCCTCAATAGCTAATGCACTTGGTCCTCCAGCCTACTCAATAAATAGAGAAATCACTATTTAAAACAACAAATACATTGATCAACCTAACCAAACATAAAATGAAATAACTAAACTTGAACTACAGAAACAACTTCATTAAAATCATCATTTAAATCAGCACATTCAACATATGTGGCAACCGAAACACTTGAATTTGGGTGATCATTATTATATCTATTCAACTTTATCTTCAAAAGTATCTTCCTCTCAACCAACTGTTCCACCTCTTTAGGAAATGCAAAACATAATCTTCCTACATATAAGAAACAAACAATATATAAGCAACCTCAAAGAAACCATCAAATATAACTAAACTCAATATCCATACCTACTCAGAGGTGATCTCAGGGTACACAGGCAACATACTCGTATTCTTCTATTTTTAAATTTTTATGTACATTTTTGTGTGCATCATGTAGCCAATGAGGTACAATGTGTGCTAGTCTACTAGTTCCTTAACAGAGAGTTACTCTATCCACAATTTAAATAAATAAATATCATAGACACCTCAAGTCATAAGGAAGCGAGCAGCAGAACAATAGACATCAAACTCATCATCTGAAGCATTTTATATTTATGAAATGATTACTGTATTGCAGAAACACCTGAAGTTCCTCCTGGTTCAGAGGTTAATATTACAGAAAAATAATGAAGAAAATTACCTTCCCATTGGAATCAAAATCAAACGATGACAGCACAGTTCCCTTGATGAAGTTCACTCCTTTTGATCTGTAATAATCTTCATAGAAGTTTGCAATCTTTGAAGTGAACAAACGACCCACTGTAGAATCAAAACCACATCTAAGTCATGCATATCATGTAATCTTGAAATTACAGGGGCAAAATGTTTCTAGCGGCATCACGTTTAAACTTATGACACATGCAAACTGACATAATCACATGCAAGCACTAGGTTAACATGATGTACTAGTACAAAAAATTAGGCCACTAAGAGACTAGTTTCAATACCCGAGCACCTGTAGCAATGATGAGAATCTTGTAACTTATAGTCTCTCCAGCTACTGTTAATAATGTCTTACGCTTCACATCACCAGACTTGACTCGTGTTCCAAGAACTAATTCAATACCTGGCAAGGACATAGAAGCGGTGAGAAGTAGGTATTCAGGGAGGAATATCCTTAATCTACAGAATTAATGTTTTTCGAAAAAACATGAAACCATCTGATCAGAAATAAAAATGACTAGCTGAAGAAAAGGGTTAGAAATTTTAAAAAGAAAACCACCATATAGTGGCATTCATTAGTCAGGCCCCGTCCATGAAATGCAGGAAGCCGTGCAGGGGCTGTACATTTGAGCAGCATCTCAGAAACTATTTAACACCTAAGCTAATAGAGTAAATAGAAAAGGACAATACAATGAAAGAAAACATGAAGTACAGCTATCTATCATCCTCAAAGCATAGAGAATAATAGAGTAAATAGAAAAAGACAATACGATGAAAGAAAACATGAAGTACAACTATCTATCATCCTCAAAGCATAGAGAATTCAATTTTATGGGGCAACATCTTGGATTGACAAACACAATTCAAATTAGAATAATTACATTATTGAAAAGAAAAGAAAAGAAAAACAGGATGTCAAAATATGAGGTGCACATGAATTCAACTTTTGAGGATATTTGTAAATGTACAACGTATCAAAACATAATATAGCTTACTTCTCTATATTCATTAGTAGACCTACTTAAAAACTATTGAATATTTGATGTCTATAGAAGGTATTAAAACCAATATACAGTTCCCAAAAAGAAGTAGCCCTCTAACAATGAAATGAAAAACTTGACAGATGAATAGAGAATGTTTAGAAAATAGCTGGTCTTAAAGTTTGCAAAGTTCATATAATGCTCAAAGAAGCTATCAAAAATGAAAGAATGCATTAGTCGATTTATGAAGGAACAAACAGGGAGATTGGGAAGCTATCAAAGTTCCTATGCACACATTGGTCGCAAGACAGTTACAGATGTTAAAAATTACTTCAAGTTGAAAGCTAGAATCAGTGAAGCTAGGAAACATAATTGATAAACTAAATTCAGAGAGAAAAGGAAGAGTACCTTTAACAAATGCCAAACTACCGAGACTAAGATAGCTGTATTTGCCTCAGACAACGCAAAATAACTGGTTTCAACTTTCAACAGTCAAGAAGGTAAAAGATTTTAGAGAAGCTGAAAATCCAAATTTCTTTAGCAGAGGAAACTATGCATACTCTTAACATTTCAACTGATTATATGTAAGAAAGGTATGAAAAGAGATGGATCAAAGACCAGAGTAACTTCAAGTTGAACATAGTTTTTCTTTTTCCTCTCATCAATACTGGTGATTTGAAAAAAAAAGGAATATATGATTGAGTTTGTAAGACAAGAAAATATGTGGAAGCAAGGAAAGCTTGAAAGACCTGAGCAGCAACTTGAGACTGATTGTATTCTCCTTTCCTTCCCCAGTCTCCAATAACCACAAAGCTAAGAGAGCCATGACTTTTTATTGGGATACATGTAAGGATGGCCTGCACATATTCAAGCAATAATGGCGTGAGCAGAAAGTACAAATACAACAATTTAAGGAATACAGCTAATGTTTGAAGTTGTTGAATCATCTAATCTACAAGGATATGGGATACCTCAAGAACAGTTAAAATAAACTTGTATCTAGACATCATGAGTTTACAACTGCGTACAGACACCCAATGGTCTTCCCTTTTGTCACATGAAAGGGAAAAAGATGAACAGACTCTAAATTAGAGACATTCAAATTCAAAATAAAGTCGGATGTTTCCATACTAAATTGCCCACATCAACCCGTTAAACAGCTCAACTTGCATACTTCAACTAATAATCAAAACTAAATGCATATCTTACTCTTAGAACTACATTTAAAACAAAAAAATACACGAAGCGAAACTAAATCCAGATGAGTCAGCCCGATTCTATCCGAACACGCCAATTAAATCAAAATAAAAACAAATGATCGAGAAGCAGGACATACTTTACGAACATAACCATGTTCGCTCTCCTTCTCAGAATCTTCGAAGGTGGTCAAGCGAGCTCCGTAAATAGCCAGCATTCTGAAGCAGATATGAGTAAAGGGACGTACCGTCTGAGAATCTTCAACTTGTCTTCCCTCCCGATCTTCGACTTCGCTCAGAAGAAGAAGGAAAGCGGAGAACAACGTTTAAGCAAAGGACAGCTTTTGCAAATCCGAAAGAGCAGGTGGGAGATAAGAAATGAAAGGGAGGGGATGCAAACTTAAATTGAAAGAGAGAGAACATTGACGGAGGGAATTTCAAAATTGAAAACCAACGTTGATTTGCATATGAAGCCGAACCAAGCCACACTGTTGAGCCAACACTGTTTAATTAAACAGTGTTTGTGAGTGTATAAACAGTGAACGGCTCATTTCCCTATTCCTATTAAGGATATATTGATGATGATGATGATGATGATGATGATGATATTGATATTGATTCCCCAGTCTCCAATAACCACAAAGCTAAGAGAGCCATGACTTTTTATTGGGATACATGTAAGGATGGCCTGCACATATTCAAGCAATAATGGCGTGAGCAGAAAGTACAAATACAACAATTTAAGGAATACAGCTAATGTTTGAAGTTGTTGAATCATCTAATCTACAAGGATATGGGATACCTCAAGAACAGTTAAAATAAACTTGTATCTAGACATCATGAGTTTACAACTGCGTACAGACACCCAATGGTCTTCCCTTTTGTCACATGAAAGGGAAAAAGATGAACAGACTCTAAATTAGAGACATTCAAATTCAAAATAAAGTCGGATGTTTCCATACTAAATTGCCCACATCAACCCGTTAAACAGCTCAACTTGCATACTTCAACTAATAATCAAAACTAAATGCATATCTTACTCTTAGAACTACATTTAAAACAAAAAAATACACGAAGCGAAACTAAATCCAGATGAGTCAGCCCGATTCTATCCGAACACGCCAATTAAATCAAAATAAAAACAAATGATCGAGAAGCAGGACATACTTTACGAACATAACCATGTTCGCTCTCCTTCTCAGAATCTTCGAAGGTGGTCAAGCGAGCTCCGTAAATAGCCAGCATTCTGAAGCAGATATGAGTAAAGGGACGTACCGTCTGAGAATCTTCAACTTGTCTTCCCTCCCGATCTTCGACTTCGCTCAGAAGAAGAAGGAAAGCGGAGAACAACGTTTAAGCAAAGGACAGCTTTTGCAAATCCGAAAGAGCAAGTGGGAGATAAGAAATGAAAGGGAGGGGATGCAAACTTAAATTGAAAGAGAGAGAACATTGACGGAGGGAATTTCAAAATTGAAAACCAACGTTGATTTGCGTATGAAGCCGAACCAAGCCACACTGTTGAGCCAACACTGTTTAATTAAACAGTGTTTGTGAGTGTATAAACAGTGAACGGCTCATTTCCCTATTCCTATTAAGGATATATTGATGATGATGATGTTTGTCCTATTTATAATCTTTGGTTTCTAAGTTTTCTTTCAAAGATAGATATATAGTCTTTGACCTATTTGTCAAATTTCAATCTATGTGTAAAGATTTATTATCGTATTGTCATTTTTCTTCAATTTACATGCCATTTTGCTTACCAAAATCATTTCTTCACGATTTTGCAAACTTGTGACATTCATTGATATACATTACTCTTGTTTTTCTTTCGAAAGAAAAAAATATACGCGTTGAAACCAACAAAGCTTGACATAATTCCTTTAAACATGATGTTTTGGCCTTGAACTAAGTTGTGTGCATAAAAAAGGTTTTTATTGGAAGAGGCAAAACCCACTTTGGTGGTCTTTACTTTTAGAGAGGATTAGTCTTTAGGGGTTGAAGGATGCCGTCGAATGCTTAAAAAATGATTGAAACTACATATATGCCTTTTTATCCTTGTAAAAAATGTTGTATCTAATAAACAAAGACACAAGTATCACCTTAGATAGTTTTCTTGTATTGTTACTTTGGTGTTAGTTCAATTGCCTTAAGTTAACTTGTAAGAAGTATCTTAGTGAGCCTGACCTCTACTTCCATTAGATTGTTGGTTTTTCTTAAAAACTTCAATAATAATAATAAAAAAGATAGTTTGTATTTTCAAAAATTTGTCGACCATGTCAGATTCCAAAATCCCCCCATCAACAAGGGACAAGTAATGAATAACAGCATGGCCAAAATAAAATGTAATATGCCACTACTGATAAAAATTCTCTGGTTGAACCTACCTACAAATATCCCCATGCACTAACTTTATGGGCCGTGTTGATACTCTGCAACTTTATAATCTCCCAATTCATGGAACAGAGAAGGATCAAGCATACAGTCCTCAAACAGATTGGACTGAAGGAGACTAGCAATTGAAAAATGAATTAACAAAAGCACATCAAACATGAATGAGAAATTAGGGTAGAACTGTAGAAGCATCGGTTACACTCACAAAACTGCATCAGCTTCATTGATGGAAAGCAATAATCCCTTTTTAGAATTCTTAGCAACCTATGATCTCAGGGGAGCAACATCTCCTTCAGTCATCCATGCATTGTCTAGTCCTTGAATTAACATATTGGAAACAAAATTAAAAAGACAACCAATTCAAAATGTAAGGTAACTTCGAATGACTTGGTCATTACCCCAGGATATCTTGTAATCTATTGACAAATGGAAAATATAAATTTCAAAAAATAAGAAAAAAATTGCATATATTTTATACTAGCATCGGTTAATATTTCCAATTATTATTACAATATGAACCATAAAATTTAACATGTCCTGTCAGGTATTAAGTTAAAGTGAATAGAGTGAAATTATTGAAAACTAAAATGACAAGAGAAGTAGAATATCATATAGATTAACGAGCCAACTCTCTGAGGTCGTTGTTTTCCCTGTTCTTGGAGGCCCATAAAAAAAGCGTTTTTGATTTTTGATGAAAGAGAGTTTAAAATTGAGGGTTCACAATTTTGCTTTTGTTAAAAATCCTGTGTTTGCTTTAGTGGTGGAAGGAATAGGGAGGGAGGGAGGAGGTTGGAGAGAGAAATCTCTGAAGATTTGTCTCCCATCGGAAAAAAAAAAAAGGCGAATTGGTGAAATGATTATGAAAAGCCAACATGCGAACTTGCAATTGAATATGAAAATGATTATGAAGAAGTGGGTGAAGTAATTTTGATATTATGTTTGATGGTGATGATCTTGATGGTGCTGCTGATAAGAGCCATGAAGCACACTTGAAGGAACCCACATCAGAAAAGGAATATCAGAGTTCATTTAAGAGAAAGGGAAAAGAATTATATCAAAAAAAAGAAAGGGAAAAGAAAATGGGTTGGAATTTCTAGTGGGTAATATCACATATCATATGATTTGTAAGCTTTATAACCTAATGACACAATTACTTCTTTAGAAATGAAAAATCACGAGTTCTAAATTAATAACTTAGACCATTAGATGTGTTTGGTTTGAGGGGAGGGGTTTTCCTCCCCCATTGGTGTGAAAAGTCATAATATAAAATTTTTATGCGAAAAACGATACAAAAAGTTATATAATTTATAGGTATATCTAACTTTTCACACAAAGGGGAAGAGAAAACCCCCTCCCCTTTCCTCAAATCAAACACATCTTGATGCTATTCCTTTAATTTTTTTAAAGAAAAAACTGAGACTAATAAGAATTAACTATCCTCTTATAACTAATTTTCTCTCATTATATTGATTATCAAAGAGGAAATTTATAAGTTTATAATTTGGAGAAACCCAGTTAAGAAAAACTTGAAGAGTATCAAAATCCTTTTAGCAAACAGATTAAAATTGCTTTATCATTGCTTGCTTGGTAAAACTGAGAGTTCATTACCAGAAAGATGAGATAGAAGGATAATGAAATGTGAAGCCAAAACGAAAGAAAGCTATGGAGGACCAAAGATGAATGATCCTCACAAAGCAACTCAAAAGGAGCACATGACATGAGGCTGAGCCCTTAAGTTTTGAACTTAGGACCCGTTTGTTACAAAGAAAGTTTGGGGAGGGAAATGGAAGATCCCAATCTTCCTATGGATTTTGGGTGTTTGTTACACAGAAAATTCAGTCAGCATCTTCTAGTGAGGGTCCATCTTCCCTTATTTGAGGGAAGATGTTTTCCATCCGAAAATGGAAGGAAAGCTGTCATCTTCCCAGGAAAATGGTTTTTTGACAGATTTACCCCTGAAATTCAAATTTGGCGGGAAGTTCGAATTTGGCGGGAAAGATCAAATTTGGTGGGAAAGTTCAAATATGGCGATTTTTTTTTTTTTCACAAGTTCAAACTTAACAAAAATATATTTTAGCAACAAAAAAAAAATCTTTTTTATTTTGAATTAATTTCTTTTGAGGGTAAAATAGACATTTCCTAATTCTTTACCAACTACCACCTTTTCATTTTCTTCATACCAAACAACTCAAGCCATCTTCCCTCATCTTTCAAATCTTCATTTCCCTCCTCTAAAGTTCTTTTCCCTCCCCACCAATTCTTTGTAACAAACGGGTCCTTAGCGTAAAGGTCCTCACGTGAAAGCATCAAATTCCTATCACTGTGAGGAGGAAGGAATGAACTAATTATTGCTTGTGAAGCACAAGGTACAACTTGTTTACACTTTGGCTATGCCACACATTAATCAATAAGCCTATCCAAGTTAGCAGTAATAATTTACTGGGTTAAATCTACTCTAGGTTCTTATACTTTTTGACTAGTTTTGGTTTCGACACATAAGCCACATCAATCATAATTAGTGGTACACATCAACCTACTTAACGGTGTTAATGTCGTATCATCAAAGTTAATACTACCTCTGTTCCTAATTATAAGACCGGATTAACTTCTTTTAGAGAGATTAAGGAAACTAAATAAGTTATTTAATCATATTATATGTTGTGTATTCTTTGATTATATTTTAGTTTATTAGTCAAATTAATTAGTTTGGAGAAAAAAATCAAAATACAAATACTTTAAAATAATTTAATTAGCTCTTAATTTCTCCAAAAAAATTAACTTAGTCTTATAATTAAGACCGCATGAAACATCATTAAGCTTGGATCCCACTCCTTATGAAACCAACATTTTGGATAGTGTAAAGCATAGGGACGAAAAAGTAAAAACAATGAAGAGAAAGTATAAGGACAAAAACTAAAACTTGTTAAAAACATGGGGACACAAAAAGTGAGTTTAACCCTAATTTATATCTCTTGACATGTCTGCATCCTCAAATTTTATTTTAATTTTTTTCCTTTCAATTTTTCTTCCATTATGTGTGCCAAATGAACTCCAAGCTGGGGGCACACTTCAACCTGGTCCCAATAATGATCCACATAACACTTAAGATTTAGACCCAGCCAAAGATAAGATAAGAAGAAACATGCTACACTCAAAAGTTGTCTCAAATAAACATATAACAAGTAAACCCCACTAAAAAATATGACCAACAACAGACTTGGGTCTCCTTATATTCGATAGTTTTTTTGCATCTGAATTTATGAAGAAAAGTAAGGCTCAATCTGAAAGAATGAAGTACACCTGGTTAAGATGTGATATAATCTGTAGTAATTTTCACCTTTTTAACCAAAAATGTCCTCAGTGATAAATGATTCTTCTGTATCAGTACTTGTTACAGGTGTTTGAAGTTGCTCGTAGTTCAATTGTCTGGAAGCTTCATATAATGCTATGCCAACACTTACAGACAGATTCAAACATCTAACATAAGTTTCAACTATTGGGATTCGGATAGTACCACCACCATAAGGTTCAGAATTGCACTCTTGCAGGGCTTCAGCAGGCAAGCCACCCTTCTCGGAACCAAATAAAAGATAATCCCCTTTTCTGTAAGAAAAATCCTGCAAGGTAAAGCAAAATTAGATATTAGTAAATTATAAAAATTCTTAATTTTTTTTTGAAATTATACCAACCACCACTTTATACTCAAAATTAACACGCTTTTTGTCAGAAAAAAAGAAAATGAGATGGACCACTCCAAAGCTTTGCAAACATGATGCAAATTTCTCTTATATTTTTTAAAACTCACATGAATCTCCAGGAACAGGAAAAATCAAATTATCAGGGGAAGTTTGTGCATATTTTGGAAGTAAAGAAGTTTCTGCATTTTTTGATCTTTCTAGGAAGGTTTGTGTCATGTAGATGCTGACATGCTGTTTTTGGGACCTTTGTATTGATTTAGAGAAAATAGGGAGTTGTATAATTTTGGCAAAATTTAGAAGAGGTTTGAATTGATTTTGAAAATAGAAATATTAATAGAATTTCACGTGTGTAATTTACTCTTAAAAACTATAATAGACTTCAGTTTAACCTTCTAACTGAATTTGTGATTCATTTAGTGCAAAAGCAAAAGCCAATATAGCCAAATAGTTACAAGTTTTGTCCACGTTGGCTTAGTTCTTTGTCCTTATGGTAGTATTAGTATACCTGCATTTATTCATTATTTTCCCCTTTCTCACGAGTCATAGACATACATATATATATCTATATATATGGAACTGAGCATATTATAGGATCCAAAATCTGTGGCATAGTTTCAGAATTTCTTTCTTCATTCAACTTGCTATATCCCTTAGAGTTATAGTGCATCAGATGAAAGACAGTGAATCTATTTTTATTAAAAAGCAGGTTCAAAAGAAAGTGAACGATTCGGACCATTAAAGATTTCAACAAAACCATTAAAAAACTAGAGAGAGAAGAGACAAATTTTTCAACGCTGAAAGAATGAGAGTGAGAAATGTCATCACCAGAGGAAGTAACTTATCAAAAGGATTGGCAACTCACCGAGTGAACTTTTGTTCCCTTCTTTGTAAATGCTAGCAGCCGCTTTTCACCCTCCTGCACCAAATAATGGTGACATGTGGAATCAGAGGAAGACTATATAACCAATACCTTTTGATCAGAGAGACAATGACCTCAGTTCCCCTTATATTAAGTTTCATATTCAAGAATTATAAAGGGTGGCCTAGTGCACGAGGCTCCCACTAGGTAGAGTATAGGGAGGGATAGACATAATTGTACGCAATCCCCTCCCCCCAAAAAAACAAAAAACAAAAAACAAGTAGGGAGAATGTTTCCAAAATTTAAACCTATGACCTCCAAGTCACAAGGCAACAACCTTATTGTTGCGTCAAGGCTCACCATATTCAAGACTTATGAATGAAGAAAATAGGCGGTGGAGAGCTTTGTCCCTAGTGGAGTTCAGCAAGGTTGACTCAAATTAATTAAGGTCTAATGTGGTTTATGGGCACTACGGTATTCAATCTAAAAGGAAACACTGCAATAAAGGTTAGCGGAAGTTACTTTGGGAATGATATATACCTGCTGCATGAAATAATTGCGAAAATCCGCCCATGAATCATGAATTTTAACAACTACATATCTGCAATTTTGCATTAATACTGGAAAACAAATATAGAGCTGAAAATACAAACAAGTGCATGTTACCCAAAAGAAGGGGGTAAAATGCAACCATTTTGATATCAGATCATATTTAATTCTAGATTTTCCAAAAGTAAACAATCCTACCTTGTGAAAACAAAACTCAGAGGAGATAAAGGGGCATTCAGTAGACTAGAATGTGAGAGCTTCAGTTTTACTCCCTCCTAAATATAAGACTCAAATGACTTTTTTTGGAGAGATTAAGGAAATTAAATAAGTTACTTAATCATATCATATGTTGTATATGATCATATTATATATTAGTTTATAAGTCAAACGAATTAGTTTGGAGAAAAACAATAAATATAAATACTTTAAAGTAATTTAATTAGCTTCCTTAATCTCTCCAAAAAAAACTAAACTAAGTCTTATATTTAGTACTAGAGGTAGTATATAATATATCATCAATTATTAAATATTGATATCGTTTAAAATAACAAGAGATGAGCACTCATAGAGTAGAGGATTTCGTTGAAGAAATCGACAAACACATGTACATGGATACGGCCAGTAATCCAGTCCTGCTCGCTTTAATTTATTGCTATCTACTTTGAATGCCATTGGCTGAAATGATAGAGTAATTCCACCACTATCAGTAGCAAATTATGATGGAATAAAATGAAAAAGAATCTAATTTCAATGTCGGATGAAAACCGGTGAGGTTAAGAGAAGGAATATTCACCCCAACCAAGTGTAATCCAACAGCTGATGCCGCGCATGTTCTAGCAATGGCACCAGTGTTTCCTGGAATCTGCCAATGTCAGACAGAAAATGAGGAAGACCTTCAGAAATTAAGGTTGTCTATGACTTGAAACAGAACATGGTATAAAATGACTGTTAATGAACTAAATGTTATCAAATATATTGCTTTGCAGTCTGTAAAATTAGGGTATCCTTTCTTTGTTTATTTAAATTTTTTTAGAAAAAGTTTACAGGTGCCAAATTACTATGCCGAGGTAAACTTTAACTTTTTGGAGGGTATATAAACTTTAAGTTCACTTAATTCTATATGCAGGAGCAATTCAAATAAGATTAGTACTTAAAGAAACAACTTTGCATTTAAACTCATGGTAGTTACAATAACCAGTCTTAACTTAGCTTCCTTTTCATTTCTTCTGACGATTCTGACATTAGTGTCAGCAGATAAACGAAATATCTATGAAGGAATTAACAAATAGATAATGGGAACAATTATTTAGATCCAGTCAAAACAAGCTTTACCAGCATGGCAATTGAAAGGTTTCAGAAACAAGTTATCCACAATCAAGTTATCATCTGCAGAATCACATCATATTCTACTAAGGAGTGAAGAAGCATAGACCATAAATTATCTCAATTTATTGCCAACTTCGATAGTAGTCTAATAAATAAGAAGAAAGAACATCATTTTATCCAATAGTAAGCTCTTCCTTCTTTTTATAGTGCACAATACTCCCTAACTTCATCATTTAGTCTTTAGAGTTTTAATCTACATAAACATAAAATTAGAAATATGCAATGGATCAGTAGAAGCCAACAAGTTCACAAATCACAATTTGTTTATTACAACTAGGCATTCAACCAGCTCATTTGAAAGTCCTACTAGTCATATCAAATTCCCACGGAAATCTTCTGGTATCACACATGCGATAAGATTTCTGAACAAAATTGTGGACAACACAATCCAATATGGCTCACAAGTAAGCAGCGAGGAATTTAAATATCCCATGAAACAAAAGTTATTCATTCATTTTACATGTAAGTAACCACGCCTCCACAAAACTACAATGGGAAATAAATGCACAATCTGAACATGCAAATATATAATTCCTAATGAAAATCAAAATAGAGGTATACCATATGTTTAAGAGAGAACAAAAAATCTCAACTTTAACCAAATCATACCTGGGGAGACACCAGCACAACCTGAAGAATCTTCGGACGTAACGCCTCATTCACCGACTCGCCGGTCCCACGAGGTAAAGCGCCCTCTTGACTTGTTTCATCTTCCCCATCTGTAAAAACAACACAGGAATCGAAATTGTTAGGATTACACATGTCCCGGTTTACCTAGAAACGAAGACCCTAAAATGGGAATGCACAAAAGATGTAAGAAAAAGAGGGGAAATTACTGAGAGTGCAAAGGGGAGAGATTCGATGAGAGGTGAGATGAAGATGGAGAGTGTATTTGAGCTGAACTAAATTGAAGGGACGAAAGAGAGAAGCTCTTGATCGAAAATATACGTTGGTTGCTTTGAGTAAGGATTTGAGGCCAGTAGAGTCCATCAATGAGGACTTTCCTTGTCGTATTTTTCGCTCTTTGGCTTCCAACTCTCCATTGCTGATGTAATCATTTGGTTTTATTGCATTAACTAATTTTTTACACAAAAAAAAAAAAAAAAAGTGTTCTTCAAGATATCATGGGTTTTCTTCATTTTGAAGTTGGTTTTTTTTTTTTTCACTCCAAAACGGGTATGTGTGCAGCTACTCTAATTACAACTAATTCTTATAAGGAGGTGTGCTCGTTACGGTGAGTTTTCCAACCAACACTTTTTCTCATATCACTTCTAACCTTCGATATCGGGGAGGCCGGTTTTGTCCATGCTTCTACTTCTACTCTTAAATCTTTAATGCACGGTGATTGATTGTTCTTGTATTTGGCTTATTTTGTTGTCTTTTATCTGGCTTTATTTGTATTTCATCTTCAATTTGTTTTCATGTATTGCACCGGTTTGCAGTAATGATATAAATAACTTTTGAACAAAAAATAAAGTTGTCCTAAAATTTAAGTAATTTCCAATATTACCCATACTAATTGCACTAAACTCAAATATTATATTAATTATTACTCTCACACATTACCCTTATTAATTATGGGCATACATGAAAAAAAAATATTTTTTGGGAACAAGCAAGTGCCTTATAAAAATGATCAAATAAACTTGTTAGTTGATACCTTATAATAAAAACCAGAGGGAGTAATTGGTGTACGTCATACTCATGGATGATCTCATTTTTCTATTTACATTTTCACATGAGCTTGAGAGGAGAAAATATTTTTTTTCAAAAATTTTAGAAATACTTCAAAATATCAAAATCCAAAATCAATTTTGTTTCAATAATATTTTAGGTCTGAACTATATTTGATTAGTAATTGACAATTCATTTTAGTAGGAAATCATTTATTTAAGATTTTCAATTTTTTAATGTATTTTTTTTTAATTTTCCCTATATTTTTGGGCTTGCCCAGAAAAATAAGATGATTTATTGTTACTCACTTTAAATTTATATATTTAATATTTTCAAAATTTATGCCTATGTGCAATACAATAATCTTTTTAAAAGTCATATTCTTATTTTTTGATAACAAAATTTTAGGAAAGGGGTTGGATTCACCCACGATCCAATGGCAGAGCAAAATCTTCCTTCCTCCTAAATAATATCGATGTTGGGTAAGGCGAGCCGTTTATTACCCTCAGGTGTTTACCTAGACACCTAGAAGTTAAGATGCCTCTCCCAGCACCCTGACCAACTCTAGGATCGAACCCTCTCCCTTTGGTGAGAGCGTCCGACCCCTTTGCCAATTGAGCCCAAGAACGAGGGGTAAAAGTCATATTCTTATGAACAAATTAAATTTGTTAGATTTCAAAATCCCAATTTTTGATCAATGATGGCTTAAGAAAGTAGTAAAAGTAAGATGTGAAATTGGGCCTTGTTTGTGAAACATGTTCAGCACTTGCCCTAAAACTGAATAAGGCCCAATTAATCTTTCGAACCAAGTAATACCTCTAACTAGGTTGTTTGACCCCTCGTCTTTGGGTTCAACTGGTAAAGGGGTCGGACACTCTCATCAAATGGAGAGGGTTTGATCCTGGAGTTGGTCAAGGCGCTGGGGGAGGCATCCTAGCTCCTAGGTGCTTAGATAAACTGAGGGTAATAGACGACTCACATTACCCAACATCAGTATCACCTAGGAGGAAGGAAGATTTCGTCTTGCCCTTGGATTGTGGGTGAACCCAACCCCTTTCCTAAAATTTTTGTATAAAAAAAAAAAACTAGGTTGCTTGTAATAAGAGGATATATGTGTTTATATAAAAAAAAAGGCTTTATATTTTTTATCATGTTATTTTTTTTCTTTCTATTGTATGTGTAACACCCCAAATTCCATACCATTTAGTGTGTCCGTTGACACGTAGTTTTAGAAAAATCAATGGGGTTTGAGGTGCTACATCAGAGTAATGCGGAAACGGAGAGCATGCACTAACATTTGGACAATGAGTAACTGATATAAAATGCCCAGACATAAGCTGGTTAACTTAAATATTTATCGAAGAAATATTCATGTGATACAATAATACAAAACTTGTATAATTAAAACTCTTGACATAATAATTATACAATCTTAAACCAAGCCTTAACTAGACTTGTAGCAATGAATCTAACTCGGTTAATAAAACATATTGGCCAGGACGGATGTTAGTCTAGTGGAAGTCTCACTGTCTTTCACGGTGACTTATGACTGAACCACAAGACCAACCCTTCCTTAGACACCAAACATTTTGAAATAACTTTATCTGATTCATGCCAGAAACTACGCCCTTCTTTAAACTCTTGTCTTGGCCGGTGCCTTCCCATGGCTTCGTCCATCGGTGCCTCTTCATGACTCCGTCCATCGGTGCCTCCTCAATTCCAGGTTCCTTTCCTGAACTTTTAGTCAAGGCTGAGATTCAATCGAAATTGAACCCAAGGTAACAGTTAACTTCTATAGCAGATATAACAATATATGATAGATATTCATTACATATCAGCATCAACCATACATAGCACATAGCAGATGTAAGGTTCCAACAATATATAGCACAAAGCAAATGTAATGTCAACAGTACAACAATACATAGCATACAACAAATGTAATGTTCGCAACGTTTGCACTAACCAGTGCCACTACAGCTCCTCGTGTCCTTAGCGCTAGGAAAACATACTACGACATTATCATGACTATAACCCGCACAAAGCCAAATGTATATAAACAGTGATATGATCTAAGACCGAGTCTTAGCCACTCTATGAATCATCTATCACATATAAGTATATAAAATATAGACGATTAAAGTTACCAGTACGCGAACGTACCTTTCACTGTGTAATTACCAAAATGCCCGTCCTTTGAATCCGACTCCGAACTTCCCGGATATCCTATACATTATCGTCAGATTATTTCCTTTTCCATAACTTATATGATATTGCAATTAATACCATATTTCCTAGAATAATATCAAAAAGTATATTTTCACATATTTTGACATTTCTACCCTTGGTGGATTAATTATTCCATTTATACCCTTACATTTTTCTTAAAAACGAATTGCTGGATTTTCTGGGCAGATTTTGCAGCAACTTTGGAAACTCATAATTAATTCTACAAACATCATTTTGAGGTACTGCAAAATTCCTCATGACCCTTGACATGTTTATTTTCAAATAAAAATATTCCCAGAATCCAGAAAGTCACGGATCATTCCTAGTTTAATATTTTCTCAACGCTGCCCAGTTTATAACTCCATAAATAAGGCTTAACTTCATAAATATGTTACTACTTGTGTAAAACTCAAAATGATACATAATTTCTATATTTAGAAAGCCCTATATGTATAATTTATTCATGTAAGATTTCATAAATTTATGACTTCATTTCATACATAAAATAATAGCATCAATTTTCGCTGCCAATACAACCTTTAAAACTAGAATTTTCCTATCTTTCACTATCTTGTTTCATTAATTCTAAAAATTATTTCCCAACATTTTTTTACCTCCTTTTTGCGTTTTAAAAGCAATGGAGGCCTTAAAAACAAGTAAAGGAATTTTCCTAGCAATTTCCTAGATTAAACTACTATTTTATCAAGAACAAAAAGTTTAAACTCAAGAACTAGCTCAAGAACTTACCAAGAACTTTGCTCATTCTCCTCCAAAAAGAACTCACGTCTCACTACCTATCACTAAGGATTAGAAGTGATTGTGTTTGGTGTGAGGAATATGTGAAGGAGAGGTTGGCTATTTATAGAGAAAAATTAAGGATATAAATGACAATTAAATTTGACCAAGTCTCACCTTAGCCATTAGATTAAAAATGCACTTTATGAAGCTCAATATCCACCACACACCCAGCTGGTCGACATGCCTCTCTTCAATATCCATTTCATGCATTTTTTTAATTGCCAAATATGTCTTAGATTATTTAATATTAACTTTCGTCCAAAACTCTTTCATTGTTGTGCCGACATGCTCCTCTTCCTTGAGTCATTTTATGTACCTTTTAATTAACAAAATGACTAATAGCTCAATTACCCAATTGGCTAGTTGCCAAATTTGACTTTTCAACCCTAAGCTTGCATGATTATATGATAAATTATTTCTTTTTTTCCTTCACAATCAGCTGCACATTTTTTGTTAAATCTTTGTAATACCCCAAAATTTATATTTTGGCAATTAATACCTATTTAAAATAGAAAAGTATGTTGTCTCTAATTTTAGTAATTTATTTGTTTATTTTCCTTGGAATTTAAAGAGGCAAAAATCCAATTTAATTTTAGGGAACATAAGTTGCATTATGATTTTTAAAATAATGCATGGTGCATAAATGACCAAAGTAAACCCAAAAGTTGTGAGAAAATAATTAATCCAATTAAAAAAAAAGTTGCCAAGAATTAGTAGATAATTAAATCTTCATTTATTAGATTAATTCCAACAAATTTCATAGTTAATAAAATATCATGTTTTAAAGGCATGAGTAAGAAGTGTCTAAGATTGATTACATAAAATCCCTAACAAGTAAAGCTAATTGATCAACAAAGGATGTATTAATTAAGAGCTACTAAGCATAGGATTAAGACACTAATCAAACTTATTAATCAACTTTGACAAGTCAAATACAAATCAAAGGCTAGGATTAAACCTCATAAAGCAAGATCCAAAGGCTTTAAACTAATTCCATAAAGTGGAATCCTAGTGAAACCCTAATCCACCAATGGGAAATTTCCTTTTAGATAATAAAGGAGTAAATAAAAAAACAAAAAGAAGAATAAAAAAGGGGGAGGGGGACGTTTTGAAGAGTGTGTGTATGTATGTGTGTGTGTAAGAGAGTTGTGAGTGTGTGTGTGTGTGTTGTGAGTGTAGTAGGAGAGAGTAAAGGTGATGTGTGTGGAGTGCAAGTGTTGTGAAGATGTGGAGGGTTATGAGCCAAGCAATGGGAGAAGATATTTTAAGAGTTCAAAAGCTATTAGGATTAATTCAAGAGACATAAGTAAATAAGAACCGATAGAAAATAAATAGTAAACTAAAATATGTTAACCATAGATCAAGTATAAGGACTTTTTAAGAACAAGTATATTTTTAGCTTGAAATAGGTTATCTCCGAAATTATTTCCGTAACTTTTGAGATTTATCCTAAAATGACTAAAAGGCTAGTAAAAACCCCTAATGAAGCCATGACTATGAGATTAGTAAGTTGAAGAAGAAACTTAATTAAAATTACATCTTTTCAACTAAACTACACAAGCACATGGTGAGGAATTGACCAACAATGCCCTTCATTTTAATATTTTAATTAATAAAATAAAATAACTCATTTTATTTTCTATTTCAATAGTGATATGATTATTTATTGAAATTAATAATTATTTTATTATTATTGAAGTAAATAATAAAATGTTTTAATGGATTTTGATATTTTCATAATCTTTTTGGTCCTTTTCTTCTTAAATCCTTTTTTTACCTTTGAATTAAAAAATGAATGATTGAAATATAATAGTTTATAAAATGTTATTAGAATATAAATAAATAAATTTAAGCGGTTTGAATTTAATCAGGACTAATACCCTATGTTATAAAAAATAATTAGTTTATAAATGTTTTAATAATATTTTTATAGACTATTGCATGTGAATCATCTATTTGTTTGATCCAAGGGTTTAGAAGAGATTTTAAGAGGAAAATGATAATATTGAGAGGATCTTTATTTGCTGAGCTCTATGTGAATAAGGATGGAAATAGACTAGGTTATACTAAACTTTAATTTAGTTAAATAGGCCTGGGTTTGCGATGGAGATCAAAAGTCTGAGCTTTTATGTAGGTTTTTTTTAGTCTAAGCCTAAGCCTTCAAAAAGTCTGATAAGGCCTGAAGCCTATTTAAAGACTTACTTAAAATATAGGCCTTTAAATAATCTTAAAACCTATGCATCTAAGTTCATATATAATTTATTAGACCTATTTAAAAGCCTATGTTATGTCTTAAAAGTTTAGGGATTTGTTCTTATATGAAATAAAAGAGTTAGTAAGAGAAAGAAAAAACACTTAGTAGCAACAATTGTCAAAGTAAATAGGAATAAGAAAAATCAATAATCTATAGAATAAGGACATATATTTTTTAAAATCAACCAAGCACGACAAGTGACATGTAAAAATGGATAAAATGAGACAAACTCCTCTTATTAGGATCATTTTCATTTAGGCATCACTAAAATGAACTTATTGCGGTTATTATGTTGCATCAAATGAAACAAATCGAGCGAGAGATAGTGAGCTAGCATTGCTATCTCTAGCGATTGAGAAGAAGATACATAGATGTGATCAATTGATGAATGAAAATATTAAGCTCATAGGTAAATGATGAAATGTGAAACTTAGTGTTAAGACTAAGTTATTAATTTTATAAATAATTTACAAAATTAATTTAGATTAAATTATATATAATTATGTATAATAGTACATTTCTTATATATAAAAAAAAAACTAAATAGGTCAAGCCTGTAGGCTAGGCCTCATGAAAATAGGTCTAACATGTTTACATAAATAGGCCTAAGCTAAACGGTCCGACTAAGCTTAATTAAAGTAGGCAAGACTGTAAGCCCATAATAGGGGTCTAGCTTATTTCTACCCCTATATGTGAAATGTTAATTATTTCTTTTCTTTTTTTTATACATAGGTATTCTTCTATTGAAGGCAATAATGTTTAATACATGGTGAGACACTAAATGTAGGTATATATGGATTGTTATTAACATGAATTTTGTTTAGGGAAAATCCTCCTCAGGGCCCAAGTAACCAAAATATTGTTAAAAAGGGTCAAAAGAAAAGTCACATGTCAAAAAAGGTCCTATAGCCTTTTCTGGTATTATTTCAGAAACGTTAACAACTATATCAGGAAAACATTAACAACTAAATAAGTATACGTAACAACCATATCAGTACAACGTTTCTGAAAAAATACCAAGGCCTTTTCTGACATATGAATTTTCTTTGGGCCTTTTTTGACAATATTTTAATAACTTAGACCCTGATGGAGATTTTTCCTTCCTTTTATTTATAACAGTCACTTAGAAATTCATCTTTTTGTGTACTTTTCAGTTTCAGTTTATTGTGTTGTCATCGTCAGGTTCACACACTCACCTTCATTGCTTTTATTGTCAATAAGACTTTCGACCCGTACGTTACACGGATATGATTAATATGTAAATGATTTGAAATGAACAACATATGCTATACTGTTAATAACAAATGATTTCATTACATCATAATCATGCTATAATTAATATATTACAATAGTCGAAAGTAAAGATACATTTATGCTATTATTGTAATGACAGGTTTTGAAAAACTTTTTTATAAACTACATTTACATTTATTATAGTGCATTGTAAATAATTTGGCAATGCATTTTTGTAGGAGGAATGTCCTAGAAATTTGCAATCACTTTAACACAAATATACCAATTGTTTCTGGTACAATCGACTTGAATGAAAGAAATAACTTTCGAAGATGATATTTCAAATAGCAAATATGAATTATATTTTGTAAATAATTTGGGGATGCATTTTTGTGTGAGGAATGTCCCAGAAATCTGCAATCACTTTAACACAAAATACACTAGTTGTTTCTGGTGCAATCGACTTGAATGAAGGAAATAACTTTTGAAGATGACATTTCAAATGGCAAATATGAATTATATATTGTTGTATGTTGATATTCGTTGGAGTTTTTAAACCGTGTCCCGTTATGGGAGGGGATAATCTCAGTATCCTTCCCTCCTCTTCCCTCAGCATCTTTTAATCTGAGCCGTCCAAAAATGAATCCAACGTCCGGAGAGAGAGTTTTAAAATTTTTATATTTACCGCATGCGGTGTTTGTACCGCATGCGGTGTTTTGACATTAATGATTCTGGATCCTTAGATCAATTTTTGAACGGCTCAGATGCAAATATACTGAGGGATACTGAGAGGAGGGATACTGAGATAATCCGGATCCCCTGTTATCTTGATCAATATGGTATAAATAGAAGCACATATGTTGCACAAATCCTCGAAAAATGACAAAAGTCCATCATGTGTCATTTATAACGGTGATCGAATAGATCATCCAATTAGGTTCATTATCTTCATATAAACTATTGGGAAAAAACAATGTTGCATGGGGAATAGAATATTTTTGTTGGAACTTCTCGTATAATAAATGGTTATATATGAAATGAGAATTTCTTAACCAATAGGATATATTTTTATGCTGACCTTCTTTGGTAGAGATAAATCATCACGCAAGTTAGCTCATATAAACAAGTTAATTTTGAGCAAAAAAAAACATAAACAAGTTAATTCTCACACGTGGTACCAGTAATCGCATGACAGCTAATGACCAATTTTTTTTTTTTTTGAAACCAAAAAGTTTTGGAGGGATTCGACATCAGTCCCCCACCAAGGCCAGGGCACGGCCCTGGGCTCTATGAGCACTTACTGGGGACTTACGAGATCGCCTACCAAAGGAGTCCCAGCAACGGCAAAGGGAATCGAACCCACGACCCAAGGGCCTAGTCCTGGATCCCTTACCATCTATGTCAACTCCAATTAATTGCTTATGATGAAAGCGCCTAATGGGATGTATATGTGGCCCAATAGTTGACAAGGTTTAGTGGTATATATTTGATGCACCCAACGAATTTTCATAATATCTTATGCTCACGTAATTGCTTTCGAAAGCCTACATAGGAGCTATTGAGCCAGTGGTCGCCTTGAGTGGGTTAGACTTAGACATGAGAAGTTGAAGTTTGGCTACATTGAGTACCCTCATCATCTTTAACTATTAAGTTCAAGGTTTAGCAAAATTGCTCTTAAAAAACTTTCAGATATCCATTATTTTTCGGTGAAAATTTTCGGGACGTAAATAACCCTTAACCCCTTTTATTTAATATAAAGCTCTGTTTTTTTTAGTCAAGACAAAATGATACTCCTTCTGGTCCTTATTATAATGCACAAATTATCAAGTTTATTTGGTCATTTTTATAAAGCACTTGCTTGTTTCCAATAAGTATTAATTATGTTTTTCCAGCTTTTTTACCAAAATATTTTTTTTACTCAAAAAAATTACCAGATTAAATCACATTCGAAACTATTTACCAAAGTAAGGCAATTAGTAACGTTGACTGACAGTACGCCACAAGTGGCGTAAGAAATCCAAACGGGATTGTGTGTTTTTTTTTTAATGAATGATGTGGGAAATTCTCACGCCATTAATGGCGTGAGGATTTCACACGCCGTTGGGTCAGAATCCTGACATTACTCAGGATTCTGACTCCTTAACGGCGTGCGAGATTCTCACGTCATTCATCAATTATGTCGTGAGAATTTCTCACGCCATTAATCAATTAATGGTCTAGAAATTGGTCAGAACGTACCACTCAGTGGCGTGAAAATTTTTCACGCCACCTGGGTGATGCCGCCACAAATCCCAACGCCTTTAGTGGCGTAAACCCTAGTTTGGAAAATAGTTTCAAAACTGCTTCAATCTGGTAAATTTTTTTTTAAAAAAAAATTATTTTGGTAAAAAAGCCTGTTTTTCCATGTTTACCCATAATTAATAAGGGTAGTGAGTGAGAGTAATAATTAATATAATATTAGAGTTTAGTGCAATTAGTAGAGGTAATGTTGGAAATTACATAAATTCTATAATAACTTTATTCACTTTAACTGTTTTTATTTGTTTATGAGAAAAGTTAGTTGGTGCCTTATAATAAGGACCAAAAGAAGTACTAAACAAATGAGAGTTTTTTTTTTTTTTTTTGCTCAAAAACAAATGACCTGTTATATATAGTTAAAACACCATTATGAAAATTAAAATGCATAAAAAAATGAGGGAAAGTAATAGTCTTAATGCCAATAAAGAGAAAGCATAAAGCAATGTCAAGCGATAGTTGACAAGTAAAAAGGCTGAGCAGGAATGTGAATGAAGCATTATAAAGCTCAATTTAAATATGATATGTTCTTCAAATAGGGTCTCTTGTTGTTCTTTTTATTTTTCCTCCTATACATATGTGTAGTGTTAGTGTCTGACTTATGTTGAGTTCGTTCACTAGCTCACATAAAATTTTAATGTTGTCTTGATTTATTTCAATGAAATAGACTTTTGGTAAAAAAAAAAGGAGAAAAATATTGTGTGCAAATATATTTATCAACATGAAAGTTATAATAATTCACATAATATTTTATTTTCAAAAATCTATATCTATAATACCCAAATCCAAACTCAGATAAGTAGAGAAATAGAGTACTTATTTTTTAGGGAAAATTCATATGGGAGCCCATTTAAGGCTCAAAATGTCAAAAAAGACCCTAACCACTTTCACATCCAGAAAAGGCCTCAGGGCCTTTCTTGACATGTGATTATTTAGTCAAATGACAAAAGCACCCTCACTAACACTAACAAATGAGAGAAATGCAATTTCAGAATCATTCCCTTCCTCTCTCGAATCGTTCTGCTCTCTCCCATGTGCTCACTCTCGTCTTCATCTCTGACGGCCACTCTCATCTCCGACGCCGTTTGCGCTCATGTGGAAAAGGTAAAATCGTCAGGCCATTTATTCTCCCATGTGATTTCGTCCTATCATTTGGCGAAGGTGTGAACCCTAAGTCCATTTGGCGCCTTGTTCGACTAGATTTGAAGCTCATCACTTTCGTAGTCGCAGCTAGATTTGAAGCTTGAGATCGGGCTCCATTTCCGTCCATAAGAACCGAATAGCCGTAGTCGTTAAATTGGTAATTTTCTTTCTTCTGATTGACAACCTTTTTCGTTCTCAATTTGACGTCTTCGGCTGTGCATGTTTTGTGTTCTCTTTTCTCGAAGACTATTCAGTTTATGGTTTTGTTCAGTTGGTTGTTTGATTTCGCTTACTTCACTTCTCAGATTTTGTTCGGACTCTGTTTTCTTAATTTTTTTTTGGAATTGATCTGCCATTGCATCAATCCTAAGAGGGATGCTTTGCGTTCTCTTGTGATGATTATGTTGTTAGTATATAATATTTGCTACTTTATGATTATAACTTGGGAAAATTATTGGAGATTTTGTGCTTAAATTCTTCAAAAACAAGGAGTAGGTACTTGCAGATTTAAACGGGTTCTCTTGTGATGATTATACTGTTGGCATATAATCATCTTTATTGTGGAAATGATATTTGACTTTCGAGCAAAAAAAAAAAAAAGAAATGGTATTTGACAGTAGCAATTTGGTGGATTATTTGAGATAGAATGTGGGTAGTGGCACATCTACATCTTATTCAATTCTTAACTGCTTGTGTATTATTTGGCTTGATGCTTTGGCTATCTATCACAACTCTTAAATCTGCGAGTGCCCATTTAGATGATCAGGCTTTGAATTGTGATGAGGCAGAGGCCATAAAAGTTCTGCCAATTTAAATGGGCACTAGTTGCCTTTCTTCTCTTTTTGTTTAGCTCAAATCAGACCATGGCATTAACATGGAGTTTAGGGGGAGAAGTAGTTATACATAGTATTTTGAAACTAGATATTCCAGGCTGGCTTCATTATGCCACAATCAGGGTGATTGTTGTTCTTCCTGCCCTTTATTGTGTTCAGAGTGCAGGTGCTGAAGGGATGTATGTTCTTGTATTGACTCAGGTTGTGGTAAAATGAGTAAAATGCCTAGAGGAATTTGTGTTAAGAGGCATTTGTATTGATGTCTTACCTAGAGAGGCTAACACAATCTATATAATGGATGTACTTGATGCTACTTGGGTCCTATCATTGTTGGGCCTATAGATGTTGCACATAATTTTCATGGTCAATACCCGTAGAAAAATGTAGATTTCCCATTAAACAATTTGCTTTAAAATAATTGAAAGTGCATTTGTTATTGATCAACGTCAGCTTGGATTTACATGAGTTTCTGCATTTGTCTACTTGATGTAATTATCTTTGGTTTTTCATTTTTCATTTTATTGTTTTAAAATAATTTTGTTGCCTTCTCTTAATCTCTAGAAGTAGTTATTATCATTAAGCAGCCTTGTTTTCTAATATGATATTTACTTGTTGTATCAGAACTTCACAAGAAGGAAACTTGAGAACCTATTACAATTACCGAGACACTTCCAATGGCCTTGAATATTTAGTCCTATATTTTGATGCCTATTGTTTGAAATTTGGAATCAGAAAACTTCTTGAGATTTTGACTGGAACATTCTATGGATCCTTTGGCATGTCATCACAAAATTCATGAAATGATGGGGGCTTGTTTAATAGTCTGACCATTTTATGTCTTCTTCCTTGTTGCATGTTTTCTCATCCCCTTTGAATTCTTATATGGTTTCTTTCTGTTGTAGGCAAAGTCTCATTGGGTTGTGAAGGAGCTCTTTCTTAGCTTTTTCCTAGCTGAAACCAAGGAGAGAAAAAGGAGGACAAGACCAAGCTAAAATCTAAAGTGTTGTCTTTGATTGAGGACTACCACAAGGAAAAGAAGAGACATTAGGGGGCATACTTGTTAGAACACATTGTATTTGATCATAAATATGTATTTATCACAAATTTGTATTCCTGAGAATGACATTCACCATTTGTTCTTTTGCAAATTGTATACCGATGGTAACTTCACAATTTTTATTCAATGACAACAACAAAATTTTGCTTATTTTTTATATTTGTTCATGGAATGAGAACAACAAAAGAATCGACAAGTTCGTTAAATTTTGTCTTATGTTTTGATCTTTGTTTATATCAGTAGTATCAGTCATTTGTATCAGCAGGCGTTAACAACAACAACAACAGGGGGCACTAACAACAATAACAGTACCCACTGACAACAATAACAGGGAGCGTTAACAACAATAACAGGGGGCGTTAACATCAATAACAGGGGGCGTTAACATCAATAACAGGGGGCGTTAACAACAATATCAGTGTGTACTAACAACAACAACAACAGGGGCGCTAACAACAATAACAGGGGGCACTAACAACAAGAACAGGGGGCACTAACAACAATAACAAGGAGTACTAACAACAATAACAAGGGATACTAACAACAATATCAGTACCCACTAACAAGAATAACATGGGGCACTAACAACAATAACAGGGGCCGTTAACAACAATAACAGGGGGCACTAACAACAATAATAAGGGGCACTAACAACAATATCAGTACCCACTAACAACAATAACAGTCCCCGCTAACAAACAACAATAACAGGGGGCGCTAACAACAATAACAGGGGACACTAACAACAATAACAGTGGGTACTAACAACAATATCAGTAACCACTAACAAGAATAACAGGGGGCATTAACAACAATAACAGAGGCCATTAACAACAATAACAGGGGGTACTGTAACATCCTCCATTTTACTTAATAAAATAACTTAATAATGCCTCATCATTCAACAAAATATACACAAATAAATCAGAGTATGCAGAATGAGCCCTAACGTGGCAATATACAATCATCCAACATCAACCAAAACAACAGAAGCACTACTTTTAGCAAAGTGGCCTAAGCTTCCGAGGTCTTCCCTGATGGACCCGCACGGGAACTATCACCTGAAAAATGTGGTAACCATCAATCCAACTTATTACGAATACTAATATGTGCTAGTGAGGTGGCAAGTGGATCAACTTATATATCAAAGTATTAAAAATATAATTCATCAATATACTCGTCACAAATTTTCATGTAAAAATTCTATATCAGAAATTATGTATCATAGTTTTTATTAACACAATTCCCAATATGCCTCCCACCAATCCAGCCGAACCACCTTATTTCCTCCAACTAGACCTGTAACACCCCCAATTTCTAACAGTTATGATAATATAAAAAAACGCTGGTAATCCTAATAAATACAATTTACCTAACCCAAATGTATTAATAAAATCAAGCATCAACAATAATAAGTAATTGCATAAATTATCATTCATTATCTTTTTAAATGTATCTAGACCCGGGAAGCCCTGCCAGTCTGTTTAGTGGGAAGAGAACCATGGTAGACCCGGAGCACACGGAAACCGGCCAGTCACTCCCTGTGACCCAGAGTACCCGGTAACCGGAACACCCGATAACCGGCCAGTCGACGCTAATAATCAAATTGGCCATAAAACATTTCGTCCTAATGTGCACACCTCTTCCTAAAGTTGCTATTAGTGTCCCGAGAAACCCTGCCAGACACCACTTTAGGAAGAACGGATATAGTCGGTTCACATCAAATACATATCGGAGGCATAAAGCCTAAAGGTTGTGTTCATCACTTTGGGAGGTACCATCCCAAAGCTATCCTCCCACGATTTTAATTATTTCAATCACACACAAAATAAAATTCTCAAATTAAACTATAAAATAAATTCTCATGAGTTCCTATAATGTTCTCATAAGAAATTTCCATAACCATCATTTAAATCACTGACTCTACTCATTATCCATTTTACTCATGGGTTCCTATAAGGTTATCCTGAGAAGTTATCATGACCTTGTTAAAATCCCCAGCTTTACTCATTATCCATTTTACTCATGGGTTTCTATAAGGTCGTCATAAGGAATTCTCATGATCATACTCATTATTCATTTTACTCATGGGTTCCTATAAGGTTATCCTGAGAAGTTATCATGACCTTGTTAAAATCCCCAACTTTACTCATTATCCATTTTACTCATAATATGTATCTTGCATAGAATAACCTTATGATATATTTAGGATCCTGATTACTCTATCAGGATTCATATAAAACCTAAAACCTAAATGTAGATACACCAAATCCCAATCTGAATTCAAATAAAGAGGAGCACAAGATTTGAAGAAGGCAATTTGTGATTTCTATTGATCTAGGACTCATGAGATTAGGGTTTCATATAGTATGATTTAACCTAACCTATATGGGAATTAGGATTACCTGGTCTCCGTCTTTGCTAGCCTTCTAGAAAAACGCTTTGATAAGAGTGTGGGAGGAGAATGCCGTAGCAGAGAAAAGAGTCGAGAGAAAAAAAAAGAGTCGAGCGTGTTCTAGGTTTAGGCGGCTAAACCTAAGTTTATAATTAACATCTAGGGTTTTAGCTATGGGCTGGGCTATTTAATTAATGCCAATTAATAAATTACACTACCAACATTATATTATTTCTATTATTATTATTATTATTGTTGTTGTTGTTGTTGTTGTTATTATTATTGTTATTATTATTATTATTATTATTCCTATTCTTAATCCGGGGTATTACAAACTACCCTCCTTAAAATAAGTTTCATCCTCGAAACTTAAATAAAATTTCACATGTTAATAATAATCACATAACAAGTCAAGAAATAATTTTAAATATACAATTATCATAATTTCAAGGAAATAAATCAACACTAAAAGACAAGGAAATAACCCTTCACTACCCATCTCTCATGTTTAATTAATTAATTAATCAATCAATTATATATTATTATTTTTTTAAAAAAAATATTTATTTACTTTTTTTTTAACCTCTGGGATCTTTGATCCCTGAGTTAGTATCAAAAGCGGAGCTAAGGAGAACCTTAGGCTCTGATACCATTTTGTAACACCCCCAATTTACTAACAGTTATGATAACATAAAATCTCAATGATTTTTATAAATAATTAGTAAAATTGGAAATAACAAAGTTTGGGAAGTGTTACCGCCGCACTTGTACCGGGGCAAGTGCAAGGCTACTTATTAACATAAAAATGTGCTTTATTCATGACAAATAAAGTAAAATAAAGTAAAATAAACTGAAGGTGCTTCCTCACTTCTCACAGCTAGCCCTAACCTCGAGAACCTGCTTCACTGAAAATCTGCTCCCCCGAAGGATCGTCGCAGCCCATAATACACAAAATCAACAAACGCTGGTAATCCTAATAAATACAATTTACCTAACCCAAATATATTAATAAAATCAAGCATCAACAATAATAAGTAATTGCATAAATTATCATTCATTATCTTTTTAAATGTATCTAGACCAGGAAGCCCGCCGATCTGTTTAGTGGGAAGAGAACCATGGTAGACCCGGAGCACACGGAAACCGGCCAGTCACTCCCTGTGACCCAGAGTACCCGATGAACCCGCCAATCTACGTGTGACCGGAGCACCGTGTCGGCCAGTCACTCCTGTGACCCGAACACCCGATAACCTAGGCCGATCGACGCTAATAATCAAATTGGCCATAAAACATTTCGTCCTAATGTGCACACCTCTTCCTAAAGTTGCTATTAGTGTCTCGAGAAACCCGCGGACACCACTTTCGGAAGAACGGATATAGTCGGTTCACATCAAATACATATCGGAGGCATAAAGCCTAAAGGTTGTGTTCATCACTTTGGGAGGTACCATCCCAAAGCTATCCTCCCACGATTTTAATTATTTCAATCACACACAAAATAAAATTCTCAAATTAAACTATAAAATAAATTCTCATGAGTTCCTATAATGTTCTCATAAGAAATTTCCATAACCATCATTTAAATCCCTGACTCTACTCATTATCCATTTTACTCATGGGTTCCTATAAGGTTATCCTGAGAAGTTATCATGACCTTGTTAAAATCCCCAGCTTTACTCATTATCCATTTTACTCATGGGTTTCTATAAGGTCGTCATAAGGAATTCTCATGACCATACTCATTATCCATTTTACTCATGGGTTCCTATAAGGTTATCCTAAGAAGTTATCATGACCTTGTTAAAATCCCCAGCTTTACTCATTATCCATTTTACTCATAATATGTATCTTGCATAGAATAACCTTATGATATATTTAGGATCCTGATTACTCTATCAAGATTTATATAAAACCTAAAACCTAAATGTAGATACAGCAAATCCCAATCTGAATTCAAATAAAGAGAAGCACAAGATTTGAAGAAGGCAATTTGTGATTTCTATTGATCTAGGACTCATGAGATTAGGGTTTCATATAGTATGATTTAACCTAACCTATATGAGAATTAGGATTACCTGGTCTCCGTCTTTGCTAGCCTTCTAGAAAAACGCTTTGATAAGAGTGCGGGAGGAGAATGCCGTAGCAGAGAAAATAGTCGTGAGAAAAAAAAGAGTCGAGCGTGTTCTAGGTTTAGGCGGCTAAACCTAAGTTTATAATTAACATCTAGGGTTTTAGCTATGGGCTGGGCTATTTAATAAATGCCAATTAATAAATTACACTACCAACATTATATTATTTCTATTATTATTATTATTATTATTATTATTATTATTATTATTATTATTATTATTATTATTATTATTATTCCTATTCTTAATCCGGGGTATTACAAACTACCCTCCTTAAAATAAGTTTCATCCTCGAAACTTAAATAAAATTTCACATGTTAATAATAATCACATAACAAGTCAAGAAATAATTTTAAATATACAATTATCATAATTTCAAGGAAATAAATCAACACTAAAAGACAAGGAAATAACCCTTCACTACCCATCTCTCATGTTTAATTAATTAATTAATCAATCATTTATTTATTATTATTATTTTTTAAAAAATTATTTATTTACTTTTTTTTTTAACCTCTGGGATCTTTGATCCCTGAGTTAGTATCAAAAGTGGAGCTAAGGAGAACCTTAGGCTCTGATACCATTTTGTAACACCCCCAATTTACTAACAGCTATGATAACATAAAATCTCAATGATTTTTATAAATAATTACTAAAATTTGAAATAACAAAGTTTGGGAAGTGTTACCGCCGCACTTGTACCGGGGCAAGTGCAAGGCTACTTATTAACATAAATCCAACTGAAATAAAAATGTGCTTTATTCATGACAAATAAAGTAAAATAAAGTAAAATAAACTGAAGGTGCTTCCTCACTTCTCACAGCTAGCCCTAACCTCGAGAACACCTTTCTGAAAATCTGCTCCCCCGAAGGATCGTCGCAGCCCATAATACAAAAAATCAACAAACGCTGGTAATCCTAATAAATACAATTTACCTAACCCAAATATATTAATAAAATCAAGCATCAACAATAATAAGTAATTGCATAAATTATCATTCATTATCTTTTTAAATGTATCTAGACCCGGGAAGCCCAGCCAGTCTGTTTAGTGGGAAGAGAACCATGGTAGACCCGGAGCACCCGAAACCGCCACTACTCCTGTGACCGGAGTACCCGTGCACCGGCCAATCTACGTGTGACCGGAGCACCGTGTCGGCCGATCACTCCACATGACCCGGAACACCCGATAACCGGCCAGTCGACGCTAATAATCAAATTGGCCATAAAACATTTCGTCCTAATGTGCACACCTCTTCCTAAAGTTGCTATTAGTGTCTCGGGAAACCCTGCCAGACACCACTTTCGGAAGAACGGATATAGTCGGTTCACATCAAATACATATCGGAGGCATAAAGCCTAAAGGTTGTGTTCATCACTTTGGTAAGTACCATCCCAAAGCTATCCTCCCACGATTTTAATTATTTCAATCACACACAAAATAAAATTCTCAAATTAAACTATAAAATAAATTCTCATGAGTTCCTATAATGTTCTCATAAGAAATTTCCATAATCATTATTTAAATCCCTGACTCTACTCATTATCCATTTTACTCATGGGTTCCTATAAGGTTATCCTGAGAAGTTATCATGACCTTGTTAAAATCCCCAGCTTTACTCATTATCCATTTTACTCATGGGTTTCTATAAGGTCGTCATAAGGAATTCTCATGACCATACTCATTATTCATTTTACTCATGGGTTCCTATAAGGTTATCCTGAGAAGTTATCATGACTTTGTTAAAATCCCCAACTTTACTCATTATCCATTTTACTCATAATATGTATATTGCATAGAATAACCTTATGATATATTTAGGATCCTGATTACTCTATCAGGATTCATATAAAACCTAAAACCTAAATGTAGATACAACAAATCCCAATCTGAATTCAAATAAAGAGGAGCACAAGATTTGAAGAAGTCAATTTGTGATTTCTATTGATCTAGGACTCATGAGATTAGGGTTTCATATAGTATGATTTAACCTAACCTATATGAGAATTAGGATTACCTGGTCTCCGTCTTTGCTAGCCTTCTAGAAAAACGCTTTGATAAGAGTGCGGGAGGAGAATGCCGTAGCAAAGAAAAGAGTCGAGAGAAAAAAAAGAGTCGAGCGTGTTCTAGGTTTAGGCGGCTAAACCTAAGTTTATAATTAACATCTAGGGTTTTAGCTATGGGCTGGGCTATTTAATTAATGCCAATTAATAAATTACACTACCAACATTATATTATTTCTATTATTATTATTGTTGTTGTTGTTGTTGTTGTTGTTGTTGTTGTTGTTGTTGTTGTTGTTGTTGTTGTTGTTGTTGTTGTTGTTGTTGTTATTATTATTATTCCTATTCTTAATCCGGGGTATTACAAGACCCATGGGCTAAGTTACATCCATGTTACTTGTTACTCAATAGCTCACTGGTCATGTGATGAGATTCGGTTAAAATGTTCAGAGCACATGTCCCAGACCATGGGTCTTTTCCCCTAATTGAACTAGTGGGCTAGTCCCTCATTGAACAGATGAGACAATAATAAGCCAACCATCGTGCACCAATGGAGGTCTCACCACGTGGTGAAATAAACTACTCCATCTCTTCCCAATTTACCCCTTTCCATAATTATCATAATAAATAACTCAACAGGAATTATTCCAAGATACATAAATAAATATATGTATGTATTTTACAATCCAAATCATAAGGTTCCACAAGGCAATTTCTATTTAGATATTAATAATCATTTCACAAAATACTCACAAACAACATACTAATATACATAATAAGTGGAAAATGGTTACCTCTCGCCGAAGCTAACTATTATCATATTGCTCCTAATCCAAGAGCTCAAACACATGTCAAAAGTCAATCTACCACAACCAATTTAGTAATCATTAATAACTCTTTTAAAACTCTACATAATCAGAATTATAACTTATAATTTCATAAAATTAAAAATATACAAATTTTAATAATAATAATAATAATATTTATTACTAGTTATTTATTATTATTTCTCTATAATTATTTTAAACCCTCATAGGCTATTCCAACACTTTAAATTAGGAGCTTATTAATTACTAACTCCATACAAGCTCTAATCTGATGCACAATTAACAACTTGCGTGACTATTTTAAAACTTAAAAAAAATTCAGCCTTTAACTTTTCTGAGAATTTAGAAAATTCGTAATTTGACCGATACAACTCCGAATGGAGTGATTCCAAATTCTACTTAAACCTAGATAAGTCTATTTTTATAAATTAAAATCACCAAGTTGATTTATGGCTGATAAAATTCTCAACTTTCGAAAAACACAAACAATGTCCATAATCTCTCAGATTTCTCCAATCTTTGAGGAATCATAACTCCTTCAATACTTATCGGAATTTGAAAAATTACCTATCAAATTAAACCTATATGTGTCTACTATTTATCTGGAAAATTTCATGTCAAAAATCAATCATTTTACTATTTCAAAATGGAACCCAAAAACGACTGCTTTTCTGGAAACTGACAGTTTTTTTTTTTTTGTCAAACTTTGGAAATTCATAATTCTCATTGTACTCATCGGACTTGGGTGTTCTTTGGCTCATTTCAAAGATCATGATGTGTACTAAATCTTCACAAAATTTCAGGGTCAAATAAATTCGTTTGCTCTGGTTTTACCTTGCTCAAAAATCACTGTTCCAATTATTTTCCAGAAATGACAGCATAGTTTCCCATTCTTCTCACCTTCACGATTAGCAACGTGTGTGTGTACTAAAAGTAACTTTGGTTTCTTAATCCATATATCTACATATATATATATATATATAATAGATAAGTGCAGCGAACTACATATGGAAAACAGTAGGCTTTGGGTTTTAGAGTTACATCTCATATACACCCACAAGCAGAGGCTACATGAAACATAGATATAACTATAATTTTCTCTCTTCCTTCCATATATGCAGCGACGGTATATATATATAATCATAGATTCCCCCTTTTTTTTTCTTATACAGCAACTTATTTATGACAGCTAATAAAAAAAATCTTCTTAGTATATATATATAGGCACACTGACGCAGCACATATACTTAAACCAATGAGACCTCCTACTTATTTTCCTTCATGCGCAGGTTTATATATATACATACACAGTGAGCATGCGCAGCAACCAGTTCAGTTTCCAAGTTTAAAAACCAGCAGAGTTTAGTTTTTTTTTTTTTCTTTCTCATTATTTTCGCACATGACAGCAACCCTTTTCCTTATACAGTGAACGTATAAAACATATAAACAATCAGCAAACTCTTTCCTATTCTCTATATGCAGTAACTACATATATATCAGTATAGCTTTATTTTTCTTCTTATGCTCATACTCATTCTTTTTTTAGGCATCGTTTTGCATATATATATTAAACCTCCTCTGTTTCATCTTCCAAAAACAGAGATTCACATGCAGCAAATCGATGGCTTATCTTGCCAGTTCTCAGGCTTGTACACTCAGACTCTCCATCACTCTCTCTTCTTCTTCCTCGGCCTTCTCTCCTTCTCCTCCTCGGTGCAACTAACTTTCTTAGACTCTCTCTGGTTTTTCTTTTGCAACGTGAATGATTAAAGAAACAAAGAGAATGAATATATAATGGATGAAGGGGACGGGTGTTGGGCTCAAGGAGGATGGAGAGGTATGGTAAGATCCCGTGATTGGTGTTGCCGTTATCTCACTCTGTGATGCCGTGTTTCAGCGAAGCAGGAATCAGAGGAATGGCACTGTGTGCAGGTTACGTATATGCTCTGGTCAAATGATATATGGGCTGAATTCATTGGTTTGGGCTGTGGAAATATGGGCTTCGGTGTTAATTGAATTGAGGAAGTATGTACGTTTTGCTGCTTTGCTGCGGTGCAAATGAATTAATTGTTATCCCTCGTCTTTGTCTTTGGGTTCAACTAGTAAGGGGGTTGGACTTCCTCACCTCAAGGGAGGGGGTTCGATCCCTGCGTTGGTCAAGGCGCTAGGGGAGACATCCTAGGGGTCTAGGAAGCAGTGGAAACGCTGGTAGAGGTGGAGGTACCCGACCCCTTTCCTAAAATTTTTTTATCAAAAAAAAAATGAATTAATTGTTTTTGCATGAATAAAAGCACATGCCATGCACATGCATAAATATGCCACAAGTATATACACAAGGCTCATTTTCCACACCTATATACCTTTTCAAATTTAATGGCAACCTTAAGTAAGTGATGGAAATTAATCCTCATTTCCTTTTAAGGATTTTTCTTTCACAGTTAATTCCTTTAGGCTATAAATATTATCTCTAAAATATTTATGCCAAAAATTATTCCCTAATTATTTTCCCTCAATTTATGGGAATATATGTCTTAAATTCCAAATATTAATTTTAACTTTTATCCAGGCTAAATTTCCCATAATTAATTCCACCATAATATTTGCATATCCTTGAAATAATATTTCATAATCTTCCCAAATTCTCAAGGTCCAATATAATTTTAATAATTATCTTAAACTTTTTCTCATAATAAACTTAAGACTTTTGGACTCTACTGGCTAGAAGTCTTCTCGTCTTAGTTTTATTTCTAACCTTCAGGTCCAAAAATTTGGGATGTTACAAGGTACTAACAACAATAACAGGGGACACTAACAACAATAACAGTACCCACTAACAACAATAACAGGGGCCACTAACAACAATAACGAGGGGCGTTAACAACAATAACAGGGGCACTAACAACAATAACAGGGGACAACCAAATTGAGGCTAGCAGAAGTTACTGAGTCCATCACATATGAAATCCACTTCTCTCCAAATCCCATGCTCACAACTTTCACAAAACCCCATTCCAGTCTTTGTTCATATCAATTTTTGAAACATGTCATATTCAATAGGTTATAAGATTGAATTCCCTTTTCCCTATGTCTCTCTTCTTTCTCTCTTATCTCTTTCATTTTCCTCCTTTAATTTCTCCCACGTCTCTCCCTCTCCCTCCCCTTCTCTCTCTCTATCCCTTGCTCTTGGGCTCGAGAGTTCTTGCAAGCCAAGCAGCAAAAACGAGTTTAAAGATAAAAAGACACACAAATGGCTTGTCAAGCTTTAGAAGTTACAACGTGGCTGCTGGTTTTTGAAAAAGTAAAGTCAAACACAACTTTAGCCATGGGTTTTCATGAAACAGGGATTCGTAGACGTGTTTTGGGTATTGTTATTGTAAGGAGTGGACACAATTTCATTGATATTTGAATAACCCTAGAAATCTCTCTTCCTCCATTATTCACCGATTATTATTGCCCTCTCTAACAACAATTTGATTCTTTTCGACGCTGGAAAACCAGAGCAAGAGAAGAGAGAAAATATTCCGTGGGTTTAATGATACAGAGGAAAGAGGAAAGTGATACCAGGCTATCAATGTCATTTGATCACACATTCACATGTCAAAAAGAGCCCTGGGGTCTTTTCTGGAATGTGAAAGTGATTAGGGCCTCTTTGACATTCTGGGCCTTAAATGGGCCCTCATATGGATTTTCCCTATTTTTTATCCTCTTTAATGATGAGAAATATGGAAATTACAAAATCTGCCAACTCCAAAGTATCTCCACGAAGAAGATAACGAGATAAACCCACTTCCAATTCTCTCTTGTTGCTTCAAAAGCCTCTCGCTTCTTCATCATCCATTTCCACTCTTCAACCAAAGCAATGGCTCTATCCTCTTCCCTTTTCTCCCCAACCCATCTTCTTTCCAATCACACTACAAAATCCATTTCAACCTCTACAAGACTCTCTAATTCCCTCCTGAAATCTGTCTATTCACAACCATTTGTCAAATCGACGCCGTCTGTGGTAGTTACAGCACCCAGACACTACCGGAGACCTTTTGCTGTTGCCGAAGAAACTGTGGTCATTTCACCGGATCCGAAATCCGACGCCGCGAGGAAGCTCTATATCGGGAACATTCCCCGCAATGTCGACAACAATGAGCTTACTCGGATTGTTGAAGAGCATGGTGCTGTTGAGAGAGCGGAGGTAGTTGAATTTTTTTAACTTCTTTGTCTTTTCACTTCAATTTTACCTCTGAATCGTGTTTTGCAGTTTGGTTTAATGAGGAGAATATGCGTGTTTGGCTGTTTAAATGGGTTTGGAAAATGGTGGTCTTTAAATTGAATTTTGGTCAAATTGAAGAGTGAGGTGGATATGAACTGCATATAGTATGTCGCTAATTGTGTAGAAGTTCAGGCATCAATGAAATGGAATTTAATGAGACTTAGAACTGGACAAGTGATTTCGTAGGGAAAAATGATATTTGTTTCAAACTCAGGAAGGCTGGCTATTTCATGTTTTCAAAAGCCATATAGAGGAAATTTTCTGAAACGTGAGCACATCCTGTTTCTCCTGACTCGGTATTTTCACATTATAAATATGAAGATGTCGCAGAATTTTGACTGCGTGAGCTTCTAGTCATACATCTGACTTCCCAATTTATCAACAGTGGTTTTTGAAGCATGAGGCGTGTTCACTGTTAATAAGCATTATGAGAAATGATATTAGGATTTGGAACACGGGTACAATCTTATAAGCATTAAGAAAAAACAGCTAAAAAGTGGTTTCTTCCTGTTAGCTGTGTGTTGCCTTGTGCTTCTTGTAAACTGCATCTTTCTACATCCCTATTGAGTCATTCATGCCTTGTGGCACCTTTTATAAATTACACCAGAAACTGTTCAAGAATTGCAGGATAAAAAAGGGCATGTGACTGCTAAGAAGAGTGGTCTTTCACACCCATCACCTATAACATATAGCTCAACAGTCTACACTGTGGTGTTCTGATACGACTAGTCTGTGAGGCATCTTTAATAGCATTGTACTTTCCAAGGGGCCATCTAGTGTGTAAAATGGAACGAAATAGAAAGAAAAATAGAATGAAATAAATGATTTTGTAGATGAGAAATATCCTTTGTATCCTTCAATAAAAATGATGTTAACATAAGTATGGTAGTCATTACATATTTCCTTTTTTTGTCCAATAGAAAGGATTGGTCTTTTCTGTGGTGGAATCAAACATGGCCCGAATTTCCCCCCCTTAAGTGTGGTTAGAATATGACTGTAAACCCAAATGCAATAACTCATGACTCTCTTTACAATTTTCCCCCTTGGTAATGGTTGATATTTCTCCTTTTTCATTATCCAATTTGTAAGGCAGGATCATTACTATTATAAGTGCTGATATAAATATAATGCTATGAATATGGGGTTTTTATTTATAACGTTCCAATAGATGAGTTAATCGTATCCTTGCCAAGATGTGTAGAATCTGCTTTTATAACATGCTGTTAACCTTTTATTTTTATAATGATCTGATTTATAGGTTATGTATGACAAATACTCTGGAAGGAGCCGTCGTTTTGCATTTGTCACAATGAAGACGGTTGAGGATGCAAATGCTGTAATTGAGAAGCTAAATGGCACTGTAATTAACATTTTATATTGATGACATTTATAAAATTAGATCAAACAATTCCTAATGATCGCCTAACAATTGAGGACTCATGTACTTCATGTTTTGGCAATAGGAAATAGGAGGGCGTGAAATCAAAGTAAATATAACAGAAAAACCTTTGGCAACAGTTGATCTATCCATTCTCCAGGCAGAGGACTCCGAATTCGTTGACAGTCCCCACAAAGTATATGTAGGAAATCTTGCAAAAGAAGTAACAACAGATGTACTTAAAGACTTGTTCTCTTCAAAAGGAAATGTTCTTAGTGCCAAGGTTTCACGTGTTCCTGGGACCTCAAAATCCAGTGGCTTTGGTTTTGTCTCATTTTCTTCAGCTGAGGATGTTGAAACTGCAATCTCATCTTTCAACAATTCTGTAAGTTGTTCTTTTGCAAGTTTGCAAATCCATATATGCTGAAAAAGGTGTAAACCCTAGATGGTATACACAGAATGAAGTCCTTCTCCAGTTCTTGCTTACAGTGATGGAAAATATATGGAAAATATTTACATACTTGCGTCCTGAATATAAGACACATTTATCTAAATTGATTAGATTAAGGAAGTTAGTTAAGTTGGTTAATATGACATGTATTTTCTAAAATATCCTAACCATCTTCCTTAATTCTTCCCTCTCCTCCTTGACTATTGTTGAGGGTGAGGGAGTATCATTAGGGTTAAATTAGGAAAAGATTGGCAAATATGAAAACTATATCTTATATTTAGGACCACAATCAATTCCCTAAAGTTTTCTTATATTAAGGACAGGAGGAGTAGTTTTTAGTCAGATATGTTTGGAAGAAAATATCATTTGATACTGCTGGCATCAGTAAGGGCACACTTTTGGTTCTGCATGTAAAATATTTTGATTAAACTCTGTTCCTCACATTGTTCAATGAGAATATTACATCTGAGGACCCAAATGTAAAATTATTTAGATTAAAGACCTTAAAAATCTTGACTATTTTCATAAACTAAAGTTGCTATGAGGTTTAACAGTAGTTTTTACGGAAGTTACTATTAATAGTGTGTTTAGGTAACAGTTATCATGCTTTCCAAAGCAATATTCGTGAAGAACCAACAATTTCAGGACGTCATGTAAACGTAGGTTTAAGTCTCTTTTAATGGTTCTGCCAAGACACCTTATGTGTTTTGGAAGTTATTACAATGTTAGTTACAACTTTAACTTTCTTAAAATATAGTAAACTTGGTTATGAGTCCCCTAAAACTCTGATAATGAGCTAGCTTTTTGGAAATAATCTGAATTTTCAAGGTCTTTTAACTCAGAAAATTTGACATTTGGGGTCCTTAGATGTAACCTCCCCCTTTTCAATTCTTATCTCAATACCTGCCATGATACGGGTTTCTTACCTTATTAGTTCTTAGATATTGACAAGACTTTTGGAGAACCTGTCAACTTTAGAATTCGCTGTTCATTGAAATTTGATTGTACACTTTGAGTATGATGGGAATTGGGAATTATGTGAGTGGTTAGTTTGCTTTCTGAGTTACATGCTGACTCTGATAAATACTAACTTGTCTAAAAACCTGTTGGTTGCAGTTGTTAGAAGGGCAACGAATTCGTGTGAACAAGGCATGAGGAGCCAAAAGCTATGACTTGGAAGCTTGTTTGACTTCATACCCTCTAGTTGGAACCAGTACAATGAGGTTCTAAAAAAGGGATGTAATCACCAAAAATCCTAATAATAAGTAAGCAGCATGAATTTGTTGTCATTTTTTATATTAAAACTTGTCATTACATATGGCTTACTTGTTGTAGGATTGTTTGTTGATTACATTCCTTTTTTTGAACTTCATATTGATTTTCCCAAAAACAAAATTAGGAGAGTTGAATGCTTCTGTTGGAAGTAATTCTGTAGTTAAGGTTTTTGGGACCTCACTAACTACTTGTAATTTTGTGTTGCTTCTTTTCATCTGTATTGTGTAATACGGCTGGTCTTGTTGAGTTATGAATGTATTTATTAGTTCCTCTCTTTGGCTCGAACTTGGCCCCTTCACTGACCTGGAAGTTTTGGAGTCTGTATCTGACAATTTGTCACATTGTCTGAGCTTAGCTTCTGAGATGGAGTTTCCATGAGCATTTGTTGTCATTTTAATTTTTAACATGTAGTTGTCGAAATGGGATGAGATCACAGAAATTTTAGCTTTGTTGGGATGGGAAGAAAAATTGGGAGGAAAGAAAATGGAAAAGAAGGAAAATTGGATAGAAAATCATATTACTCCTCTTGTTAAGATAGATTAGAGAAACAGGAAGGAATGGAAATGAGCAAATAGAGCCTAGTAAATCATGTTCTTGGGAAGAAGGGTGTTCTGGTGTAGAACACAGATTGTCTAGCCCTGAGGGGCTAGGATGTTGGTGTAGATGGGGACTTGACCTAGGAGAGATTCCTAGGGTCTACGTACCCTGAAGAGGGATCAAAGTCCACGTAGTTCGAGGATTGATGGATGAGGCGTTTAGCCGGAGGGGTCTCAGTATGCTCGAGACGGGCCTCGTGAATAGCCGGAGCGTAGACCGCTGTAGAAGATAGATCCGGATCTCTTAGGTTCACGCTCTATATGTAGATGGCTCCCACGTTGTGCATGTCCAAGGATCGTGCAAACCACCCTGGTCATGGCTGGGTCCCACAGTTAGTGGGTTGTGATAGTGAGATAGTGGGCCTTGACTAGGTCCATAACAGCAGCCCCAAGCTCGGTAGTTCAGTCTCCGAACCGCCGAGATTAGTTGTTTGATTGATCGCGCCATACGGACTTGGCCGAGCTATATCAGTGTGCGCAAACCGTGGAGTTTGCTCATTTCAAATGCTTGTTCGAGTTTGCTTTAATCCCGCTTATTGACAATCGTATAGTAATTGGCCCCACTGTAGTCCGTCTCTGGTGCCGGGGTGGATTTGTTGAATCCAGATATCGTATCGGAGTTCTTGCCACTCGTTTGATTTTGATTTTGATAAAGTGTCTATCCGAGTTTCAAAGAACTTCGGAGTTACTTGTCTTCGATTGAATTGCCCCTGGACATGTAGTCCGAGTTACTTGATTGAGCCGCATTGACTTGATCATTAATGAAAGTTTGTTCACTTCCGATCAATTCGAAAATTTATGTAGTGTTTCATCCGTGTCCACGATGAACAGATATAGTGAACTCACATTTGTTTTTGGAGTACTATTGAGTGACCGGGCCAGGGTCATAGATGTGATATGCAGAATCTGCGAAAGTGCATCCGGTATTGAAAACGTAAAGTGGTGAGGGGTCAGTATTCTAACTGCCTCGTATAATTCCAGGTTCGTTGACCGGGTCATCCAAGGATAAAGGGAAGTTGTCACCTGCTCGGGTTTGGTTTTTCCACCAAAGCGTCCGAACATTTTGACCTGATCAGGGTCGGCATGACAGTCCCGCTTGATATCCTGGAGTAAGTTAGGAAGCGTCCGGGCTGCGATAGCTCTACGGAGACAACTCCCTCCGACTGAAAAGCCGGTTTTATTCTTCGCCTCGTATTTGAGTTACGACGGTTCGGTGACCCCGTATTCGCTCTTTGTTCATGTATCTGTCGTTAGAGCAATTTGAGGAGATTGAATCAATGCTCTCGATTGAGAGTTCCTTTATTTATTTTCAGTTTGTAATCCGGAGTTTACCTCGACTTAATCGTACTTTAGACGGAGCAGGGTTTTAACCGTATTAAGTGTAACCGGGGCAACTGTACTTTAGACGGAGCCTGGGTTTTAACTGGGATCAGTGTAACCTGGTCTGTGTTTTTTTTTTTTTTGGAGGTGGATTCCATCCAATTTAATACAAGACCTTGCGCCCAATGACGGGAGGGCACCACTATTTCGAAGGAAACACATGTGATACGTGGATTTGAGGAAGTGTGAAATGAACAATTATGGGTGTCGTAACCCTGAATTTGTTTATCTAAATAGATTTGGTGGCCGTAGCCGTCTTTACACGGATCCTAGATTTTAACCAGATTCGGTATGACCGGGGTCCGCCTTCAAAACTTCACACAAATCCCGGATTTTAACCAGATTCGATTTAAACGGGTCTGCCCAAGTGCAACTCAAGGGTACCATCAAATAATAAACGAGAAACCTTCATCCACATAGAATGATGATCTATGGTTTGTGTTTTTGTGCATCACTATATCGTCTTCGTGAGATGAATCAAATCGTAGGTTTAATCCATATAAGCAGAAAACACACTAATCTAAGTCACTGTCATTTCTCGACTCAAGCCTAGTTTAATAATCCAATGTTAACACGTGCACTAGCAACATCATCACCTATAGATATATCCGCAATATTTGAAAGCTTTAACTTCTGAGCCTAATAAATTTGATTCGCTAGTCCCTTGATATGTCCATTTTGAAGACATTCTTTGATCACTCCACAGTGAGTTTCTTTCCCAAAATTCCAACTTTTGTGGAATATATACCCCCATGAAGAATAAAATCAAGGAAGACATCTGCCATCTTTTTCTTGGCATTAATTTCAAAAGTTGCAGACCCTTGAAAATAGTGGGGCCCACCCCATTAATGTGACAAATTCTTTCACACAAGATTTGGCAACTTGCTACGTAACTTCATTCTTCAAATGACCATATCAAATTGAAGGCACAAGATAGTAGTGGTTATAAGATTTGATTGTAAGCATCAAAAGACATCGTTGCAAATATGCATCTTTTAGTGCAGAATAGAATCATTTTCTTGCACAAATCCGAATAAATTCTGATTTCTTTCAAAGAATGGAATTCTCGCAAAGTTTCCCGGAATAAAAAGTAACAACTCCATGCGGTATCCCCAAAGTTCTCTTATTCCCTTGCCACCGGCCGGTTTAACTTGATGCTTACAGGGATGCCAAATGGGCTTTTTCAACTAATCTTAAGAAAGAAGCATTGATGCCTCACCCCTCTGTTATAAAGAAGCTAAATGGCAAAAGTACCTTTGAGAGGCCGTGCGTGACTAGTACTCCCAGGCGTGCCTTTCTCCTCATATGGAAGCTTCCAAATCTCCAGAAACTACTCAGATTTGCAGAAGTGGCTTACAAGCTTCCAAATTATTACATCGCCAATGCATCCTGACGCGTGGGAAATTAATCAGCAATCAGCAATGGCAACAACCAGCGACATGGCAGGATTTGGCGCACCATTGGCTTGGCAGCATACTGGCATGTCTATGTGGCTTTACTTTCATAACACAACATTCATGCAATTCCAAGCATGAAATTCCATAACACAACATTCATGAGTACTCCTTCCATCTATTATTGCAGAAAGTACAGAGCATGCCTTTAAAATCAAGCACCCAAGTAGGTAAACAAAATCGCAGCTGATTGGGCCCATTCCATGCATATACCCAAATCAGAATATTTCCCAACAAAGAATTTCCTTCGGGAATTCTATCAAATAGGTTCTGGGCATAGCGCAGAGTTGCATATGGAGTAAAGATTAATCACCTTTGTTATCAAATCTTGATAAAAATATTCAGTTGATTCCATCGGTCGCTGAACATGAGGTATTCCATCTCGTTTAGGAGGACCAAATGAAGAGCATCACGGGCCCTACTTTCATCCGAGCCTTGCATCCCAAAGAACAAGATATCAGTTCCCTGCTTTGCTGCATCTTTGTGTCCAGGAGACCATCCTTTTGGATCTTCTAGAGTTATTAGACACCATCGAACCCGGCTTGCCACACCCCTTAACATAGCCCAAAAATACACGGCAAGATTGACTTGGAAAAAAGTCCACTTGGTGTTCCCATTTCTATTCACCTGCAATGCATGACCAATCGCCTGTTTCTACTGATAGAGCCACCTTGCAGAGTTAATGGAGAAGACAGAGCCCAGGCTCCTACTCGTTCAACACGCTCTGAGTTTGCTGTCGAACAGATGAATTAATTAAACTCTGAATAGCTATGATCAATGGGGCATCTCAATGGGGCATCTCGGCACAAGATCAGATCACATTTTGAAGCATCTCGGCCCAATCACATTTACACTCTGGCATGATTTTAGCACCTCGGTATCTCAGGATCAGATCACATTTGCGTCCCGACCCACGGCTTCCCCGAGATACATTCCTCGGCAATGGACCCTTGGGTATCCCGGCGTCTGAGGCTTCTCGGGGCTGACACTGTTGAACCCGGTTACCTCTTTTAAAGCTTTGGTCTTGTCTCAGTTCGGGAGGCATCTCGTTCAGGATAAGATCAGATCCGAATCTCGGCATAGACCCTTCTCCAGAGAACACATCTCGGCATCTCATGATCTCGGACCCCGGCAACTCCACTCTCGGCATATCAAGACATCTCGGGTTTGAGGAACTTGCAAGTGTCAGCGCTGGGCTTGGCTGGTTCAGAGGTCTCTCAGCTTTCTCCGACATGTTGGCATTTCGAACCCCGCCCATTGATCTTGGTCCGTATTTGCCGCAATTGAAATCCGACCACCGAAACCGAGAACGGGACCTCCGGCGCCCCTAAGTCTTCTGAGCGTAGACTTCGACAAAAATCGTAAAATCCCTTGATTGGGCTATCAAACTCCACGATTGGGCTCTCACCGCCGATAATCGATGGAGCCTCACCATTGGAAGCTCTCGTCGGCGTGATCCAGAGAAAAAGACGGGGAAATTTCATCTCTCGACCATACAGGCTTTTGTCTACTAGGAATTAAAGATCAAAAGCATCTGGAAAATAGGAGATTGACACCTGGATGCTTAAATTTCGCTTCAATATTTGGTACCGAGGCTCCCGGTTTTCTTGATTTTCTTTCAATTTCTGGTGAGACCAGAATTGAAATAATTGACCATCTTAGGTCATGGGAATCGAAATTTACCGAGTCCCCACGGACGGCGCCACTGTTCTGGTGTAGAACACAGATTGTCTAGCCCTGAGGGGCTAGGATGTTGGTGTAGATGGGGACTTGACCTAGGAGAGATTCCTAGGGCCTACGTACCCTGAAGAGGGATCAAAGTCCACGTAGTTCGAGGATTGATGGATGAGGCGTTTAGCTGCAGGGTCTGTATGCTCGAGACTACTGCATCTGTGAATAGCCGGAGCGTAGACCGTTGTAGAATATAGATCCGGATCTCTTAGGTTCACGCTCTATATGTAGATGGCTCCCACGTTGTGCGTGTCCAAGGATCGTGCAAACCGCCCTGGTCATGGCTGTGTCCCACAGTTAGTGGGTTGTGATAGTGAGATAGTGGGCCTTGACTAGGTCCATAACAAAGGGGAAAAGCACAAATATAGGAATTTTTTGTGAAAATTGTACCCAATTAAAACAAGTGGAAAAATATTTACCTATATAATGCAGTTAGTGACGTAACAGGGATTCACGCCACTTGTGGCGTAAAAGGGGTTCTCGGCATTGATAGATTTTGTGTTAGTGGCGTGATGGCGTGAACAAATCAAACGCCACTCAACTTGAGTGGCGTTTGATTCCATAAAAAAAAAGTTAATATTAAATATAATAATAATAATAATAATAATAATAATAATAATAAATGATAAAAAAAAAGTAGAATAATTTAAAACTCTACTTCATTTAATTTGGAGTCAAAAGAAAGAAAGAATAGAGCTAAAATAACTCACTAAGAATGCCCTTTAAAAGATTACGCGGTAATTTGGTTATAACAACAGATCCCAATACATGAGATCTATATATTTGTTATATACCAAATATTTGTATAACAACAATATTGATTTTGGGATCTGTATAAAAAAGTGTACCACGTAAAATTGTTTGTATAACTTATTAGAAACACTTTTACGCGGTACACTTTTTTATACAGATCTCAAAATCAATACTGTTGTTATACAAATATTTGGTGTATAACAAATATATAGATCCCCTTGTATTGGTATCTGTTGTTATAACCGAATTGTACCACGTAATCTTTTAAAGGACGTTCTTAGTGAGTTATTTCAGCTCCATACTTTCTTTCTTTTGACTCCAAATTAAATAAAGTAGAGTTTTAAATTATTTCACTTTTTTATCATTTATTATTATTATTATATATTATTATTAATTTAATTTTTTTCTTATGGAATCAAACGCCACTAAAAGTGGCGTTTGATAACCATTTTCACGCCAGCGTGAACCTTTTTCACGCTACTGACACAATCTATCAGTGGCGTGAATCATTTTTACGTCACTAGTAGCGTGAATCCCTGTTACGCCACTAACTACATTACATTGGAAAATATTTTTCTACTTGTTTTAATTGAGTATAATTTTTACCAAAAAAAAATTCTATATTTGTGCTTTTCCCTGGGAAGAAGTCATCAAATGTTACATAATCTTCCAAGGGTGTCTGCAAGTTTTGTATGTATTGTCATTTCACCAAGATTTCAAAGTTCTCGAATTGGTAGACCACATCCCTTACTAAATCATTAATGTACCTCAAGAGCTGTCCCATTTGAAGAATTAAAGGGCTTCTTTGATTTTGTTTTCCAAAACAAATATGAAATTTAAAGAGACATAGGGAACCGTAAAGATGACAGACTCTAATAATGAGTTCACATTAGGTACATTAGGTGTTCTTCCTAACGTGCTTCTTATGTGTTTGTCTCTCTAATTAGAGGAACAAACACATTTTATTTTTTATTTTTTATATTTTTTATTTATTTAAATTAAAATTATATGTAACTTTTTGAATTTTTTTTTTCACCCAGTATCTTAAATTAATTAGTTTCAAGGATATTGGTGTTATAGGACAAATATTTCTGTGTGCAGAACTGAAAACTAATTAATTTGAGATACAAGGTGCAATTTTTTTTTTTCAAAAAACAACATATAATTTTAATCTAAATAAATAAAATAAAATGTGTTTGTCCCTCTAATTAGAAAGATAAGCACATAAGGGATAAACACATTATATGCTTCCCTGTAACAATGGTGCAGGCTCCAGATATTTCAAAAGAGACAAGTTAGGCACAGAACTATAGAAGAACCTCATAACAGCTCTCACCGCCATTGCCGCCACAAACCTTATCATTGCCAATCTCCCGTTGATCCTCACCGGTGCTTTTTTTGTAATTCTCAAATCTTACTTTCGCAGAGCGACAGTGACTGTCATTTTAAGATGGTATATTTGTCATTTTATCTCTTACATAATACTCCTTCCGATTCTAATTATAAGAATACTTTTGTAATACAAATTACATTACAAAAGTGGTCCTAATTATAGGAATACTTTTATAGTACAAATTATATTACAAAAGTATTCATATAATTAGGACCAGAGGTAGTAACTATTATTTAGATAAAAAAATTTAAGTTTGCGTCATCATCATCATTTAACTTACTCAACTCAACATTTTTCGTTAATAATATTAACAACGTTGAACTTTAAGAATTAAAAATATACTTTATAAATTTATGGGATTAAAATGATACCTCTTGTAAAGTTAAAAGACTAAAATTACAGTTTAACCTTTAAGAAATACTCATAATATCATTTCCAAATATGATTATTGATTATCTAATCAATCAATTATGAAAATAATATAAATAAAATAAATTAGGAAGTAAAAGGGATAATAAAGTATATTTATTGATTGATGGTCCCGATCTGACCCATTTTTCTTTAGGTATGACTGATCGATGGATGATTGATCGATAAATTGATCATTTATTGATTCATAATAAATAATACTCCTTCCAGTCCTAATTATATGACATATTTAACCGATTTTGGGGAGATTAAGGAAAGAAGTTAAATTAGTTAATTTTACTTGTTTTCTTAAAATGTCCTTATATAAATTTAAAATGATCTAAGTGAAAGTAAATCAATAGCTCCTACCACATGCCTCTTCAACCTAATTTTTTTTTTCTATATGTTATCTAATTAAAATTGGTCTTATTATATATACATATATATATATATATGTGTGTGTGTATAGATACACACACACAAAATATATGTGTGTAGACACACACATATATACATACATAGATACACACACATATATCTAAAAGTTTCGTTGACGGGAAGAATATACGCGTCCACATACATATACTCACAAAAAATCAAACACACTTGAGATAATAAAATATGGGTATTTTAGGAAAAAAATTGACAATTATTAGAATGCTGTCTTATAATTAGGACCAAAATTAATTCTCGATCTCAAATGTTGTCTTATAATTAGGATCGAAGGGAGTATTAAAATTAAAACTAGAATAAATATTATAAATTTTGTCTTTTGAGCAATACTACCTCATTTTTGTTAGATATAAGACATAGTTGATTTTTTTTTTTTTTGTAAAGATTAAAAAAACTAAATAAATTACTTTAGAGTGTTTATATTTATAATTTTTCCTTCAAACTAATTTATATGACTTATAAATTAAAGGCTAAATACATGAGGTATACTTTTGATCCTTCAACTTTACAAAGTATACTTTTAGTTGTATAATTCTAACATTGTTAATGTTGCTAACAGAAAGGGCTAACGCAACAAATTCAAGCGATGACTATGTAAACTTAAGTGATGTCTGTGTAATTAAATGCTATTAATCTTAAATTTAAAATATGTGCAAATTGGAAAATATCTAAAAGCTTAATGAAATAGTCAATATCAAAACCTTGATTGTATTATAAAATTCTAGTTTCATAATCTAAATATATTAGTTTATTAAAAAATTTAGTTTAATAATCTAAATAGCAAAACCTCGATTTCATTTCCAGCGATTTGTCGGAAAAAATACCAATATAGTAACTTTTACCAAAAAGTGTACCCAATTAAAGCATATGTAAAAAGATTTACAAAAATAGAGCAGTCAACCACCAATGGCGTCAATTATTATAATCGATGCCACAAAGTGGCGTCAATAATTCACCACAGTGGCGTCCTAATCCCCTGGTGGCGTCCTAATAATAAATATTTATTAGTGGAATGAGATCTGGGTGATGGACATCTCCCAAAGATCCTTGTGAGGCTCGCCCAGATCTCATCCCACTAGGTTTGCAGGAACACCTTATGCGTACAGGTTTCTGGCACATGTCTCGCATGAAGAGACTCCCGGTATGTTTTATTCTTTACATAATTAATTATATGCATTTAGTTGTTTGTACATGATACGGATAATATAGAACTCTTACATATTTGTTCTCTATTTTTATGTTGGCACAGATTGACAAAAATCATATTTGTTCTCTATTTCCAAGGTGCTTTAATTAATTTGCTAATTAGTCTTGTATCCTAAGGTTTATAATAAATTTTAAATATTTTAATTCCCTTAATTATTAATTAAAATTATTATTTACTCTGTTTATTATTTATAATTAATAATAAATATTTAAAATATTTATTAGTAGGACTCTACTGTAGGGAATCATTGACGCCATTGTGGTGTCAATTATAATTATTTGACGCCACATAGTGGCATCAAATAGCCTGACGACGCCACTCTAGTGGTGTCAGGGCATCCGGCTACATGATGTTACTGGTGGTTAACTGCTTTATTTTGATAAAAAAAATTCCATGTGCTTTAATTGGGTACAATTTTTTATAAAAGTTGCTATATTGGTATTTTTCCCTGATTTGTCGTATATTTTATTTTAGTTTAATAATATAAATATATTATATTAAGAAATTAAAACTTAAATATTCTTTGTTAGCTGCACAGTAATCACTTGAATTTGTTGGGCCAATATTTTCTGTCAGTAATATTAATGGTGTTATAAATATATGATAAAAAGTATACTTTATAAAGTTAAGGGACCAAAAGTATATTTTAGGAAAAGCTTACAATACTAAAAGTATACTTTAGCCAAAATTAAAATATAATCAAACGATACAAACATATATTATGATTAAATAATTTATTTAGCTTCCTTAATCTCTAAAAAAAAAATAACTATGGATATGGATAAGTGAGAGTGAGGGTATAATTTCTTTTGAGTACAAACCATGGCAGTGAAAACGTAGTTTTCACCTGAAAACGTAGTTTTCACCTGAAAACAGAAGGGGAATGAAAAATCGTAAAACGTAAAATCGTAATACAAAACGTGGTTTTTACCTGCATATATATATAAAGAAATTCAAGAAAAGCAAGGCCTGCAATCATCCACACATATATTCATCCATGCAATATCAATCAAAATATCCAACATTGTCATCAAATACCATTTAAACAAATGCAAACAACCTCAATACAGTTCAAAATGCAAGTCTAATTTAAATTCAGTACCACTCATTATCCAACTGAAATGTAAATAATTGTCTCAACTCACAATCTAAGCTAATAAATCATTCAAGTCATTATCATCAAAGGCATTATGCTCCACATGATCTTCAACTACATCATGATGCATGACAACTTCTCTTTCTCTTCTATCAACCTCATTGTCCAACTCAAAATTAGGAATCTCCATATCATCTACAAAGGCACCAACATCACCAGTGTCATCCTCTCCTCCAACTTGAGCCAAGTTTTCTTCAATTGAATTATCCAAATTGAAATCAAAATTGTCTTCACCTTCAAAATTTAGAAGGCGTTCCTTCATTTTCCACAATCCATTCATCTTCAGATGAAACATCATCAATGCTATATTCTCCAGTTTTTCTAACTTGCTTCTTCCTGGCCAATTTTGAATTTGTCATCACAAACACAACATCATTCATTTTCTTTTGTGACAAACGATTTCTTCTCTTTGAGTGGACCTAAACAAAAACAAATCCAATTAATACACAACAAGTAGCAAGCACAAACCCAAATTTACAAATTAAAGAAAACTTACCATCTCAAAGGCACTCCAATTCCTCTCACAACCAGATGAACTACATGTCAAGCTTAAAATACGCATTGCAAATCTTTGGAGCTCTGGATGATCAAAACCATAAGATTCCCACCACTGTGTTGGAGATTTTGTATAAATGCCGCCTTGGGCTAATTCAGAACCAAATCTCTAATTGCAGCTTGAAACCATCCATTTGATCATCAATTTTTCTTTTTTCTTCAGCACTTTCCACCAACCTTTCTAAACATTGATATAGTCCATTTTTAACTTCGGGACCAGCACGAAATCCTACCCTATATTGTATTTGAGGGTTGAGGAAATAACCTGCTGCATGCAAAGGCCTCATCAACTGATTGTCCCATCTACCATCAATGATATCACATAGCGGCTGATAACTAAAAAGTAAAGAATGACAAATAAAAAATTACATTAGACTCAAAATAGCAAACAAAAGTTAAAAAATTATATTAGATTCAGTAAAATTATACTACCTTCTTTCTACACCATTGAATGCTTTCTGAATTTTCTCCTTGGCCTGAACCATCTCATCATAAATGAACCCCATAGCTGGCTTCTCATCTAAATCCACCAAACGAAGCACTTTGATAAGTGGAAAAGCACCCTTTAAACATGTCACAACATTTTTCCAAAACTCCCTATTCTTAACCACATCCGCACTATACTTGCCATCATTTGTTTTAGCAAACTTGCTAGACGTCCATTGATCTGAAGTAAACATCCTTATCAATGCTCCTTTGTTGTCATTGAGGCACCCCAAAGTTAGATAGGATGTGGCAAAGCGAGTCTTGCCTGGTCTCACCAAATCTCTTCCATTTGTATGAAATTGCAACATGGAAATTAAAGAAGTCCTTGAATATATATATGTAGTAATTTTTCTTCCTGTTGCAATTGTCTCATGATGAACCGGCAACTTCTTCTCAAAGTCCTCCAACATTAGGTCAATACAATGAGCCGCACAAGGTGTCCAATACAACCTTGTTCTTTTCGCCATCAACAATGCTCCTGCAGCTTTATAGTTCGCAGCATTGTCCGTTACAATTTGGACAACATTGTCTTCTCCTACTTCCTCAACCATTTCATCAATCATATGAAATATCTTCCCAGCTGTTTTGGTGATAGCAGATACATCAATTGACTTCAAAAACACACGTCCTTTTGGGCTATTTACTAAGAAGTTTATAAGCGTTCTTTTCCTTTTATCTGTCCACCCATCCGTCATTATGGAGCAGCCCATATCCTTCCAATAAGCTTTATGTTTTTCAATACTTTGCATTGTCTCCGTATATTGTTTCTTCAAATATTTCTCTCTAATTTCATGGTAGGATGGTGGCTTAAAGCCAATACCATGTCGAGCAACCATTTCAAACATCTCTTGAAATTCAACACTTCGTGCCACATTGAATGGTATGACATTGTTATAGAAAAAGGAAGCAATTTTCTCACATGCACCCTCTCTTAAACTCTGCTTAAAAATATTATTGATGGTAGGTTGGGTGCTTGCTCCTCTTTTCTTGAAGTTATTCTTAGAGCTCTCATTATCTTCATCACATGATCTTTTTTCTCCACCTTGTACAACCTCATCCTCATCATCAATGCCACCAGATTTCTTGTTTAGTTTTTTTTTTTTTTTTTGTAACTCCTTTACAATTTCAAACATTTGTTTCTTGACTACCTTAGGAACAGTTTTGCACCCTACAACATCTTTGTTTGTGCAAGCCAAATGATGTTTCATTCGATAAACACCGCCTTGTACAATCTTTTGGCAGTAATTGCATTTAATTTTATTGGTACCTCCATCAACTGAAGTACCATGCTTCCATGCCACATCAGTTCTACGTCCGGAGCATTCTTGTAAGTTCTTGAAGATGTTCCTTGATAAGTATATATTTTATAATTAAATAAGGGTAGATTCTGGGATATATTGGAATGAATTTATTAATATTTTAGACTTATTTAATTATCTTTATGTACTTATCTATCTTTTAATTAAATCTAGGATAAAAGAATATTATAACAGAAAATCTATTGATATCCTATTTTATTGTGTAGGAAATATTATGTGATCTAAGAAGGAGACAAAAAAAAAAAGGAATCAAATAATATATATATATATATTAAAGAGAAAAGGAAAAGGATATAATTTCATATAATATATTATTATATTATATGAAATTGATATAATGTAATCCAAAGAAGAAGATCACGTACAATGGGCCCAAAAGATATAACCTAAATCTATATATATTGGAGGATTGACGCCGAATAGCGGGGGGGCGAGAGAAAAAAAAAAGACGCAGAACGAAAGAAAAGACGGACTGACTTGTACGACGCAGAAGGAACCATGAGGCGGACAGAACTGGACGACGCGCAAAGAAAGAATCACCAGCTCCGCAGTAGTAGTTGTGATTTTCATCTCTTCTATTTTGTTAACCTAGCCATGTTTGACTAGTTTTCTTTTATAGTTAGGGCAAGGATGAACCCTATGTGAATTTAGAGTATTTATTTGGATTCTTTATTGATTATTGTTTTCTTGACTGAATGAATTATCTGTGCTTAAAGCTTTCTTAAAGATTGATCGCCTTTTAGATTGTTCATAGGTTGGTGTATGACAATAGAGATGTTGGTGCATTTAACTAGAACCGTTAATTCATCATAGAGTTGCATGACCTAGACATAGGCTTACGAGTTTATGCGATCTCATAATTCTGGTAAAAAAATTTATCTTTCCAAACAATACTAAGACATTAGGTTGTTTTCAAAGATAACGGATTAAGGTAGCATCAAGACATTGAGACTTAGTAATTTTAGAGAATTGATCGTCGGTCGTGGGAATAATAATCAATTAGGCATTCAATTCAACTACTTGGAGGAACATAGGGGGATTCTCATCCCTAGCTGCGTTTTCCTTAATTACTATCTTTTCTAAAACGTTGTTCTTGAAATTCGTGATTCTTATTCTTTATTTAATTCTTTAAAATTCTGTTTGGTTATAACTCACCTAATATTATTCTATTTATCCAACTAAAGCAAAAATAGCGAATTAGTGATTGGAGTACTATTCCTCGTGGGACGATCTTTTCTCACTACTTTATTACTTGTAACGACCGGTGCACTTGTCGAAGTCGCTATCATTCCTGCTCCACTCACTGGGACAAAAGGTGTAGAATTACTCTGAATTGCAGCACTACTTCCATTTCCACTTCCACCAGAAGCCATTTTCAAAAGTAGAACAGAACAGAAAAACGATTCTGCAGAACTATCTTGCAATAGAAAAGAAAAGCAATTCTGTAGTTGGCTCAACAAAACAGAAAAGCAATAGAAAAGAACTATCTTGCAACAGAACAGAAAAGCAATAGAAAAGAACTATCTTGCAACAGAAAAGCAACAGGACAGAACTGTCTTGCAACAGAACAGAAAAGCACTTCCACTTCCACCACAAACATGGACTACATTATATGATTCTGATTCTCACGAGTCAAATGTATCTATTATTATAAAATTGGCTCTGTTTACACCATCATGCTAGAATTTGAGTGCCCACTTGCATACTTATTGGAATAGATTGCATTTTAGTTTGTATGAAATTTAATGTGAACTGGGCATATAAAATACCTGCATCTTTTTTCCCTTACTGCATAGCAAACATAACAAGGCACATCATAGCAAAGAACCAACAACTAAGAAGGTAACTTATTTTACAAACTTGATGGAAAGAACAAAAAATATGGAATTAAGATGATATTAGATCTCAACTTCTGTAAATCAAACAAGAGATGCTCCCAGAACCTCATTTTGTTTTCTAACCACATTTTATACCACAGTAACTAAAGCATATTACAAATGAAAAACCATAGGTCATCAGTCATCACAGAACCATGAGTCAGAGAAACCCCTGGAGAATTATCCGAAGAGAAAATTCAACAAGTTTATGCTGACAAACTTTCCCATCAAAATAATATGCATGAACATTAACAGGAAACAAGATACCACAGAATTTAATTAATAAGAACAGCTTAACTAGTTGACAGGGCCACAGGGGAAGAGGGGAAAAGGACTGATATTTTGGGACTGATATCTGCGTACCAGTTGGAGTATCGCAAGGACGAAGAATCGAAGAAAGCTCACAGCTTGGCTTTTACGGTGATGACTCGACAATGAAGGGTTGAACTGTGAAGAGCGTCGGAGGCGCCGAGGCGATGCGCAGTTGAAGGGGTGGAAGTGTGGAACCTCGGAGCCTCGGAGGCGTCGGAAGAGCTTGGGATTTGGGTGATGAGCGGTCGCCGGAGCAGGAGGAGGCGAGACGGCGAGGCTCGATTAGGGATTTGGGTTTGATTTGAGGAGTAGTGACTGGTGAGCACGAGCACAACTGGACGAGAATGAGTGAATGACTGAGAAGATAAATCAGAATGGATAGGAAATAGGATAATCGATTTTGGGGAAAAAGCAAATCTGGGCATCTGGCGTTTTTTTCCAAAACGCTCCGTTTTTACGTTTTTGGGTAAAAATGCACCGTTTTTAACGATTTCACTCAGGCTGCGTTTTTTCCACAACGAAACACGTTTTGCTCATATTAAATTGTAAAATCGCGTTTTTACGCTTTAAAACGCGTTTTTAACTACCATGATACAAACAGTATTATTATTATTATTTTTGGGTATCTCACCCAGTTCAACGGATTCTTTAATCTCGACTAATCCGGATTTTGCCCCGCTTCGGGTCCACAGACATGGGGACAAACAGTATTATTAAATACGTAGTACTATAAATATAAATTTCTAACCGGGCCTTACTCTAACGAGGTCGCCTCCGAATAAACCAACCCATACATTAATATCAGAACCACAATAAAAAATTTAAGCCCAGTAAAGAAAATGGCAGTTTCGTAAATTTCGGAAGAAAGGAGGGGTATGATTAATAACCAATGAATGAATACGTACGTGCGTCACGTGACCAGGCCCTCCGGCTTCCTCAGCACTCTTCAGGCGCCATTTTCTAATTTTCCGCGCCAAAAAATCTAATTTTTACGAACCTCCAACCTCTCAGCAAAGCCCTCACGCTCTGCCGTCAACCTCTCCTTCTTGCCATTAATCTCTTTTGTGCGTTTCTCTTCCTCATCTGCTCTCTCCGTTCACCTCTCTTCCTCCGACCACACCTAAAAAGTTTCATCAAAGGTGAGCTATTTCTGATTTTTCTGTATTGCTGTATAAGAATATTTCTGTTGTGATTTTTTCTTTCTTTGGTGTTCTGAGCCATATAACTCTCCGGTGTGGTGTTTTTTCTCCGACTAGCTTCGACTTCCGATTGCAATGCTGGAAGAAATATAAAAATGTGTGAATTTTTAACTTGTTCAACAGGGAAGTCGTCAATAATTGTGAATCTTCCATTCAAGGTTTTTTCTTTCTGCATGTGTTTCTCGGTATCTTAGGCTGTCGTGATCGAAGAAGAGAAGCATGTTTTATTCGCATACGTTTCTGGCACGAAAGGGGCCACTGGCTACTGTGTGGATTGCTGCGCATTTGCAACACAGGCTCAGGAAGTCTCATTACACTTCAACTGATATACCCTCCACTGTCAGTAAGTGAAATCGTCTTCCTTTTTTCTCATAAGCATGCTTCTTTATTCAATTTTCTGGTCTACAGGTTCAAATTTTATTCCTTTATGGATAAAGTTTCCATCTTTTATTTGGGTTTTGGCAGTGCGGTTTTTTTTTTGCTAGAGTTTATCTTTTAATTTCAAGTTAGCTATTTTATTCATCCTTCTTGATGGGAGATGCGATTCTTGATAAATGGTTATCATCTTCGTCAATTCGTTCCTTTATGAATAAAAAATTTCCAAGTTTGGGATTTGGCTGGACGGTTTCTATCTAAAATACTCTTTCAATTTAAGATTTTTTTTTCCTTTTCTCCTGATGATGAGTTTTGGGCTTGTCCTAATAATGTGCTATTTTGGCTGGGATAACGTAACGTAAGGCATTCTCTAGTGGCAATACATCTTTGAGTATCTATTTTGTTGATATTTCTTGGTTTTTCTGTTCTTGATTGGAGTTTAAAAAAATGTTGTAGTACAAATAAAAGCAAGGAAATCATCAACACACTAAATTCCTAATTACCAGACTCCGTAATTTCTGTTCCTAATCCATTTTTCATTTCTAGATATTTTAAAAATATATTTAATAAGAATTATTAATTTTTCTCCTAGGTATACATCATGTGTGATAACAATGGTATATAGTCCAATGAATATTAGAATTGTATAATGGTTCTGGTCCTGTGTTTGACTGAATATTCCTTTTCATTGAATGTCTCTTTTAGGACGTATTATGGAACCACAAGTTCCCATCGCCTTGAGAATGTCAGGCCACCTTCTTTTAGGCGTTGTTCGGATATATTCGAAGAAAGTTGATTATCTTGTCCAAGACTGTAATGCTGTTTTGACTGGTCTCAACAAGGCATTTGCTTATATTCAACTTACTTTGCCAGAGGATGCAAGGAAGGCACCATTTCATTCTATTACATTGCCAGAGACATTTGATCTTGATGCCCTCACCTTGGATGGTGTAGATGATGAGTAAGGTTTTGTTCAGCTTCTTCCAGTTTTTTTCTTAAAACCTAAAAGCAGTACATGACACATGGATTTCTGTCCCAGGGTTGAGGATATCCACATGAGGAATCAAGCAGAGATCACTTTAACAGGTCACAAAAATGGATGGATATTTTATTTATCTTTATTTTTAATAGTGATACATTTAAGGATTGTACTTTTGTCTATAATGCTATGTACTGTGCAGATCAAATTCCTGTTGGCACGGATTATTACATAGCAATCACTTTTGATGAGGTTCATCCTTATTATTTCCTGAATTGTTTGTTATTTCAGACTTTAAAGTTTTGAGTTGTAACTCTGTTTCATCTACTGAATTTTCCATATTTTAGGATATAATGATGGACTCTTCTCACACAGAGGTGTTGTCAGATTCAGGGGCCAGGCCTATGGAGGAGGAGTAAGTATTTGTGACTTTAGAAAGTTCTATTGCATTTTGATATTTCTTCAGGTATTAGCCAATGGAATAACCTGTTATTCATTTATGCCTGCAGCGTTGTACCACAATCTCCATTGACAAATGTCGGTGATGATCAAGTTTGTGATCCAAGAAACCAAAGAGAATCACCTGCTGCTCAACATGCTGATGGCTCAGGCCCTCATAATTTTCAAGATCCTGAATTTACTAGAGATTTGGGTTCTGAAGAGGCTGGTCCAAGAAATCAAACGGATATGCTCAATTCGAGTCCTGCGGCCAACAATCCTCAAGTTTTACCTGAAATTGAAGTTCTTCGTGATGCCAGTAAGGATTCAAATCTAGAAATTCCTCCTCCAGTAGTTCCAGATCCTGTAGATAATGCTGAACCAAGCAGGATTTTTGACCAAACTATGAATGACAAGGATCATATTCCTCCAATGGTTGATGATTTGGATGTTGGAAACCTATCAGTACCATCTCCGCAACATTTGCCAACTCCAGATACTTCTCATGGGGCCCCTGAGATACAAGTTTCTCTTGGTGGGTGTATAGCTATATTGGTTGCATATACCTATGGATCAGAGAATTGCAACACTTGAATTTTTATTCTTCTTTATATTGTTTCAGGCCATGAATCTCCAAACTTGGTGCTTCGATCAAGTCCACTGGTCCAGCAGCCACAGAATAGAGGAAGAAAGAGAAAACAGTTCTTTGATACATCAACAGTTTTGACTAATAAGTATGCTATAAAATTTTGTTTTATTGAATCTCTACTTTTTCATTCATTTGCCTATTAAGTTTGTGTTGTTTTTCATTGTAGTCACTCATAGTGATGTGGATTTGTAGGTTTATGAAGAAGGCTCTTGATAGGACGAGTGGTTTACTACGGAAGAGACATTTTATGCCTTCCTCTGCGTTGGATACATGGAAAATGAACAACAGTCGAAGAAAGGAACAGATTTTTGATCACTCCTTGGTAACAGGTAAGCAGATGTTGACCTTTTTACCGGAGAGCCTGTTACCTTCTAGTTTTATGAACTTATTTCCAAAAAATTTATGGGTCCATAATGCAGGGCTATGCACGGATCTCTCAGTAATTTATCAAAGGGATTATGTATGTTCAAAATCCCATCTGTTTGTCTCTGAGGAAGATCATATGGATGATGAGATTGCTAGAACTCCTTCAACTAGCCATACTGCCGAAGAGCCTAGAGCTGCTACACAACCTGCTATAGCAAGTGCTCAAGACATGGAATTTGAACGTCTTCGTAGTGTTGCTGCTACTCCACCTCCTGTTATACCTGCTCACAATGTGGAAACTGAAGTCATTAATACTGAAGGTGATCATAGTAGTCCTCTCAGACAGAATGACATGACTCCTGTATCAACTCAAAAATTAAGGTCTGTATCGGTTTCCCCATTGAGGGCAACTGATGTGTCTGGAACAGTTCAAACACCTGAGTTAGCTTCATCCCCTAGAGGTCATGGATCCCATGTGGAAACTCCTATGACTTTTCAAGACAAAGGAACATTTCAGAACTTTGGTCTCTCAGATACTCATCCTTCAATAATTTCTGCTGAAGAAGTAAGTTATTAAGTTTTCGTGTCTTTGTTTTCAGGAAATCCTATAAATATACTGGTTATTTTACTCAATTAACTGTTTAGCATTTTCTCTTTAGGTCATAGACTCATAGTCCATGTTGTTGACATTAGTACACTATTTTCGTTGTTGTTTTAGCTTGATGAATTTGAGAGAATAGGTTGGCTCTAGTAACTGAAAGATCAACAGATTTTTTTTGCTAGAAGTAAAGTGTATATGCCCGATAACTTGGGTCTAGTTAAGATATTGATGTTGAGCCCTTTCTACATTAAGGTGCTGTAAACTTCACATTTAAGGATCTTGCCAATGTTGTAGTGAAGGCGCATACAATACCATAATATTTTTCCCATCTTTTATTTGCATATATGCAATAAACAGAAAATTCGTTTCTGGTCACCCTACTCATTGTAGGAACTCGTGAATATGTTGAGTTAAAGAATTGTATTTGTATATAACAGACTCTAATTAGTTGAACTTGTTCAATTTAGGAGCTTAATTTTCTGGAAGCAGACAATACGCCAGCCAGTAAGTTCCTTTTGTAAACCTGAAATGTGCTAGCTCAGACAATACCAGATGACCAGTTTCATATATTGCCTCTTCTATTTGCAGGTTCACAAGGTAGTGAAGGAGTAAACTCGTTGTCTGTGAGGGCTAGGTATTCATTTTAATAGCATCTAGTTTTGTAGACTTCGATTACAAATCTTTGAAAGGCTTATATTGCCATATAGATAGCCAGAAATATGTCGGTTTAATAAATAAATGATTTTAGGTGAGTCTATATGGAACCTAACCTCAATTGGCTACTTTCTTGATAGTAATTTGTCTTTCCACTTGGACTGGCAACTGTTTTTAATTCACATATAATGAATGCACCTTTATTGTCTTTTTAAGATGCGTGCTGTTTTGATCTGTTTTCTTATTTTTAATTACAATTGTGTTGCCGTTTTGCTTGTCAAGTAACCAGTTTATTTTTTTGGTGTTTTTAAAAGATTGTTACTTGTTCAACTTATGAGTCACATGCTCACATATAGCGGCCTTCCTTTCTTTCTCTTTCAGCGTTTGAATAGATTATTCATCTTTGACATAATAGGATGTGTGTTAATTGGAATAAAAGAAAAGGCACTGGTCTACTAACAAATCCAAGTATAGCATATTATAGCTCAGAAGTTATTTTCACAGCATTTAATTTTTCAATGATTTGGTCCTTTTCAAAGCTCATGCTCCACTATAATTTTTGGATTGCTAATTTGTCCATATTCTTTGGTTTCAGAGCTGTAGCTCGTTATTTAAAAAATCTTTCTCCAATTAGCCCGATTGCGGAGAACCCTGCTGATACTGAAGATCTCAGCTTGAACAAGATCTTAGAAGGAAAGACAAGAAGGATCTCCGCTCGAATGTTCTTTGAAACATTGGTGAGTTCCAAAATACGCCCCTTCTATTGGAATAACACCCCTCAATCTCGTCTTTTTAGTGTGAAAATTTAAAATGTGAATGTGAGAGTAATCTGTATTTGTAATGTTATCTTTGTGAAAATTGAGTGTAGAAAATATAGCTTTCATATGCAGTGTTGTTAAGACGTAGAGTTTACGTAGAAACGGTAAGGGTGACCAAAGACGTAAAATCGTAAAACGTAAATGAAACGTAAGAGTTTACTACGTACTACAAAAAAAATGAAATCGAACATATATAAACCCAAAACACACCAATACATTAAAGTCATCACAAATTTAAGTCCAAACACTCAAGAAAATAATTAAATTCAAACTCAGTCATCATAATACATATTAAAATCAAAACACCAAGGCAATAAAATTATAAGAGAGATCAACATCTCTAATTTAAGTCATTGGAGTCAAAGAACATATCTAATAAAATTATACGTTTTGACACTATGTTTTTACGAGTTTATCGAGTTGACACAGCGTTTCAACCGTTTCTACTCCAATTCCGTTTCTATCTCCGTTTTGACTCTTTTTTCAGCCAAAAAATGTAGAAACGTCCGTTTCTACGTTTTGACACTACGTTTTTACAACACTGTTCATATGCGTTCCTGTATTCATAGAGGGTGTTTCTGAATGCGTCTTTAACTGCATGAAGACTGTTTGAATCATTCTATCGTTAGCTTGCATGATTAGATGATGAGTTTGTACTTGTGATTGGTGTCATAACAGCTTTGATTTCTGAAGCAGATCTCATTCCATAAATTACCTAGACAAGTGTACTTAATCAAATCATTCCACAAATTGTTCTTTTGTCCTTTGGTTCAAGTTTTTACAAATTTTATTTCCCTTCCAAAAGAGTACTCTTGTGGACTATTGTAGTCTTCTCAATTCTCATACAATCTGTAAGTTGTTTTCTAGCTTATTGAAATTTAAGTTTATATGGTTATGTGGAAATTGTTTGTTGCATCACAGGTTTTAAAGAGTTATGACCTTGTTGACGTACACCAAGAAGAACCCTACGGTGATGTTACCTTGAAGTTGACCTCTGCACTTTCGAAGGCTGAAATTTGAAGTCATGTTAAAGTTGTTTGTACCTTTCAGAGGCCCTGATGTATATATGTGTAAGAGTTCTATACTTGGCCGTACACGCCGCGTAATTCTGAGATGTTGGAAAATAAAATTAGGAAAAAAATGCTTTTGTTCTTCCCAGGATTTCAAACACTTCAGAACTGTTTGGTGGTAATAAGTGAAGCTTTAAATAGCTGGGGTCTCAAGAATTTGAAGACTTGAAACTTAGTATATGATGAATGGAATTGAATGGAATTACAAGGGGAAACACAGATTGTTGAGAGGTGAAATGACATTCTGTTTTGGGAAAATCACTGAGATCCCAATAAAAAAAAAATGTTATCACCAGAAAGATACCAAATGAGCCTTAAGCCTTGGTTTGTTGTCTTGGAGGATGTTTTTTGTTTTTATGCAAGGTTCTTTGTTTTATAGAGAACCTTTGCTGTGTCCTGATATATCTGTTAGAATACTTAGTTGTTTGCTGTAATTCTGAAACATTTTGTTTGAATGCCTTGCAGTTAGATTATAATACAAATACAAGGAAAGGAAAGGAAATGCATTCGGATCAGTAACAGTGAGAAGGCAGATTTTGGTTTCATCCTTTGCTTTGTCTGCTTTAAATTATTAATGTTATCTGTATCTATCTATGTTGGTGGGGCCAAAAGGGGGAAGTGGTTGTGTATTACTTATCATGTTGTAGTTTTGAACTATCCCAATTTTGAAGTAATGACAAGGGAAGATCTAAAGCTGAATATAATTTTTACGCTCTACTGAATAATAATAATTATGTGAAAGGAGTTTTTGTCCTCTAATACAATTTTAGCAAAAAGCCTCTTTTTGTTCATTATCCCTTCAGGCTCCAACACTGGCAGAGATTCACGTTTGAACACTTGGGAGTATAAATAATAAATAGGTTGATTAAAAATCATTCGTTAAATGTTCAAGAACTCTTCTAATTTATTAGGATTAAGGAAACTAAATACTTATAATATGTGTATCATGATCTTTCTAAAATGTTTTTATTTAATTTTAGATTATATATTAGTTCAAAAGTTAGAAAAATAAGTTTTTTAACATGATAAATGTAATTGATAAAATAGAAAGAAAAGTTTTACATTCAGATCAAAATTCACTTCTAAATTGTTTTACATTTAGACCGACCGGAAGGTATTGCTTTGTATTATATCGTGCTTTGTCCTTGGGCTCAACTAGTAAAGGGGTCGGACACTCTCACCAAAGGGAGGGGGTTCGATCTTGGAGTTGGTCAAGGCGCTGGGGGAGACATCCTTGCTCCTGGGTTAACGCCTGAGGGTAATAGACGGTTCGCCCTGCCCAACATCAGTATCACCTAGGAGGAAGCGAGATTTCGCCCTACCCATCGTGGGTGAACCCAACCTCTTTCCTAAAATTTTTGTATATAAAAAAAAAATCATGCTGTGTTGTGGTTAGTGTATTTATTTCTTTTAATATATTGAATATATCTACTTTATTCATCAACCTTAATTTTATGGCTTGTTTGGTTTCTTGCAAATTAATCAATTGTGTTTTATGAGACAATTATTCTTACATAAAAGTGTGAAATTTTTAGGAAAATGGTTGGGCTTATTCACAATTCAAGAGCAGGGCAAAGTTTCCCTTCCTCCTAGGTGATACCAATGTTGGGCAGAGCGAGTTGTCTATTAGTTCATGTGTTTACCTAGGTACCCAGGAGATAGAATGCTTCCTCCAGCGCCTTGACTAACTCCAGGATCGAATTCCGTCCAAATTAATTCTCCACCACTGTTTTCCTTCGAGTTCGGGACTCATGAAGCTCGAGCATAATAACCATGGAGATGCGGCGGGCACGAGATAATCCAAGAGCCACGCCAAGATGACCAGGACATATTCTGGAGTTCATGAAGGTCCTCGTCTGAAAGAGGTTGAGGAGACAAAAGCCGACGTGGCGGAAAGAAGGCCATGCCGATCCCCTCAGAAACGTCCCCACTCCAGGCCTGGCTCCGCTTGAAGCCACTTGGTCGAGGTACGGTAGCCGATGGGCGCAAAGGAGAAACAGAATCAGAGACGAGAACCTGTTTCGCCTTTTCCAAGGATGGAGGAGAAGGGTCGGAACGTGGAGATGTTCCGGCAGCAGTAGGCACTGGCGTAGAAGAAGGCACTACCTCCGCCTCAGCTATCAATGACGGAGAAGAAGAAGGTAACACTTCGGGAGCGATCGAGCGGTAGCGGTCGAATCCCCGACCTTGGCCCTCTTCGACGCAGAAGGCTTTGGGACCATAGAAGCTGCGGGAGCTCGCTTCCTAGAAGGCTCGGCAGCTGGACGTTTCCTGGGAGCTTTCTCTCGGCTTCCCAACAGCCGGCAAGGTATACTCAAGATAATCGGGGTTCAGATTCATAGCAACTTGACTGTTACGAAGCATAAATCTAAAGTCGATGCTAGTTAGATAACAAAGGCGGGCAAGAAAAACAGAATTCACAAATAAAGCCATACGGGAGGCCGAGCCGGATGACTCACCGGCCTTCTTAATATAGAAGGCCGCTCTCTTGACACCATGTTCGGCAACGTAAGACACCAGCCGAGCGGCATACTCTCTCTCGTCTTCAGAAAGGTCTTTTAACGAGAATTGGTAGGTGGAAGAGGAGAAGTGATGGTGCTCGGAGGACCAATAAAGGGGTTCGGTCCGCCTCATAAGACGAAGAGAAGTTAGCCCTTTCGAGAGGGCGGTTCCCTACCCGACCGAGGAGTGAAAGGGAGAAAAATGAAGGAATAAGGCGGCGGTACACGGAATAGCGGGTTCCATTGTCCCGCATAGATAGGCGAACGCCGCCGAGATAAGCCCACCCGTTCGGGTGAAGCGAGAAGGAGCCGGATGAAGGTAGTGTAGGACGGACATTTGGAACCCTGTGAACGAAAGCGAATCTGAGCCGGGTCATATAATCCCGATAGAAAAGAAAGAAATTAGGAGAGCTTGGTTCCCGAAAGGCACAGATCGGCTCATCCTCCTCGGGAGGAAAGACGACATCCTGATGACCCGGAGACCCCACTTTATCCATATCCGTCTTGGTCATCAGCGACGTATGGTTAGCATTTCGCTAGTCACGGGGATACTTGGAGCGCAGGGCGGTGAAGGACTATCTGAGTCCGCCTCCGTTTGGAAGCTAAAGACGAGGGGAAGACGTAGACTCCATTTACCTACAACAAAATGAAATAAAACTAAAGTCGAACTAGGCGGAATGCACAGTGGCGACAAATCGAGAAAGGAAGACCCTTGAAGTCGGCATAGGCTCGGCTAACGAATTATGCCGACATGAGCCCGGGATGACTTCGGCCATACGGTCTTGCCCACTCGCAATAAGGAAGAGCTCTCGGCAACACAATCCCAACGGGGACCGTGATAGCCACTGTGCGACCACAGACTCGGATGGACGATGCGTTTGGTAGGCGCTTATCGGCTCGGCTAAAAGAGGCTCGAGATCTTGATAAACTATGAAAATCGGCCTAATAAGGCCGAGTTACATTGGTGGGTCCAGGGAACCACAGTGCAGGGCCTCCCAGCGCCCAGCGCACCGGCCCGACCACGGAGGGCTAAGACCGTTTCTCCTCCTCGGATAAGGAGGTCCCTAGCAGCCAATAACTAAAAAAGGGATAACGCTCATGAAGCACCTCATCGTCGTTAGGATCTAAAGGCTGATGAGAAGACGAAGAATGTTTTCCCCTATCCATCAAGAGCTCAAACCTATACAACCAACATAAGGGTAAGAAGGAGGAAACAACTAAGAACAGAGACACTCAAAAGGACAAAACCTATGGGTTCGATAGCTCTACTCATAAACACTCCGCCCAGAAAACCCAGAACACGAGGCACACGGCAAAGAAAAGGGGAAGAGGGAGAACTAAAATGCGAGAACAATATAAAAGATAAAATACCTGAATACGCGAACCTTGCAGAAAATCGACACAGCGAAGGTAGATGAACAATTCCGAACAAGAAAGAAGCTTTGATTCTTCAGAGTATTCTGAGACACTGGAAATTAAGAACAGAATTCTGACTTTGCGCAGAAGAATTCCCGTGTTTGGGGGGGAGTGAGCGAATTGAAAAAGTGGGCAAAAAGAGAAATGCCAGCAGGTTATATCGAGAGGAAAGAAGGAGGGAAATTCAAAACAAAAGAAACCCAACCGACGAGGGTAACCACGACTTTTCACCCCAAAAGGCTGAGAAGGCGTGTAACGTACCACGAGCATTAAATGCGCACGAGAATTCGGGGCGGCGGACACGAGGATCAAAGCACCTCCCCAATCTCGGGAAGACAGTGTCATAGGCAATCATGGCGGCATCGAGAGGAGGTTTCCCAAGAGTCACAGGAAGTAACAACGGCCCGGAGCTTCAATGACGAGCCTTGGTGCGGTATCTGCCTCGGTCGATTGAGTGCCGGGTTTTGATTCGCACCATCTCACGCTTGTAGCTCGGCGGTCCAAACCACGGCACTCTCCTCGGATGTCGGCCACGACCAACCGCTTTGCAAACCACAAGGCGCCAGCACGACATCGCATTAGAGATTGAGGGACACCCCGGCTCATCGACCCTCGAACCGTTACCACGTACCCCGGGGAAATGAACTCAACAAATCCTAGCCCGACGCAGACGTCAGGAAATGGGTAACACCACGGATGACATTTATAAAAACAGCATATACCCCGGCAGCCCAAAACCTTGAACTACCGGGCTTTTTAACCGGGGTAGGGTGAATGGTCACATGCTCATCCGTGGTCGTCGTTGGGACACACTTTGACCATGTGGACCTGATCGAGATCGTTATGACCATTCACCTTCTTACTTAGGTGTCAATTTGATGCATCAAAATATTTACGGGTGTATAGACCTCGGTGTGCATGCCTTATCTAACGAATCATTTTGACCCTCTTAAAATTGAACATTTGGTCAACAAACCATTTATTTATTCAAGAGATGATTAGCTTTATAAAGTGACAATGAAAGGAAAGTTCTGAGAAGGAAATGGTAGAACCAAAATAAGCTTGAAATAATAAATCAAAAAACTTAACTCGGACATTGGGTGTCCGTTGTGGCATCTGGGCGTGGTAGGGCCCTAACTATAGTAGGCCCTTAATTTGTCGCCATTCCATGTCCTCTTGACGGATTTTCTTGTCGGTGTTTCGAGACATACGCTCCTTTTTCCAACTTCTCCTTGACTCGATGCGGTCCTTCCCAATTTGCGGCGAGCTTGCCGTCCTGGGCGTTCTTGTTACCGATGTCGGCCCTTCTTAGGACCAGGTCGCCCCGGTCAAATGCCCCGTCGGTGTATGTAAGCCTTTTCGGTAAAGGCGGTCGTCTATCATTGTGTATACCGCGGCTTCCCGTATCGTTTTGAGCATTCGCCGTTCCAAGGGAATAATTCCCCTCTCAATGTAGTCCTCGGCGGCTTCCTCCAATCGGTGGCATCGGATATGACCATTACGCGGAGTCGGCTCTTCCACCTTTTGTTGTATGACGGTTACTGTGGTTGGTCGTCCCTTTAGTGCTAGCCGGTTTGGAAGTATGTCTGCTCGGACATTTTCCCTCTTGGTATATGGGTAACCTTTACTTCTTCGAACTCGGCTGGATATTCTTGACTTTGCTAAGATACTTAGCCATTAGAGGCCCTTTAGCTTTGATATGTCCCATCTATGCAGGCGGCGGCGAGTTGTGAGTCGGTGAAGGCAGAGACTCTTTGTGCGCCGAGCTCCTTGACTGATGGAGTCAGGCCGGGAGCGCCTCATATTCGGCCTGATTGTTTGACGTCGGGAAATCTAGTTGTAGGGAGTGTTCGATCGTCACTCCTTGAGCTCTCTATGATTATTCCGGCTCCGCTTCCTTTAGAGTGGGGCGAACCGTCGACATATACTTTCCGGAGTCATTTGTTCGGGGTCTCAGTTAATTGGAGTTAGTTCTCGAGAAATCCGTGAGAGCTTGTGACTTAATAGCATGTCGTGCTTCGTATGTGATGTCGAATTCGGATAACTCAATAGCCCAGCGATCATTCGGCTGCAGAGTCCGGCATATAGTGCACAGTCGAATGGGTTGGTGGTTGAAGCCGTTATCTTGTGAGCTTGGAAGTACGGGCGCGGTCTGCGTGCCGTCATTATTATGGCGAAAGCTAATTTTCCAACTTCGATATCTTAGCTCAAGAGCTTTGCAAAGCTTTCTGTGACAAGTATATTGGTTCTTGGCCATTCTTTCCTTCGCGAACCGAGCCAGAGCTCATTGCTTCTTTCCCAGCGATAAGTAGAGGAAGAGGTTTCGCGAGTGTGGTTTCGATAAGGCGCGGAGTGGCCAAACATTGCTTAATCTTTGAGAATGCGGCGTCACGCTCAGGGTCCAATTTCTGTCGTGTCCTTTTTAAGTAATTTGAAGAAGGGCAAGGCGCTTTACGCGATTTGGGCGAAATCTGGTTAACTGCGGCCAAGCGGCTGTCAAGCTGCTTGGACCTCCTTCTTGTTCTGGGGGCTGCATGTCTAATACGGACCTTACACTTATCGGGGTTCGCCTCGATTCCTCGGTTGGTAAGCAAGAAACAGGAATTTTCTGCCACTTGTACTCGAGCGCACATTTGCGGGGTTAGTAGCGAATCGATCGCCCTTAACTTGCTAAATGTTTGCTCAAGATCTCGGATGTGGTCATTGGGATCACATGATTTGACAATCATGTCGTCGATATAGACCTCGATGTTATGGCCTATCGGTTCTCGAAAACCTTATTCATCATCCTCACGGTAGGTTGCCCGGCATTTTTAAGCGAACGGCATGACGTTATAGCGAGTAATTTCCCTTCTCCGTTATGAAGGAGGTGGCTTCTTGGTCATCGGGGTGCATGGCGTCTGGTTGTAACCGAATACGCGTCCATGAGCAGCCAGTTGATAGCCGGATGAGTTATCTACGGCGATCAATGTTCGGCATTGGATAGGCGTCTTTAGGGCATGCTTTGTTCGGTCGGTATAGTGGTGCATACTCTCCATTTTCCATTTGGCTTTGAAACCATCACCACGTTGGAAAGCCACGTGGTATATTATCTCCACAGCGAAACCGGCCTCCAATAGTTCGTCCACGTGTTGGTTCGGCGCTACTGCCTATCGGGGCCCTCGCTCTTTTCTTACAGAGCTCAGGGTTGACCCCAGCCGTATGGCCAATTTATGACAGCAGTGGGGTCTATGCAGATGCGTCGGCGCTCCATGCAAAAACGTCTCGATTGTTGGCCAAAAACTCTTCTATCCTCAATCGCGGAGTCGGGGTCAAGGCCACCTACTTTCGTACTATGGTTTGGATTGTTTCCAAGTACGAAGTCTTCTACCTCTCCTTCGGTTGGTAGGAGTGTCCCCTTTTCTTCTCGTAGGTCTAATTCGATCATATTGATCGGTTCTTGGATCTTTTTGTGCTCTGGATCCGTTGTTAGGATCTTGTTTTTACGTTGATTGTCTCGTTGTAACCTTGCTGGACTCTTTCGATCACCCTTGGCGGTAACGACTTGGTTGCTATTGCTATCATTTTATCTTCGATGCTTAGTAGACACTAGCATGTCCCAATTGTGGATCGTTGGTCTTCCAGGATGATGTTGTAAGGGGAGGAAATCGGCCACAATAAATCTTACTCTCGGACTTGAAACCTTCCTTCGTTCCAAGGGTGAGTCGGAGGTCCATATATCCCTTTGGAGGATAATTCGCCATTAAATCCTACGAGTGGTTTGGCATGGCTTGGGTCCTCTGGTCAAGATTCATTCTCTTGAAGGCATCCCAAATGATGATGTCTGCGAGCTCCACAGTCTATAAACATCCTCTTGACTCGGCGGTTGACCGGGGTTCGGTGATTACGAGGCCGTCTTGATGGCAGGGAGTACGTCGGCCAAGTCCTCTTTTGTGAACATGGTGAGGTCGTTCAATTTTGTCGATCATGTGTGATTCTTCTTTAAACTTTGGTCGGTCCCTTATTGAAAGAACTTCCCTTAGATATTTTCTCAGTTGGCTCGGCGTATCTCCTCCTCCTCAGAAGGCTCAGCTAATAACGTTGCAATCGAACTCCGTGTCGGGAAATCCGTCTGTCTTCGGATGCCGGCTTCTTCCTCTTGCCCTCTCTTCTATTCTCGGGAGTCGGATTTGTTTGATCGGTCATTACGCTTTCGCTTTTCTTTTGTGCGTCCTTGTGTTTTATTACGTATTGGCGCAATTTTCCTTCTCGAGCGAATTTCTCGATGGCTTCGCGAAGTTCATAGCATTGATCCGTGGTATGCCCTTTACAATCGTGAAAGAACAATAACGGGGCCCAGTCGTGTTGGACCGTTTCTGAGGGGATGAGGTTTTCGACCTTAGCATCTCGGTCGTCGCTACTTCCCTCCATAGGCGGGACCAGGGGAACATTGAGGGGGTATAATAGTCAAATTTATTCTTCAAGTCTGTCCTTGGTTTATATTGCTTATTATCGGTTCCTTTCCGCGGCGGTCTTGCTTGCGGCCAGTCGGATGGATTTTATCCCTTGGTGGGGTGTTCTTGTCAGGGTCCCTTGCGCATTCGCTTGGCGCATTTGTTCCACCTCAAGATATTTCTTCGGCCAGTGTCATGAAGTCCTTTAAGCTCTTAGCCGGCTCTTTGAAAAATGATTCGGCGAGTCGGCTCGGCTGTCCAGAGCCATCGGCGAGGAGGTGGACGTGCACTTCCTCCTTTAATTTACGGACTTGCGGGCCGCATGATTAAAAGCGATCCAAATAGCTTTGGAGTAATTCGTAGGGCCGTTGCGATTTTGGATAAGGTATATTGAGACTTGGTGTTTCTTACTAGTTGCGAATTGTAACTCGAAAACTTTTGCCAAGTCATCAAATTTAGTTATCGAACACGGAGGCGGGGTTAGTAACCACTTTAGGGCTGGTCCCTTTAGTGTTGTGGCGAAAACCCTACTTATGATTGGTTCTCAGAGGCCTCGGCACATCATGATCATCTGAAAGCCGTCCACATGAGTTGTGGGATCCTGCGAACCGTCGTATTTGCGAACTCGGTCGGGTTCGGCTTTCTGGGAACCGTGCTCACGAGGATCTTGGGTGAAAAGGGGCATGCGCTTTAGCCTCGGCATATCTTCCTTGACGAGAATCGTGTGGGGGATGTCGGTTCGACCCTTCGCTCAGGAGGACTTCCCCTTTGCGATTCTTTGGTAGAGGAGGCCGCCCTTTTGGTATTGTCTATTGTCTTACGCAGGCGGGAACTATGACCTTCTGGTCGGGTTCCCACGTTTTGTCATCTGATCATAGTGGTGCTTTTAGGTTCCCTTCTCAGGTTCCGCTCGTCAAGCGATGAAATTGTAGAGTATAACGTTTGTCCATATTCTCGATGCGTTTCATCATGGCGGCTGTCCGTTATGGAGTGTAAGGAAGTCCGGATTCGGGCCGGGGTCTCACGACTTACTCTTGGATTGGATCTCGTGGCTTACGGCGATGTCCCAGCGCTGGCTGTTGATGAACCCGTCTCGGACTCGTTCCCCTTTTCGGGTTGATCTTGATTCGGGCCACGAGGTTCCTCAAGGCGCTCTTAAATTGTGATAACCGGTCTTCATTGTCACGCTCATTGCCACCGATAGGGTTGTCATTGCTCGGTGTCTTTGTGGTTCTTAGGGGTGGTTGACGTTGCTCTCAGGTTGTTCGAACCATCTCATTACGCACGGCATGCTGCGGGTGTTAACCCTCATTGGTCAAGGGAATCGAAATTTATCGTTCCCCACGGTCGGCGCAGCGTTGCAGTGTAGAACACGGATGTCCGGCCAGCGTGTATGGGCTGGTGATTTGATATAGGATCTAGTGTCTCGTGCAGGTACCAATGTGATAGCACACGAGACAGAGAGGATCACGAACACAACACGGCGCTTGGCCGATGGAGTGGGGTGTGTGCTCGGTGTGACGGTATGTAGATTAGTCTAGGTTTAGAGCGTGTGTACCTTAGGTACATTTGCTTGGGTATTTATAGGACCTACTGGAGCGGCTTTGGCGTGATTCTAGGCCTATTATCGAGCTGCCTATCCATATGCGGATGTATTCCTAGATATCCGGGGTAGTTGAGATATTCCAGGGTTACGGATATGACGGATCTGATGCGCCTACCCTTGGTTGGGCCTCCATGTGATTGGGCCTTATCTAGGTCCGTAACACCTAGGTACCCAGGAGATAGAATGCTTCCTCCAGCGCCTTGACTAACTCCAGGATCGAATTCCGTCCAAATTAATTCTCCACCACTGATACAATTGGACACTTATTTGGAGACAGTAGTTTGGGTTAAAAAATATGTTTGGTACTCTAACTCTATAAAATTTTAGTTAGTCTCTTGGTCTTAATAGTTTTGTTTAATATAAAATGCTAATTCAGTAAATTTAATTAGTGATTCTGGAATTAAATGGTGATAAAGTAACAGCCGGCTTAAATCATTATATGAGAGGAACTGAAGTAATAGGTTTGTGTTGAAACTTGTTTAATTTCTTTGTTCCCTCTTCCACTAGTGCAAAAAATGCTTTTAAGACCGGACGAAACAGGTACATTAGGATCAGGACCGCGACCGATCTTGTTCAGGCGGTATTAAAAGTCGACCTTTAAGGCCAGGACTTTTACGATCTTAAAGAGTTTCTTTAGGCCAGGACATTTAAACATCCGGTCTTAAAAGTGTTTCAAAATAATAAAATAAAAACAAAAAACTCAAATGAAACAATCGGTCCCAAATCACCGAGATCGGCAACATTTTGAATGTCCCTCCGTCATCAACGACGGAGAACCAAGAAGAAGATTGGAAGCAACAACAACAAGAAGAAAAACAAAAAAGATGATTACAAAGTCCGAGAAATAAACAAAAATAACAAGAAACAGAAATCATTCACCATGAAAATCGAATTTGAAGTCCGGATCTAAAAAAAAATCACAAGCTTAAAGCAACCAAATCGAGCGGGATCCTCTTGTCGGTGCTAGCAAAGCTTCAAGCAACCAAAATCGAAATCCAGATACGAGCAGGAGCGGTCAATGTAGGAAATAAACAAACTTAAGTAAGAAGATATCTGAGTTTGATTTCAAACCGGATCTATACGAAGGCGGCGTGGAAGGACCCATAGATCGAAGAGGAAGGAGCCGCCGTCGTCCAGAATCCTCAAAGTAGTACGCTTTCGCTGTTGCTGAGGATTAGAGTCGACGCCATCGCAAAACCCTCGAAGCATCTCACTGCCAACGTTGCCAATGATTTGATTGTGCGACTCTTATGATGACTTACGAAGATTGCGAGTAGGTTAGAGGATGAGGATGACATTCTTCTTGAGGATTTGCCGTGAGGCTCTTGGGATACTCGTTGAATCTATAACCTAAGAAAATGTTATATCACCAAGAAGACAAAGCAAACTCACGGACTTAACAAGTTTAGCGAATGTAGTTTTTTTTAAACACTTTTAAGACCGGTTTTTTGAAACAACCGGTCTTAAAAGTATATTTTTAGAACCGGTTGTTTTAAACAACCGGTCTTAAAAGTGTAAAAAAAAAAAAAAAAAAAAAAAAAAAAATTGGCCGGTGGCAATTTCGTAAATATATAGAACACTTTTAAGACCGTCTGTTTGAAACAAGCGGTCTTAAAAGTGTTCTATATAATTTTTTTTTTTTACACTTTTAAGACCGTCTGTTTCAAGCAGCCGGTCTTAAAAGCTACTTTTAAGGCCGTCTGTTTGAAACAGCCGGTCTTAAAAGTGTTCTATATAAATTTTTTAACACTTTTAAGGCCGTACATTTCAAGCAGACGGTCTTAAAATACTTTTAAACCGTCTTTTTGAAGCGGCCGGTCTTAAAAGTGTTCTATATAATTTTTTTTTTTTTACACTTTTAAGGCAAGTCATTTCAAATAGACGGTCTTAAAAAATACTTTAAACCGTCTATTTGAAACAGCCGTCTTAAAAGTGTTCTATTTATTTAATTAGTTAGCGTATACGATTATATTGTGCAATTATCTTAATTAAGTTGTTAGAGAGATTTTAGGAATTAGGTTAGCGAGATCAAGGTTTTTGAATTTCGTAATTAAATTCACGATTGTAATCATCTTAATTAAGTTGTTAGAAGATTTTAGGAATAAAGTTAGCGAGATCATGATTTTTGAATTTCGTAATTAAATTCTTGATTGTAATCATCTTAATTAAGATGTTAGAGAGATTTTAGGAATTAAGTTAGCGAGATCATGGTTTAATGAATTTCGTAATATATTCCTGATTGTAATCCCTAAATTATAGGAACTGCCTAGGTTTATTTACTTATTAGCATCTATATATAATTTCAATTAAGCGAAGGAATAAATCATCGCATTCTCGGACTTGATCGGCGTCTTCTCACAATATTTACGAAATTGCCACCGGTCATACTTTTAAGAATAGGATATTTTTAGCTCGAGTCTTAAAAGTGTTCTATATATTTACAAAATTGCCACGGTCATACTTTTAAGACCGGATCTTTTATAGTCCGGTCTTAAAAGTGTTCTATATATTCTGAAAGTGCCACCGGTCATATTTTAAGACCGGATCTTTTATAATCCGGTCCAAAAAGTTCTTTATATTTACGAAACTGCCACCGGTCATACTTTTAAGACCTGATTCTCTATAATCCGGTCTAAATGAGACGGTCTTAAAGCCCTTTTTTGCACTAGTGTTCGTCCAGATCCACTAGGGTCTCGCATGCTGCTGCTTCTTCTATAATCCAACCCAAAAGTTATATTCTCTTATCTCGTTAATGTATGATCTATTTACCTAATTTAATTATATTTAGGTAGTTAAGTTAATTAATATGATACTCCCTCCAGTCCTAATTATAAGAGCTAATTGACTTTTTTGGAGAGATTAAGGAAGCTAATTAAATTACTTTAGAGTATTTTTATTTTTTTTTTTTTCTTCAAACTCGTTAATTTGACTAATAAACTAATGTATAATCTAAAGATACACAATATATAAAATGATTAAGTAACTTATTTAGCTTTCTTAATTTCTCTAAAAAAAGTCAACTAGCTCTTATAATTAGGACCGGAGGTAGTATCTTTTTCTCTCTTAAAACACCATAATCATCTTCCTTAATTCTCTCCATCTGTCTCTTACTTGATTGTTGTTGAGTGAGCATCAATATGAATAAATTATGTAAAGATTGACAAATATGATAAATGAGTTTTATAGTGAGGATCAAAATCAACTCTTTAATTACGTCAATGTCATATTAAGGATCGGAGGGAGTACTTTTTTTTTTTTGGAATCCAAAGGAATTTATAGTAGGAACCAAGTCTTAATTCAGCCAAAAGATTTATTTAATTTCACTATTTGGATTTTTTTTTTGAACAATACTATTTGGATTAACTATCTGATGTTAGGATTTATGAAGAGTAAACAGCATTGGCTGTTTTTGTATATTATTTCCTGAATTTAATGAATGCAATAAATATATTTTGTCCATATGGATCTTCACTTTTTTGATATTGGTGTGGTTTCTGTTAGTGTTGGTAACTATGGGTCTTCACTTGTTTTTCTAATTTTCTGGGAATGAAGCATGTGAATAATATGATAAACTTTCAAGATGATGAAGCTCCCTAGCTGGTATTTCTCCAGTGATTAATATAAAATATATTTATCTTATTTGATTATATTAAGGAAGTTAGTTAAGTTAGTTAATATGATATGTATTTTCTAAAACACCTTAGTTACCTTCCTTAATTCCCTTATTTCCTAATAAGGGTAAATTAAGAAAATATTGATAAATAAGCAAAATTTGTTTTATATTTAGGGTCAAGATAAACTTTCCAAATATATCTTACATTAATGATAGATGAAGTAAGAAATAAGCTTTATATATTTCTTGTCGGGTTCCCGTAGTCTAGGGGCACCAAGTTTCTTCTTTATATTTTTTTTAAATGTGAGATTGTGAGTTCGAATTCTCTATGAAATATTTGGGCGTGTGAGTTAAACAACAATAAGTTTTATCCCACTCGATGGAGTTCGTTACTTATGGATCGTCCGAGGTTATTATACTCTATTAGCAACCAAATCCTTAGATAGGTTGTTAATCAAAAGTTTAATTACTTTACTGAGCTTTATATTTTTCTCCATGTAACAATCATATTTTTGTCATATACAATATTTAAGTTGCCATATATAGCTCACTTGCTCCACTTGACATATATAGAATTAAATATCTATGAAGGTCAAGAATGGCCATTATTAAAGACGACAAGGAGGTTTCAATCATTGTTGTCAAACTCGCGAGTTGACTCTCCGAGTTTACCGTTTTTACGTTTTTACCTTACTAAATCGAGTTAAGTCTCTAGTAAAATCATGTCAGCTGTAAACTCAGATAAACTCACGAATTTACACACCGAATTTACCGTTTTTACGTTTGTAGCTTACAAAATTGTGTTAATTTTTTTTAATTTTGTCATCCTCAACGGCTTTATATATGAATTTTATAGAAATTTCTTTATTAAATATAATAAATTATGAATGTTAATATATTTAATTTCAATTATTTAGATTTAAAATATATTTAAATCAAATTATTGTCATTTTTATATTTAAATTATTTAATTTTACACTGTTAATACATATTTAATGATAAAAGTAAACTCTTACGAATTTACCGATTCGAGTTTACGATATGAGTTTATGTCACTGTCACGAGTTTGCTTAGACTCATGAGTTTGACAACCTTGGTTTCAATGTCATCATTTGACGAGGATATTGTAATGGAAGGGGAATAATTAAGGAAGTGATCCTAAATTTATTTTTAGAGTGAATACCCTTTCTGATCCCTGACAAAAAACACGGACCCCATTTTGGTCCATGAAAAAAAATGTCATTTTTAGTCTATAAAAAGAACGAATAAGGGTCGATTGGTGGACATTTTAATCCCTCACAAATTTCCAAAAGGTCCCATTTAATCCCATAAAAAAGACGAATAAGGGTCGATTTTTTTATCAGGGACCAAAATGAGGTCCGTGTTTTTTGTTAGGAACCAGAAAGGGTATTCACTCTAAAAATAAATTTAGAAGACAAAATAGATTAAGGTCTTGTTTAGTATCAAGACAAACCGGTTTACTCATGATTATAATTTATAATAGATGGAGTGTTTTAAAAGAGCATGATGAATTTCAATCTTGTTGCTAACAATGATTAATTTGCTTAAAAATTAGGTGCATGGTCCGTATAAACAATATTTTAAGTAATTATTATTAACAGTCGTGTGTCTTGTATAAACTCTACCAAAACAACTAATCTTTTTCTAGTCTAAAAAGTGTATAAGAATAAGATAATTCCACAAATTAGCCTTTATAGGAAAAAGATAGATTCACAACAGGAAATACTATATTCACAATAAAATTTTAAAACCTGGATTTTGTTTCAAACTCAGGTCTCTAAGCGTACAGAGGCTATTTACAACAGAAAAAGTTATATTGATAACAGTAAGTGCTATATTCACAACAAAATTTAAAAAAAAATGGAGCCATTTTGAAACTTAAGTCAATATAGCACTTCCTGTTGCGAATATAACTTTTTTTGTTGTGAATGACCTCTGTACGCTTAAGGACTTGAGTTTGAAACAAAATCCAGGTTTTTAAATTTTGTTGAGAATATAGTACTTCATGTTGTGAATATAATTTTTTTTCTGTTGTGAATGGTCTCTGTACGTTTAGGGACTTGAGTTTGAAACAAAATCCAAGTGTTTAAATTTTGTTATGAATATAGTACTTTCTGTTGTGAATGATCAGGTTTTTAAATTTTGTTGTGAATATAGCACTTCCTATTGTCAATAAAACTAATATAAAAAAAGTTCCTAGAGACTTTTTTGGTATGCGATTTTGGGTTGAGACTTTTTTGATATTTTGTATGTTCCTTAGGACCTTGGTGTTATTTTCCCAATAAACAAGGTTGGACCATATATAAATTTTCTCTAATGGAACCCAAATTTATGGAAACGAACCATGAGTCTAAATAATTTAGCTTAATTATAATCTTTCACCATCATGAACCTCTTCTTCTAAGAAATAACGTAAGCCTTATCTTCCTCCATATGTAACTGTGTCACCTTTTTTTCCTCAAGAGTGGCCATAAGGACAAGGACCAATCAAAATAAAATTGAAGAAGGCTTCCTAGCTATATAGTGCTCTATCTTTAATTTCTTTTTCTTTTTTTTCCAAAATCAATTTTCTTTATTAGTTTGCAAGCGGTTCATGACTTAAAGCTAGAGCTCAGTTTTGATTCATTGATCGATTTTTCTGAATTTTGTAGAATTCTTTTATCAATCAAAATATTGTATTTATTACTACCTCCGGTCCTAATTATAGAAAAAAGTTTGTAATGTAATTTGCATCACAAATTTTGTCCTATAATTAGGACCAGAGGGAGTAATTTTCTTTTTCTTTTCTCGGTGATAGCTCACATTCATTCATATATATAGTTTCCCTACAACAATTATATATTGCCTTCGAATGATCGTATTCTTTTTTTTTTTATCAATCAAAATATTGTATTTATTACTACCTCCGGTCCTAATTATAGAAAAAAGTTTGTAATGTAATTTGCATCACAAATTTTGTCCTATAATTAGGACCAGAGGGAGTTTCTTTTCTCGGTGATAGCTCACATTCATTCATATATATAGTTTCCCTACAACAATTATATATTGCCTTCGAATGATCGTATTCTTTTTTTTTTCCAGCTAATAACCTTATTCTCTTATTCGAGCTAATAACCTTATTTAACCTTATTCTCTTATTCGAGACCAATAAATAATGGTGTGTGTGTGCGCGTGTGCGTGTGCGTGTGCGTGTGCGTGTGCGTGTGCGTGTGTGTGTGTGCGCGCGCGCGCGCGCGCGTGTGCGGAGAGTACTTGAGCGGAGAAAATATATACGTAGACTTTGATATCTCATTTTGACAAACAAAAAATGTTAAATAACTTTTCCTTTACTTAATATAATAACTCATCAATTAATTTGAATAGATTAAGAAAGTAAGATAACTGATTTAATTATAGTAAGGGTAAATGATTTCTCCAGTCACGGGAGATAGAGTTATCTCCAGTGACCCAAAAACTACGTCGTTTTGGATTAATGAAGGGTGTTTCTGTAATTTTGTTTATTTTTTAATCATACAAATTTTACCAAAACATACACCCTTCATTAATTCATCTAAAATTACTAATACACCATTCATTAATTCAAAACGACATAGTTTTGGGGTCACTGGAGATAACTCTATCTCCAGTGATTAGAGAAATACTTTTCCCTTATAATAAATATGATTTTATCTCCTTAAAATATCACTTTATAACATTATATTATATATAAGTTTAAGCTAAAATACATATAACCCAATCAAGTTTCAGTCAGTTGCATAGAACTCCCCTCATTTTTAAAGTTTAAAACGAGTAAATACTCTTTCTGGTCCCTGACAAAAAACATAGACATCATTTTGATTCCTGACAAAAAAATCGAACCTTATTCGTCTTTTTTATAGGACTAAAAAAGACATTTTGGAAATTTGTGAGGGATCAAAATTTCCACCAATCGACCCTTATTCGTCATTTTTATGGACTAAAAATGACATTTTTTTTTGTCAGAGACCAAAATGAGGTGTGTATTTTTTTTCAAAGATCAGAAAGAAAGGGTATTTACTCGTTTAAAACACTAACTTTCATTCGTTAAAAAAACAGTTAAATCTAACTCAATATGTGTCATATGTACTAGTTAGGATGACATGACAAATGACATGGAATCTTTTAGTATTTCATTAATTCAACACAGTTTTTCCTAAAGGGAAATTTTATTATTTTATCACTCATTAATTATTACCTTAAATAATTTTCATCAGTTTTTCCTTAATTATTACCTAAGTTACAAAGGGAATTACTCATTTTGGTCTTAAATATAAAACACAAATGACTTTTTTTTAAGAGATTAAGGACTTAATCATATCATATGTTGTATATCCTTAGATTATATATTAATTTATAACTTAGGTAAAATAGTTTAGAGAAAAATAACAAATATAAATATTTTAAAGTAATTTAATTAGCTTTATTAATATTTCTAAAAAAGTCAACTATGTTTTAAATTTAAGACGGGAAGAAGTAGAATTTTTTTGATAGAATAACAAAAGGCTTAAGTATACGATTAGTTTTTTCGGTTTGCATTAAGTTTCACTTTAATCTCTTAAGTGTATAAAATGCATTTCAATCCCTTAAGCTTAACACCGTTAGCCTTATTTAATGAAAAATGCTGACATTTAACAAATTCAAGTGACGACAAAGGTGACAAAGCTTTCTTATACTTCAAAATAATAAAAGAAATAAAAAACAGTGAGCACACAACATATGTCTTTTCCTCTTCGACAATAATACATCTGCTTCTCCAAACGCAACTCACCCTTCCATTCCTCCTTTAGAGATGCGTGTGTGTAATATATCAAAGTGAAATATCAATAAGCTGTAGGTTGAGATAATAATCGACCTCACCTTCATAAGGGAGACAACACAAATTCAAATTATGAAAAGTGTACTTGTTGTGAGAGAGGTGAAAACCCCTTGAAAGGAAACATTTGATCAAATAAAAAAAAGTGAAAATAAAGATGTGTGTTGAATCTGAAGCCAAAGATCATCACTTCCTCTTCTTGTTTAGAGAAACAAGCAAAGAGAAATTAGTAAAAGCGAAGAGGAGGGTTGAGTAAGAGTTTTACTTAATTTAAATATTTGCGGCAAAAAGTCCTGCAGTGTTTGAAATATATTGTGGTTCTGATGAGGTCTTTAATTGTAATGTGTGGTGCTTTGATTATTCAAAATCATTATGAAATTTCTAGGAAGGAACTTTCGATTTATTCCTTGCATATAAATGTCATAATAATATGTTTTCAAATTAAAAGTAGCATACGCCACAGGCCACTACTTGATAAAATGTAATATCAAAATGAATCAAATCCACATGTAAGAGGAGCTGATGATATTGAATTTTCTTGGTGGGCCAAGCAAATACTCCTTCGGTCTATAATATAAAACCTAATTGATTTTTTCTGAATAAATTAAATAAATTAAATAAGTAACTTAACTATAACATATATTGTATATTATTAGATTACATATTAGTTTATAAGTCAAATAAATTAATTTGATACAAAGATGATAAATATAAATACTTTAAAGTAATATATTCAGCTTCCTTAATCTCAAAGAAAAAAAGTCAGCTGAGTTAGATCTTAGGACTAGATATACAATATTATTGTCCATGCACTAGCTTCCTTGCTTCCTTCTTTATCTTATCCTCATGCCTATATATTCTAAGGAGTAGCTCAACATTATCGTCACTTCTGAACTCTCTGAAATACTGAAAGCCATATATATTGATTCCTCTTTTCTTGTTTCTTTTCAATTCTTGCGGCAGAGGAAAAAAGTTAGAGATAAATCAGGATGACGGGTTTAGGGTTTCTGAATTGCTTTGCTCCTTCTTCTTCATCATCATCATCATCATCTGCTCGTGTGGCTGATCAAACAGAAGCAGACGGAAAAACTCAGAACATAAAATCACAATCTTCAAAGAAACCAAAGGCATCATCAGCTCCAATTCTGATTTCCTATTTCCCACTCAACTCTTATCTTTCCCGATTGTAGGATCTCTTCTATTCCTATATATATATATATAATGTTACATATATATAGGCCAGCTTAGTTCTGTGGTATTGCCCAGTGAGAAAGGAAAAGGAAGGACTCAAAATTAAGCTTGGATCTTAAATACGGATTTGTCTTTAGGGTTTTCTGAATTGCTTTGCTGCTTCTTCTTCATTTGATCGATCAAGCAGAAGCCAAAGTAAAACCCTAAGAACATATATGTGAAATCAGATCTTATCATCAGAAATCTCCAAGGGAGCTCCAATATTGTAATTGTGGTTTAATTTCTTATTTTCCGGCCAATCAACTCTTATATATATATATATATATATATATATATATATATATATATATATATATATATATATATATATATATATATATCTTAATTGTTGCTCTTGTTTTTCTGGCCACAGGTTATTTCTCTGAATTCTGTACTGTTTTCCCCTATTTATTGAAATAAAGTCGATCTATTATTTGCTTAATTTGTTCAGTGGTTAGACATACATATACGTCCACACATACATAATTTTGTCCTAAAGAATATATGAGGAGAACATCATCATATGTAGTACATGTGGATTACAAATATACTAATTAAGGTAAGAAATAAAATTTGTAACAGAATTGGGAGGTCATGATCAGTATGTGTAGAGTCTCGTGTTTTTAATAACAAGGGAAAAATGCCACAGTAGTCTTTTTTATGCTGCATTACCAACACTGTACTTCTTTTTCCTAATTTTCTGGGAATGAAGCGTAGTACGGACGTGTGAATAAAATTATAAGCTTTCACTATCGTGAATGTTCCTTATAAGAAATAAGAAAAATTATTACCCATAAGTTTTTAAAAAAAAATAATAATAATTTCTTACTTAAAAAATCATTAGCTGAAAATATCAAATATATGAACCATTGAAATTTTATTTGAATATGAATATCTCACCGCAGTGACGAACTCTCAGTGCTCAGCATTCTAATTAGTATTGAAATTGTCTTTATCTTTTTTAACAATAATCTTTTTCTAGCTATCATATGCAAGTTGCCAAATATATAGCTCCCTTGTTCCACTTGCATATATGGAAACAAATACGAAGGAGGGCTTGGTCAAAGAATATATATGGCACAATAATTAAAGAAGATAATTAAGGAGGTTTCAAATTAACCTATAAGGCTTCACTTATAGGTCATCATTCTTTGAACAAGGAAAGAGATTTGAAAGAGCTCATGAAGGAAATGCTTGCCTCCTTATTAATAACAATTTTATATGAATGAGTTAATGAAGTTAGTTAATTAAAATTAGTTATTTCTTGTAATATATATAACACTTTGTTTTGATATACTGTGTAGAGAAGAAGCAAAGAAAGATATATTTGGTGTTTGGGCTTTTGAATTGCTTTGTGTCTGGAAAAAAGTGGCCTTCCTACGTGGCATGTGATTGGACCAACTCACGTTACATATCAGCAACGTTAGTGATGTCGTTAGGAGCTAACTGACGGAAGGACTAACGTGAGATGTTTTTTGATTTCCCAGGGATGGCGGGACGAGTTATTTTTAGTTAGGGATCAAAAAGGGGTCCGTACTTTTTTCCAGTGACCAAAAATGGTATTTACTCAATTATAAAGGAGGGTGTTATGGAATAAAATACTAGGCTCACCCAAGGTGTGGCCCAACAGGAGACATCCAGTACATTTGGGCTTGGAGGCACAAGAGGCCCAACAAGTCCAAACCCTAACCCTAAGGTAGCCTCTATATATAGTTGGTTAACCTAAAGAGGTACAGATATTCTAAGCTCTCTCTCAATTGCATATACTGCACATAGAGCACACACACCACCCCCTTGGCTAAACGCCTCCGGTAATCCTCGAACTACGTGGACTTTGATCCCTCCTCAGGGTACGTAGGCCCTAGGTATCGCACCTAGGTCAAGTCCCTGTGCTTTGTGATCTCTGATCCTCTTAGGTATCCAATCCATGGATGCTTGGGGGAGAGCTATTTGATCCTACATCGACATCCTAGCCCACCTAGGGTTAGGGTTTATGTTCTATGACAGAACATTGGCGCCGTCTGTGGGGAGTCGGTAAATAGCTGATTCCCATGATCGAAGAAGGTTAATGATTCAAATTCCTAGCTGTCAGATGAACAATCTTTGACCTACTGGAAAAACTTTTTATGAGGAAGGGATTGTGCAGATTTAAATTTGTACCGACTCATACAAAACTGTCACAGATTCACACCAGAAGGAAAATTCACATCTTGGGTTCCTGATGATTTTGAATCTGCCTAAATCTAAAAACAGATTATTAAAGTTGGAAGATTCAACCAGCGCCGTCAGATTGACTCAAAGAGATTACGTTGAAGATCCTGGATACCAGACTCATAAGCAGAGAAGCATTCGGGGCTCTATTAAAAAGCAAAGATAAAGAACCCAAGATGCAAGCGAAGAGTTGAAGCTTGGTGCAAAACCCCAAACCCAGATTTTTCGCAGGATACTCATGGTCAAAAGGGATGATGCAACCACGACCTAAATCTCGGATTGCATTTGAGGTCTTCGGCAGACCCTGTCAAATTCGTGTTAGGTAGCTGCGTTGCTGGAAGGGTTCGCAAGAGCGAAAGTGGTGCACCCTGATCCACGTCCTGGGTTTCTGAGGAGGTGGAGAAGCAGAGAAGTAAATTTGAGCGTAAAGAGCTTAAACGGATACCAGGTTTTTATTTAAATCCGAGATTACAATCTGGAGTCATCATCACTGGAAGCCCGAGATAATGAGTGGAAGACGTCCTGTTTGAAATAAGGGTTCGCAAGAGCGAAAGTGGTGCACCCTGATCCACGTCCTGGGTTTCTGAGGAGGTGGAGAAGCAGAGAAGTAAATTTGAGCGTAAAGAGCTTAAACGGATACCAGGTTTTTATTTAAATCCGAGATTACAATCTGGAGTCATCATCACTGGAAGCCCGAGATAATGAGTGGAAGACGTCTTGTTTGAAATACCGGGATTAACATTTGAAGTCTTGGATTGAAGTTTGAAAGCCGAGATGATAACTTGAAGGCTCCGCGGTTAAAGGCCGACATGCAATGTTGAATTGCCGGGATTGCAATTGGCAGGTCCGGATAAGCAGTTGATGTTTTCCTGGTTAAAAGGCCGAGATATAATGTTGGACTGCCTGGATGTTTCATTACATTCAAACTTGGGAATATAGGAACCAAGATTCTAATGGGCAGGATCCGAGATCAAAATCTGAGCATCCTGGTTGAAATACTAGATTGCAATGGCCGGGATTATAGTCCGAGATGCCGGCAATGACCAAAAGTCAACCCTGAGACTGTGGCGTTCATGTCCGAGTTGGCATCAAACATGCAGAGATTCAGAGATTTACTTGGATGCCGGTATGTTCAAAGAAGTGTTGATCCTGAGATGCTGAGATGTCCTGAAACGCCGATATACTTGGAGTCGGCATACAGAGCACCAGAACGCCGAGATAACCATTCGGAATCTGGGAAGGATTGCAACTTTAAATCAGGCCTGGAGCCTGGAATTATAACTGATATGCCGAGAGGCCGCTGGGCTGGGATTTAGACCTGTTTCCTGAGACGCCAAGGCACTAGGCATGCCGGGGTGGAAATTAGATTGCTATCCTAGGGTGTAAATTTGATCGCTATCACAAGCGGCCAGGATTCTGAGATGGGGATTTCGGAAAGGATGGATGCCGGGATAGAATCACACAACTGGAGCTCACACAGATGCGGACAAACTATCAAGGTCGGAGATTGTTCAAAGATCATGTTTCGGGTACAATGGTTCTACTCTTTGATCTAGCATTCTTGCTAGTAAGGGAAGAGATTCGTTGATATGGACTCCGGAAGTAGTAGAAATCACAAGAGTATTTTACAAAATGATATAGAAGGTGGCTGCATGCAATATGTAGTGGGCCAGATTGATAATTGCAGTCAATATAAAATAATATTGACGTCGTAGCAAACGAAGCAACAGCGATGTATCACCCCCACCATGAGTTCGAGGCTAGGGGAATACTTCACACAAATCGGATCCAAGTAGAAACACTCCCAGGATTCCACTATCGTGATGAGGGTTTCACATAATCATTCGCGAACTACCCTACCCCTTGTTCGCCTGTGCGTTCAGAGGGTACTACTGTAAATGTACTTGAACAAAATACTTACTGATGCATACGCTGAGAGTGGTGGGATAAAAGGTCAAAGCCAAATGCTTGACCTGGATAGCAAAATCACGTTCCTCAAGTGCTTGTAATGGTAAGGGAGCATCTCAACAAGGAGTTTGCATGCTTCCAGGATGAAGAAATTAAAAAATATTCCAAGGATTTACGATGGGCGACATATCCTAATGACCTGTATGCATCAAATTCCAAGTGCTTGATTTCTGGTGAACATAATACAGTAGAAAAGTCAAGAAGGAACTGGCGCGCAAATGACAGGCTCTTCGGGATGGGTATGTTGTTCATTGACCTCATGAATATTGCAGTTTCTTTTATAAAATTTCTTCTGTTATGTCAAAAAAGGAAAACAATGATGGCTACTTCAGAATGTATAGTCATTTAAACAACATACAATTCTGTTATGCTGAAGCAAGTAATTCTTGCCTATTATGATGGTGTTGGGCCTGGGACACTATTGAAGCCTGCCTTGATAATTCTTAGCTGCTTTAACTGACTTGTTAAAATAAAGCTTTCTTAGTGAGGCCCAGAAAAGAAAGAAACCGAACCCGGTTTAAACCGAATCTAGTTTAAATCTGGGATCCGTGTAAAGTTTTGAAGTAGGCCCCAGTTATACATTCTGAGTAAAGAAACTCGTTTTCGAAAATCGTGTCCAGTCTAAACATGTAGGAATTTGAGGTACATAAACCCATTTCCGAAAATCATGTCAAAGCTAAACATGTAGGAATCTGAGGTACATAAACCCGTTTCCGAAAATCATGTCGAAGGAAGTAAACATGTAGAATTCAGGGTAATGAAACCCGTCTTCGAAAATCATGTCCAAGTTAAACATGTAGGAATCCGAGGTGCATAAACCCGGTTCCGAAAATCATGTACAAATAAAACATGTAGGAATCCGAGGTACATAAACCCGGTTCCGAAAATCATGTACAAGCTAATCATGTATGAATTCAGGGTAATGAAACTCGTCTTCGAAAATCATGTCAAGTATGTTTTATGCAATTAAATCCACGCTCCTTAATTGGATCCCGGATGGATTGTGGAGTCCGTCCGTACGAAAGGGATGAAGGCGGGCCCCGCTTAATCAATCGGTTAAAATCCGGCCCGTAGAAATAACGGTTAAAACATGATCCTTCGGGGCATGGTAAAACCGGATTTAATGGTTAAAACGTACACTCTTTGGGACACGGTAAAGCCAAGATAAGTGTTGTTTAGAGTTTTGCAGGAAACAAAGACAGAAGGCGGATCCCGGTTATACCGAATCGGTTAAAATTCGGGATCCGTGTAAAGTTTCGGAGGAGGACTTGGTTTAATCGAATCCAGTTCAAATCTAAGTTCCATGTGAAGATCCAGGTTACACCGAATCGGTTAAAATCGGGCTCAGTGTAAAGGCGGCAATGCTGCCGAGCCTTGAAAGTCCTTTATTGGATTATTTGCGACGACAATGTCGCGATTTATTTGAATGATTGAGTTCGGGTAAATAAACCCATCTTCGAAATCATAAACCGGAATCTCGGTGTTAGAATAAATAATCCGGAATCTCGGTGTTAGAATATATAACCCGAAATCTCGGAGTTAAAGTAAATAACATCCGGAATCTCGGTGTTAGAATATATTACCCGGAATCTCGGTGTTAAAGTTTATAGCCCGAAATCTCGGAGTTAAAGTAAATAACATCCGGAATCTCGGTGTTAGAATATATTACCCGGAATCTCGGTGTTAAAGTTTATAGCCCGAAATCTCGGAGTTAAAGTAAATAACATCCGGAATCTCGGTGTTAGAATATATTACCCGCCTTGTCCGGATTTGGAAAGTAACGCATCCTGGCAGCTCAGAAACCTGAACTACCAGGCTGGGGGGCAACAGAGTGGACAACGATTTGTTGAATGGAAAAGCGTGTTATCAATAATCGACATTTAATGCAAACCAACAAGTTTAATGCAAGCTCGGACAAGTATCCGAAATGAGCACGTTGAACGATTTGCACAAACAAAAGTATTCTCCGTTATTGTGATTTGCTTACATGTTATTAAAATGCAGGGATATAAACCAGACAGTTAGCCCGGAGAAATTGCTACGAAAGCAAATGCGGATTCAGGGTATCTCGGAAAGCAGTCAGTTAATCTCGGCAGCTCAGAGACCTGAACTACCAAGCTTGGGGGCAAGCTGTTATGGAATAAAATACTAGGCTCACCCAAGGTGTGGCCCAACAGAGACATCCAGTACATTTGGGCTTGGAGGCACAAGAGGCCCAACAAGTCCAAACCCTAACCCTAAGGTAGCCTCTATATATAGTTGGTTAACCTAAAGAGGTACAGATCTTCTAAGCTCTCTCTCAATTGCATATACTGCACACAGAGCACACACACCACCCCCTTGGCTAAACGCCTCCGGTAATCCTCGAACTACGTGGACTTTGATCCCTCCTCAGGGTACGCAGGCCCTAGGTATCGCACCTAGGTCAAGTCCCTGTGCTTTGTGATCTCTGATCCTCTTAGGTATCCAATCCATGGATGCTTGGGGGAGAGCTATTTGATCCTACATCGACATCCTAGCCCACCTAGGGTTAGGGTTTATGTTCTATGACAGAACAGAGGGTATATAAACAACGTCGTTTTGGCCTTCCTACGTGGCATGTGACTGGACCAACTGACGTTACACATCAGCAACGTTAGTGACGTCGTTAGGAGCTAACTGACGGAAGAACTAACGTGAGATTTTTTTGATTTCCCAGGGATGGCAGGACGAGTTATTTTTAGTTAGGGATCAAAAAGGGGTCCGTACTTTTTTCCAGGGACCAAAAAGGATATTTACTCAATAAAAAATAAATTGAGAGAGACGTTGGACAATAGGAAGGGAGGAAAGGAAATGAGAGAGACATTGGACAAGATGTTGATTGTGACTGTCAACCTCACCTTCTCTCACACACATCACCCACATGGCGGGACCCACCTCCTTCACCAATTCCCATTTCACCTTTTTCTCAAACACTACCATCCTTTTTTTTTTTGCTCAGAAGAAGGAACCTGTATTACTATTAAAGTCCAGCCAAAATGCTGATACACGCACTACTAGATACAACCAGAAACAACTAAACAGAAAAGCAAAGCCAGCTACTTTAGCAGCAGAAATAACCAAATAATACAACAGCAGTGAAACATAAATAAAATCTAGCAAGGAAGACTTAACAAGTTCCATCTACACTCCTAGAAGATGAGATATCTGGCACAATACCATTTGTCTTCACAGTATCCAAGGTTAGAAGGGATTGTAAGGAAGGTGATGGTTGAGATGATGAGGGATAATGAGAAAGAGGTAATGAGAGAAACCCAATCCGGGGCCTACGGATGATGATAGATTTCTTGGTCAGCTCAAGGTTATGGTCACCAGGAAGGACCTTTGAACACGCAATTTCTTCCAAGGTCTAATCTACTATAAATTTGGGTCACAATTGTCACAAGAGGTCTTAGAATCTGGATACAGCCATGAAAGACATCTTAGAAGAGTCTTCTTGTCTTATAAGAATCTAAATACCTCTCTTTTTAACATGTTTTAAAATAATGAGAGAAGGTGATGAGCCACAAATCGAACAATATTAAATCACATTAAACATTAAGAAGACATAACATTACAGGCAGTTATAAATATCAAGCTGCCAACATTTGATGTCATAAATTAGATGTAAAAAAAAATGATTTAAAGAATAAGTCACTTGTAAATTATAAAGTTTGACATTTTTCCAATATTATTCCCTTTTAATTTCTATAGGAAAAAGGGAAAGAGAAAAGATAGGTTTGATTTGTAAATAGGGGGAGAGACAAAAACATTGTTAAGGGCAAATTTAGAAAACTTTATCAATTTAATGCATTTCTTCATATATGTAGTGGCAAAACCATTTGTTGGCTAGCTGGATCTTGACTCAGCTGACTTTCTAAGATTTGTTAGTATATATATGTATTTATTATATGATATTTTACTTTGACCAATAATTTGGCTCCACCTAATCTTTTATCTTTTCTATAAGAACAATGTTTGGTTCATTACTCATTAGATTGTGAGAAAGTAATATTCTTATTTGAGATACCTATTGAAAAAGTTGATATCATCTTATATCTTGTTTTGATTTATAATTGTCGATTATTATTTATTTATATTTTCAATGTTATGTGATACTCCTATTTAGTAAATAATTCAATATGTTTATTTTTTGACCAGGGCTAAATATGTGATACTCCTATTTTCTCGTTGCACCACTGCTTATATGAGAATAAGTTACAAATAACTTGTAATAACAACAGGAGTGGTAAATTTGAAATATCCAAACATTACATAGAAAGATTAATTTATGAAAAAGAAATGGGTTAGTGAGAGACGCTCCTCCTTCTCTCTAGATTTTCTCCATCACCAATGCTCCATCCTATTCCTTGTGAAGGCAACCTTAAGAACGACCCTCCTCCCCACCCTGGGGAAGACCAATCCTCTAAACGAGCTAAGATTGACGAATGCCAGATGTCAGATATCAACATGGATCCCGGCGAGTCCCAATCCCCTGTTGATCACGTACCTGAAACTCAGATGCCCCCTCCCACTGTTCTATCGCAAGACATCCTCATGGGAGGTGCTGCTACAGAGGTAGCTACTCCTCAGATTCCCTCTTTCAAAGACAAACTCCTCAACTCTGAACCCATAGAGGAAGAAGAAGAAGAAGATATAGTCCTTAACCAAGGAGATGTCTCTATTGATCTGAATGGGAAAATCCCTACAGTTGACTTTGCTTCTCATGTCATTGAAACACTGAACAAAAAAATGGGCCTCACGGTTGTGGTCAAATTGCTTGGTCGAAGGATAGGCTACCGTCACCTACGTTCGCAGCTTCGGTCTCTATGGAAACCTTCAGGCCAGTTCAAGCTTATCGACCTCCATGATGACTGTTTCTTAGTGAGATTTCAAGACGACCTGGACTACCAGCATGCACTCCTAACTGGACCGTGGATGATTTTCGGGCATTATTTGACGGTTCAACCATGGACACCTGCATTCAGGCCACAAGATCATGTGGTTAACCAAGTCATTGGTTGGATTCGACTACCCAAGCTCCCTGCGCGTTACTTCCACAAGAGTATTATTCGCTCAATAGGTGGAGTCTTTGGTGAGGTGATCAAGGTAGACTACAATACTGATTCCGGTGATCACGGGAAATTTGCAAGAATCGCAGTAGTGATTGATCTTACAAAACCTCTGATCTCCAAGATTCAGGTTGATGGCGAGCTCATATATGTTGAATACGAGGGATTGCCTTCCATTTGCTTTGAATGTGGAAGATATGGCCATCTTCAGGGTTCTTGTCCGACCAAAATGGTGGCCGAGACGGTGCCTCCACCCTCCTCTGATTCTCTGATGCTCCCTGTTGCAGAGGCGCGTGAAACAGCCGAATTTGGGGCCTGGATGCAAGTTCAGAGGCGGCGACGTAATGTTGTCAGGGGAAACAAACTGAATACAGCGTCAAGCGGTAAGAATGGAGTCAATGGCTCCAGGTTTGATGTCCTTCGTGATTCCTTAAATGAGGAAGCACAGAATAGGGATGATCCTGAAAAAAAGTTCTCATATCCTTAACAAGGAAATCGGTAACGGCAGAAAAATTGTGAAAGAGACAAGAGGGGCTAAAAAGGCTGTCTCAGGATCAGGGATAAGGCTTCATTAGAATACTCCCCAGGACAAAACCCACGACAGTATCCCCAATTCCCAGCAATATGTGGTACGACGCTCTGACACCTCCTTGGATCAGAGTACCAACTCGGTCATTCAAATTGAAGACTAAAGAATGCCAAGATCAACCCACTCAAGTAAAGGGAAAAAGTCTGGGCCTGGTCCACACAAGCCCACTAACGACAATACCCCCTCTTCAAGAGTTCATGGGCTCAACTTGTCCTCTGGTGTCAATATTCATAAATTGGGATCCAAGCCAAACTCTGAAGGAGCTGGGCCTTCGGTCAGAATTTTAAAGGAACTTGCTAGAGGCATCCAGGATGAATTAGACCCCACGGTTGAAGCTCTGCAGATTGAGGGAGTGAATCCTCTCCCTAATTTACCACTCTAATTATTTTATGTCAATAATAACCTGAAATTGCCATGGAGCTTTTGATAAAAAGTTCCCTTCCATTTTTAAATCCTTTGCTGTTAATTACAAAGCTGATATTTTTGTGATTCTTGAACCTAGGATTTCTGGTACCAAGGCTGATTCTGTTATTAGGAAGCTTGGATTCCATAATTCTCATAGGGTTGAAGCGTCTGGTTTCTCTGGAGGAATTTGGATATTATGGTCCTCTAAAGTGGACATTAATATCTTGACTAACCAAGTTCAATTTGTTCATATGAATGTCTCTTATGCTAGTCAAAATATTAATTTTCTTTTCACTGCAGTTTATAGAAGCCCTCAGAAGCAATTTCGAAAGTACCTCTGGCAAGATCTGACCTCCCTTGCGGAAAGCATCTCTAATCCTTGGGTGTTGGCCGGAGACTTTAATGCTATTCTAAATAGTAATGAGAGACAAGGTGGTTCGACTAATAGAGCCTAGGGTTGTGGCCTCTTTAATAGCTTTGTTCACTCCAACGGGCTTCTTGATTTGGGCTCTCAGGGCCCAAAATTTACTTGGAGAAGGGGGTCCCTTTTTATGCGTTTGGATCGGGCCTTATGTAATCCATCTTGGCTTCATCGGTTTCCTGCTGGTTTTGTTAATCACCTTCCCAAGGTTTTATCTGATCATCGTCCTATCGCCATTTGTGTCGAACCTCCCAATCGTCCTGGCTTGTCTTCTCCATTCAGATTCTTGGCGCCTTGGATCACCCATCCTGAGTTCCAGGGTATCGTTCAACGCATCTGGAATTCTGGTAATGATCTCCTAACCTGTATTGATGATTTCAAGATTGAAATTCAAAATTGGAATTCTTATACTTTTGGAGGAATTGGGCAGCGGAAAAGGAAATTACTTCGTCGGCTTAATGGCATTCAAACCAAACTTGAGCTTCATCCTGACGCCTCCTCTGATTTCCTCTTGGACCTGGAGGTTTCTCTTAGGGAAGATCTTGAAGAAGTTTGCTTCCAGGAGAAATTATTATGGCTTCAGAAATCTTCCTCTGATTGGGTATGTCTAGGAGACAGGAACACTGGCTACTACCATTTGAAAGCTCTGTTGCGAAAGAAGAGGAACTATGTGTCTCAGCTCAAAATTTCAGATGGAACGTGGCTGAGGGAGAGTGATCAATTAGCATCTTATGCTCGTCAATTTTTTGTGGATCTCTTCTCCCTTAAGAATCCCTCTGTCATTCAATTTCCTCTCTATGGAGCCTTTCCAAAGCTCGCGCCCCACCAGCTGTTATCTTTGGATAGGTCAGTGACAATAGAGGAGGTGAAGCAATCCCTTTTTGAAATGAAACCCCTTAAATCGCCGGGTAAGGATGGTATTCATGCATTATTCTACCAATCTCAATGGTCCTCGGTGGGCCAAAGCATCTTTGACTTTGTGCACAAGCTTTGGTCTGGTAATTCTCTTGAGTCTCACTTAAACCATACTTTGCTGGCATTAATCCCTAAGGTTAATCAACCTACTCTCATCAGCGAGTTTAGGCCGATTTGCCTCTGTTCTGTGTTATATAAGATCTTCTCCAAGACGGTTGCCAATCGTCTCAAATCTGTGATGCCCGATTTAATTGGCCAATACCAATCTAGTTTTGTTCATGGCAGAAGTATCATTGACAACATAATTATTGCCCAAGAGGTGGTCCATTCTATGAGGGGGGAAAAAAGGAAAAACTGGTTGGATGGCCATCAAAATTGACCTTCAAAAAGCTTTCGACAGGCTTCGTTGGGACTTTATTGCTGACACTATTAAGGATGCTGGCATCCCCTGCAAACCCGGCTGATCATGGATTGTATTTCCTCTACCTCTATGCAGGTTCTTTGGAATGGGAATCTCTCTAACCCCTTCTCTCCGGAGCGTGGTGTGAGACAAGGAGACCCCCTCTCCCCCTACCTTTTTGTTCTGTGTATGGAACGGCTATCACAATTAATTGAGGCGAAGGTTAACTCTGGTGACTGGCAAACTATCAGATTAGGCCGGCGAGGGGTTCCTTTATCCCATCTTTTTTTCGCTGATGACCTCATTCTCTTTGGCAAGGCCACATCCCACCAGGTTAGACTTATTAAAGAAGTCCTTCACGATTTTTACCAATCTTCTGGGCACCTGGTGAGCCAACCCAAATCCAAAGTCTTTTTCTCTAAGAATGTTGATTCCCTGTCCTGCAAGCGAATTTGTTATGATCTTGGTTTTCAGAAATCTGATTCCTTAGGGAAATACTTGGGAGTTCCCTTGCTTAATGGTAGAGTCTTATCTTCTACCTATCAATATATTTTAGACTGCCTTCATTCTAAATTAGCCGGCTGGAAAAGCAAATCTCTCTCTCTGGCCGGTCGCATTACTCTTGCCAAATCGGTTCTATCAGCCCTCCCCCTTTACACTATGCAAAGCTCATCTCTTCCGGTATCCTGTTGTGAGAAAATTGAGAAGTTAATCCGGAAATTTATCTGGGGCTATACTGATGCTCACCGTGGTGTCCATTTGGTTAAATGGAAGGATTTGTGCCAACCTACCGCACTTGGGGGATGTGGTCTTCTCAAGCTGGAATCTCAAAACAGAGCGCTTATGATGAAGCTGATCTATAAAATTCATTCTCAACCTGAGTCCCTTTGGGTCAAAGTTTTGAAGCAGAAATATGGTGTCATGAATCTTAAGCAAGTTCCTCATCGGGCGCGCATGTCCCACTTCTGGAGGAATTTGATCAAGTCCTGGGAGGAAACTTCTTTTTACATCAAGTGGAGCCCCGGTAAAGACGGTATAATCAAATTTTGGGATGATTTTTGGATAGGTGATCATGGGCCCTTAAAGAATCTTTCATTCTCTCCCATCTCCTCCCATGAGCTCTCAAGAACTATTCCAGACTTTGTAAATGCTGATGGTTCTTGGAATTGGCAATTATTTCAACATCTCATTCCTCCTGATTTGTTGAAGGATTTCTCCCTCATGGACATGAACAGATGGCCAATGGAGTCTACTTGCTACTGGAGTTTAGACAAGCATGGCAAATTCTCGACCAAGTCTGCTTATCAAGCCATTGAATCTTTAAATTGGGATGAGCATAATTCCATTTGGAGTAAGCTGTGGAAACTGCCAATGGCTCAGAGGGTTCGAACCTTTACTTGGCTCCTTCTTAAAGGAAAATTGTTGACAAATGAAGAGCGATTCAGGAGGGGCATGTCTTCAGAACAATCTTGTTCCATCTGCCTCCATCACTGTGAAAGTCTGGACCATGTCTTCAAAGGATGCCGATTTACTTCCTCGGTTTGGAGAAAAATCCTCCCCTATGATATGACACATGATTTCTTAAAACTAAGCATTCAGAGTTGGCTTACTAGTATTATCCATTCTCCTTCCTTGGACACTTCTTGGAAGATTGGGGTGTGTATCACTTGCTGGAAACTATGGGAGATTCGAAACAAATCAATTTTTGCTGGTGGAGTATTTACTACTGATGGAATTTTAGCTCAAATTAAGGCTATTGTTGCTCATTCGCAACAGTGCTTTTCTAAGTTTAAACTTCTCTTGTAACTCTCCTCCGTCCCCCCTTGTATATCTTTTGGTTTTTGGTTTTTGTGATCAGGCGTAGTTAGTTGCACTTGCCCTGTTTGATGTAAATTCTGATTATTAATATATTCCCATTTCATTCAAAAAAAAAAAAATTAATTTATTGGGAGAATGACATTCAAACTCCAACCAAAAAAAATGATCCATTAACAAGTCCCATAACTTGTTCACTTGTCGATGAAAACTTTTTTGATATCATTTCTCTTGGTTACGACCTCAATGTCATTTTCCCTAATTTATTTACACAAGGTTGAGAGATGTTACAGAAGATATACGCAAGCTTGCTAAAAATCGAACTTGAGAGTTTGGCGCACACTGCGGGCAAGTTGTAACATTTCCATGTAAATAAAAATATAGCAGATTGTACAACTCAGTGGCGATGCTTGCTTTTTTTCTCCTTTTTCTTATGCCTAGGGTTCTCTTTGGATTTGTGTTTCTTAGAACGCTCCTTGTCCGAGCTCCTTGAGTGAGATCTTTTAGTCCTTTTCACTCTTTTTACACGGCCCTCCTCCTCCTCCTCGAAAGATTCTTATGACTTCAGTGAAGCAGGCCTTTCTGGACCATAGACACGACGGTTACTTACATCAGAACTTGTAATAGGCTCCTCCTCACCAGAGTGAGGTGGAAGGTAAGGACATGTCTCGTCCATCCTCGGACCAACAGCTCCTCTGCCTCACTTGGTCCTGCAAAACGACGGAGTTTCTTCAGTTACAATGTTATGGCCTATCTGAGTTAGCGCTATAGATACACTTACGCAAGTCAAGATAAAACTTTTCTCACATACTTACCTCGTATATCGTAAATCATGTTGGAAAAGCATCTTCTACCGCTCATCCAAACAAGCACTTAACCAATGTGTCTATATCAAAGTACCATGCACATAAAATGTCAAATAGCAATAATTAGTAATTACCTCGAGTTTAGAAACAACTCAAGCTCTTCATCCTTTAAACCTTCAGGGCAATGGTCAGCAGGTTCTCTCCTACTAGAGCATGAAGCGGAGGCAGTAGTACTATTATCATCCTATGGCTTCTGTTGCCAGAGTTTTGATCTCTGGAGGTACCTTCATGCCTTTTATCAAGGCCTAATTCTTTCTGCCGGACTTGCCACATTTCATTTACTTCTACAGCTCGATTCACTGAAAAAAGAATAAAAAAAATGAGGCACAAACAGAAAAGAACATAAACTAGCAGCTTAAGAGAAAAATGCTTGTGCTCAACACAATAACCACCAAACACAGGAAGAGGAAGATTTTCAAACCATCCATAAAATAAAAAAATTTAAATTACAACAGGTTTGACAAATCTAACATCTCTAGCGAATAAGATAGCCAACATATTGGTTTTACTAATCTTAAGATTGGTTAAAGACTGAAATTATTGGGCTGATTCCTATGACTCTTTTTTTCTCATACTTCTGAAAATAATCAAAGAATGAACATGTGTACTTGGTTTTTGGTCATTTTTATAAGGCACTTGCTTGTTTCCAAATAGAATTAAATATTTTTTCCCATGTATGCCCATAATTAATAAGGGTAGAGGGTGAGAGTAATAATTAATATGATATTAGAGTTTAGTGCAATTAGTTGGGGTAATATTGGAAATTACTTAAATTTTAGGGAAAAATTAATGACTTTAACTGTTTTTATTCATTTGTGAGAATTGTTAGTTGATGTCTCATATAATAAAGACCAGAGGGAGTACTTTACAAAAACAACAGGGACTCAGTTAAAATATCAGTAAGAAATAATAGATCACGGTTTGCAAATATACAATTCAAAAGAAAACCCACTTCAAACTCATTTGCAGACTGAGATTTATCAATTCAGAAATAGGTGCATTTGATACAATCAGAAGAGGTTGAAACACATGCTAAGCAGAGATTGCATGAATCAAAAGTTTTTGTTGACGGAGATGGGGTGTTAAATTGCTTAAGGTTAAACAATTCATAAAAAAGAAAGCACTATACTTTTTATTGTCATAGGTAGTTATCCAGAAGTTCTAAAAACTACTAGAAAGAAAAATGAAGATCAAATGGTCATCAGTAAGAAAACAGTCATTAAGAATCACATTATATAAAGGCCCACCAGGAGATGGAAAAAATGGCATGTTGTTAGAGCAAGTACTGTCTTCTCCAAAATTTCAAACTCATTTGATATAATTTCAGTCACCAAATGCTCTGACCCAGTTCTATTTATAGAATAGTATGTAGGAGCTACCTTGTTGTACCCCAAGTACAGTCGCTGTGAGGAAGCGTGAATTTGGCCGATGCCGTTTATTAGGCTGTCGAAGATATGCAAGAACGCCTTCCTTTTCAGCCTGTCGTCGCAATTCAGCTGCTTCTTTCATAAGAAGAGAAGCAAGTCGGTTTTCAGTCTCCAAATCCATTTAGCGGCTGAACAAATCAACAAGGAGGAAAAGAAAAAGAAAGGGGAACAACTTAATTAGATCAAGAATATGAAAAGAAATATCAATAATTAAAACAATCCACTTCCGGGGAGTAGTGCTAAAGGGTGGGGAACAAGAAACATGATTGGCATTCCCAGTTTGACTATAAGGAAAAGGAGTCATCACTAAAAGCATAAGCCATTTTTGTATCACAAGCTTAATAGTCCTTGTTATCATTACTCAATATTAGATATCTTTCTTTTAAAAAAGAGACACAATCACACAAGGGCCATTTCTAGTTTCTTGCCTTTTTTCCATTTTTATTCCTATCTAATCTATGATCCTAACAAGTAGAGTATAGAAAGAAGAGTGAAAGAGAGAAGAATACAGAGAATAAGAGAAACTGAATTGAAAAGAGTGCATAACATGAGGAAATAGGACTGATGATTACCCTTATTTATAAGTCATGGGTAATCCAAATACTAATAAAATATCTAGGCCGAATCCTTAAAATATCCAATCCAAATCTAATCCTAAAATCTCATAACATCCTAATATCTAATATTAACTCATACTCTAGCCCTTTTGAATATAATAAAATAATAAAATGACTCAACTGCCTAAAGACTTATTTGCAATTTAAGAATCAGATCTTAACGAGGCCAAGGGATTATAATTTCATATAACCCTCAATAGTAGTAAGGGCATAATAAGAAAAGAATGAAGAAATTAAGACAAATATAACATGTATATATAGAATAGAGCATATAATAAAAAGCCAAATCATTTGATTATGGAACCCAGTATATTTTAGTTCCCCGATTCTTTGATATAGTGATAAGGGAGTTGTAGAAGATTAGAACAAGTTGGGGGAACAAGGAGAAGGGAGTGCAGAACTGCTGCCACTCATTCATTATTCAACATAAACTGATACAATACATCCCTTCCTCATTAGTCTATAGGCCTATATATAGTATATTACTAGGCAGGACTCTCAAGGCCCACTACTACTCCTAACTGCCATAACAGATACCACTCTGGTCCTATTTATAAGTCCAGTTTGACCAAAAAATTTGGTCCTATTTATAAGTCCATTTTGACCAAATAAATGAGATTGTGACAATTTTGCCCATATTAATGATGATGAGAGAAATTGGCTAGTTATGTTGGGAAGAGAAAAAGATGAGAGAGATTTGATAATAAATTTTAAAAGGTACCTATTCATAAATGAGGGTGAAGTTGGAAATTTGCTCTATAATCATTGAGATACCTAATTTTTCTTAGTATGTGAGATTTTGTCAAACTGGACTTATAAATAGGACCAGAGTGGTACTAACTAATACTAACAGTCCTAAGTAACTAACTAACTGATATATATTTACAGTTTACATATCATATAGCCACTCCCAAAAGACAAAAAACCTGCAAAGAACTCTAATTCTCCAATTCATACTGAGAAGGCACAATTGACATAAAAAGGGAGCAAAAGTCTAAAGCAATTTACCATCTTTTTGTCCAATAAAAAATCCCTTTTAACATTTTGAACTATTCAAAACAACAAAACTCCAATAAGACAGCACATTGACATTAAATTAGATAATCTCCCTTTCCGTAAAACTACCATAAAGGAGAAGCCATCCCATGATAATCGGGATAGATATACCAACTGAAATGTCCTTAAAAAGTAGTGAAAGAACTCTAAAACTACCTAGTATTAAAAAAGAAGAACCCTAAGACTGCCCAGAAAAATAACCCCAATCAAATTTATGGAATTTGATATAGTAAAGCTTTCGTGAATCTAAAAATTCGGGAAAAAACGTCCATGTTAACATAAAAACGACCTTAGTAATTAGTTCAATGACATAAAAGCCGGAAATTTCAGTGATAAACGATGACAAAAACTACAACAGCTTAGAAGTTAAAGGAAACAACTTTTGCTTCACGTCATATCTCGAATCAAAGTTCAGATTTTTCAGAGACCCAGAGACAGGCGGGAAGCCACAAATCGAAGCAAAACAAGATAAGAAGAGGACCTCCAAGAGACCTTCAGCCGTCAAGATCAGGCTTCTTCTCTGATCGCCGATTAAAGGAGAGTCGTCGGGAAGAGGAAGAACATGAGGATAAATGGAAAATAGCCTCTTTTTCGAACAGAAACAAATGAAGAGGAAACTAATTATCGCAATTTACCTGCCACAAACTCGCCGCTCAAGCTTCGTCTCAGGTCGAAGGAAGAGGATAATCAACGAATAGAGGAGTTAGGGTTCTTTGTTATTTCGGTCGAAGTTTTCTGCCCTGATGACTGCCAGTTCACAGCAGAATAAGAATATTAAAATAAAAAATCAAGAGCTTAGATTGCATTTTGCTCCTAATCCATTGAGTATAATCTGATAAGTTCATATAAAGGAAACAGGTGTATGGCAGATGACATGGTTTTAAACTCAACAATACAGGCCCTCTCAATGCAAGGGTTTCAGCGACAGTTTAACAGTCTCCTTCAGTAATGTGTGTAATACGTTGATTCGAACTTTTATCAATACATAAATGTCAAAGATGTTATGCATCTCTAACACATCATTAAAAAAAATACTCCCCTTTCCTAGGAGCTAATTGAGGGTTTGTTTTTGAGCAAAAAAAAAAAATTGAGGGTTTGTTTTGCTTCTCAATGCAAGGCCTCAATCCACACATCTCTTAAATTTATAATTTTTTTCCAAACTATATCCCTACTGATTGCATGTATTAAAGAGAATTTTCATCAATGGGTAGTTTCCAATACATGTGATTAAAAAAGGGTATTGTATAGAAATCAATACTCATGTTTTGCAAATAACTATTATATCCAATTTTCTATTTTTGTAAATGAGTTGTCTAACCGAAAATAATAGTACGGATATAAAGTAGCATATGAGAATAATTTGTAGTATTAGTGCAAGTAGCGCATGCCACAGCCACATGATACTCATAATTAAAATAAAAAACGAAAAAGAGAAATGCTGATTGGACTTTCAGATGACAAGAAAAATCGTTCTTTTTGAAGTACGCTTGTTAGTTTGTCAGTTCCTATTGCCAAAATGACGCCAAAGGAAATTAAACTTGTATGGCTGAATCACCTGATTACTGTAATTTCTAACTACTGTCAATTGTCATGTTACAAGATTTAGAGAGCTGAAGAAAACAACTGGATTGAAACTAGAAAGGCATGTATTCATGGAAAACGTCTGCAGTAGAATATTACTGAAGGAATGATATGTAACATTTGCAGCCATGCAAACGGTGAAATGACAAAGAACATAAACCCGAACAACGGGGAAAATTCAATTCAACTTAAGATTCAAAAGAACCATAATAAAATAGTTCAACACAAATTCGTATTATACCGAATAAATTGAAACAAACATCAGAACCAAAATCAGGAGTTGGTTTGTTGAGAAAACACCCAAATCGCAAAAGATTTTGTCGCATAAACAAATATAATAATGACCTGAGCATCAGCAGAGGAGGCTTCTTAGAGAACGAAAGAGGCGGATCCGAACAATAATTTCGATGCCATATGCCAATAAATAGCCCAATATCAGATGATAGAGACAGAGAGGCTTGGTCAAATTCTTTATGTGGCAAGTAAGCCACGAGAGGCTTGTTACTAACTCTCTCAGAACCCGTCGTGGTCTTACGAGTCAAAACACTTGTCCTTTTCAGTGTAACAATGAGGAGAGTGTGATCCACGTAATTAGAGACTGTGATCATGCTAGAAGCTTATGGCTTCAGATTTTAAAACCTAACTTTTGTTCCCAGTTTTTTGCAGGTAATTTACAGAGTTGGCTTAACTGGAACACTACTCATAAACCCGGAAAAGGAAGATTTCAGAACTTCTCTTGGCCCCAGGTCTTTAGTCTGGGTTGCTGGATCCTATGGACGACCAGATGCAAGTTTCTTTTTCAGGGAATAGAGACTGATACTAGAGAGATGGTGCACTGGTGGAATTACCTTCTCATGGAGACAGCTTCCAATCAGTGCCTGACTCATCAGATTTTCCAGCTGGACAAAATGGAGGAGCAGACGTGGACGCCGCCTCCTGCCAACTATGTTCGTATTGATGTCGATGGATCAGTACGTCAACATCACACGACAGCGTGTGGTGGGGTGATCAGGAATGCTCAAGGGGATTGGGTGATGGGCTTCTCTAAATCCCTTGGTCTTCGCACTGTGATTGAAGCTGAAATCCTCACCATCATGTTAGGCCTCCAAGTTGGTCACCAGCTGGGGTTTCGGGACATTCTTCTGTACTCTAATTCCCTGGATGCCATTAATATTATTATGCGTGATTGTTCTTCTGATCATCCGCTAAGGAGTATTATTGGGGATACTAGGGATTTCCTTTTACTTGATTGGAATGTGAAGCTTCAGCATACGTCTAGGGGTAACATATCATTTGCAGACTTTATGGCCAAGAAAGGTCACAGTACCAACGCTGGGGATGGAGTCGTTCTGATTCCATCCATACCTCGGGGGTGTCGTCATTTATTTTTGGAGGACCAATTGTCCTGTAGGATGTAGTCTTTCTCTTTTGTTGTATTGAGGGTTAGTCTTTCATGTTCTAGCCCTGCTTCTTATTTTCAAGCTTCGGTTTGCCTTTTCAATCCAAAAAAAAAAAAGACAGAGAGGAATGAACATTCTGGGTATTATTGGGAAAGGTTAGGGTTGGTTTGGGTCACTTGTGGGTGTTTTCGTCATCTTACATATAAAAGGGTGACATACTGACCTGCACAATATTAAAAGCGTCGATGCTCGATGCTCATGATGTAGTGGAATACTGCTGTGTTTTCGAGCGAAAAAAAGAATACTGCTGTGTTGTTATTTTGAGGTAAAATTATATTTAAATACCATTTAAATTTACAAAATCCTCGAATATATTAAATTTTTTAAAGAACTTAAGGGTATGTTTGGTTTGAGGGAAGGGAAGGGGAGGGGAGGGAAGGGGAGAGAAAAAAAATGAGAGGAGCTAACTGACGGAAGGACTAACGTGAGATGTTTTTTGATTTCCTAGGGATGACGGGACGAGTTATTTTTAGTTAGGGATAAAAAAGGGGTCCTTACTTTTTTCCAGGGACCAAAAATGGTATTTACTCAAACAATTTTATACGAATGAGTTAATGAAGTTAGTTAATTAAAATTAGTTATTTCTTGTAATCATATATATAACACTTTTTTTGATATATTGTGTAGAGAAGAAGCAAAGATAGGTTTGGTGTTAGGGCTTTTGAATTGCTTTGTGTCTGGAGTGTTTGTGTGTGCATATATGTAAGCAAGCACGAGTATGAATTTGTTCTAGTTTATGCCCTGAAAAGCACTCAAAGGCGACGAAAAAATCAACAAATACATTGACGCTTGGAGTGAATTAGAAGAGTATGAGTTTGTTTAAGGCTTGTTCCTGCAGATTGTAGAATAAAATTGACAATATTGATCTTATTTATTAGTTATTTTTAGCAGGTTTCATATAGCCAAAGAAAAACTTTAAACCCTCACTAACTAAAATTTAATAACTTTCCAACTTTACTTCTATTTAATATACAATATTTACCAACAATCTGTTAGTTGAGGTGGTAATTAACCTCACCCCGAAAGGAGGAGAACATACACAAGCTCGAATTCTGGGAAGGGCACTTGTTGAGAGAAATGAAACTTTTGCGCTCTAAACCTCGAAAAGGAAAACCCTTCATCCAATAAAAAAAAAAAAATCCTACAGAATATAATAATAAATGTAAGGTATAGAAAATTTTAATAATGTGACTTATAAATAAGACTAAAATAAACATTTTCTCTCAACATTCTGTCCTATAAATAGGACGAGACGAATATATCTTTTTCCACAGGCAACAATTCTTTGTCATAAACAAGTTGCCATATATAGCCCACTTGTTCCACTTGACATATATAAGGAAACAAATATGAACGGAATTATTGGTCAGGAATGGTCATGTATGTTGTAGAAAATACTTTCAAGATAGAAATATCAATAAGATAAGAATCTGTGTAACTAATATGCATAATCCTATAAACATACAGTACTTCTGCACATAAAGAAAACCAGTAAAAAACTCACAAGACTGCCGAATATAGTAATGAACTATGAAGAAATCCGGGCCCAACATACGTTGTTTCCTTAAGACAATTTTGCTCCCTCAATACGGATGCCAAAGGTTTCTGAGCAATTGCCTCCCAGGATAGAGCGGATTATTCATCTTCAGAATGATGACTCTCTCAATCTGAAGCCCAAGCGAATCCAACGAGTCTGCTTTCAGAATCGCACAGACTATGTCTATAGAATGTAATATGTAGAGAGGAATGATTGAGATTAATTCTAGATCTAGTTTTTCTCTCTTAGATTTTCTGTTACTAACCCATCCTATTTATAGATGACAGAAATGATCAGATGGATACCCATTGGTGAACTGACGCGACCGTGGCGAAACAATGCGACCGGCGGTGGCCAACCAATGGGACTTCTTATTCATAACCCATGGGATTTAGATCCTAAAATCCAACAATCTCCCACATGGATAAGAAGTTAATCCATCATGACCAAATGCAAATGATCATGTATGCAAAGTGCGATTCCTCTACGAGAAACAACTGCATCGAGAAAGGTAGGGGTTGCCTTTGAACCTTCTCTAGTAAAAACCTATCGGATATACTGGTCAATCAGTGGACGAGTTGTCTTGAACCGTCGACCTTTTAGTGTATACCAAGACAATAGGAGTCACACAGTTGCTCCTCTAGCATCGTTGGTTCTCATGCTGTGTCCATTTTGGCCCTGGACACCGCCTGGTTCTGTGAGTGTTCTAGAGAATCGGCCGTTTTAAATTCTCATAGAAGCGGCCCGCACTTCACACTCACATAGGTGATTCCTTGTGATGTAAGTCAACATACATCATCTGTAATACCCGGATAAATAAAATGGCTATTTCTGATAAGAAAATTTGTGTTATAAATTTTTATATTGAATTTATCATATTTTTAAGGGAAAAGTCTCTAAGAAATTGAGGAAAAAGAATAAGGGATCAAAATGACCAAAATACCCTCATAATTTCCAATATAATGAAGGAGACATGAAAACAAAGATGTCAGGGTAAAAGCTATGAGGGAATAAGGTATTCTAATTAAGAAAATTATCAACAAGTGATAGTAGGGTAATTAAGTAATAATAGGCTAATACTTAAGCATAGGCAAATGAAATTCAGTAATAATTATGTAAAACCCTAAAATTAGTGGTTTTTGGCTTAAAATTAGTAAAAACATATTTACTAATTAATGGGAAATTTTGAAGTAAAATAGTTGAGTTTAGGTATTTTTAAGCCTAAATGCAAGAATGGACCAATGGAAAAATTCTGTAAGAATTATGTAAAAATAATTATTTAATCAATTAAATAATTAAATAATAAAAAACGAAAAAAAAGAATAGGCAGAAAAAAAAGGAAGGAAAAATAAAAGAAAATGTAATTAAATAATATATAAAGAGTTTTAAAAATAATAAACTCTAATTAAATATTAAAAAGGTGAATAGTAATTTAAAAATTAGGAAACGGATCCTATCTAGAGATCTAGGAATAGGAATTCCAAAGTCAAGGTAAAATATTGATCAATGAGTTTTTACCTTCAAGTGACCTTTTCCGGAAGTCAATTCTGAATCCGTTTGTGCATTTTCCTAATAAGACGAAATAGGGAAAATGCGAGATAGGCACATTTTGGATATGAAGAAAATAAATTCTAACTCAATATCTAGGAATGAGTTTGAATTTATCTGGACATATTTGGAATCGGTGAATTTTTCGAAGAAGTTGATGCTTTCAAAATGCGTTATGAAACCTAGGCGCGTTCGGACACGTTTTGAGAAACTTGATAGGACAGTTGGAACCCTGTCTGAAATCAAAATCTAAGTTAAATTAGATATTGTTGATGAGGAAGAGAAGATCTTCAAGGTTATGAATTCAGAATTCTGAGATTTTCCGAAATTACGCGAAACGGGGACCGATCGGGGAAAATCTAGTGGACCGGGCATAAAGTAAACAATTTTAAAATTCCCTCCATGTCCCTTCAATTGTCTATAAATACCCCCCTTCCCCTTTGGTTTTTTTCACTTCATTCTCAAGAGAGAATTCGAAACTTAGAGAGAGAAAGAAGAGAGAAGGGCTCTGGAGAAGTTCTCGCGAAGTCTTCAACGGGTAAGTCCTTCGGTCTTTAGCTTTTAGTTCGGTAGTTAGTAGAATTGTTAGATAGTTTTAGTAAGTAGGAGTGAGATTCCTACTATTGTTTTAGGCCTCATTGCATTGAAAGATGCCCGACGAGGTAAAACTTGGTAGGGATTGAGTCCCGAAAGCTGAAAGTTAAAATGGTAAGCTTTAAGCTTCCATAGTTCTTTCAATAGTTAAAATGGGTAGCCTTTATCTTTCAAGGTATGATTAGATATCATATGATAGGGCTATTTTAGTCTAGAATTTCGAAAATCATAATTGCGTCGAAGTTACGCGAAATTCAGGAAGAAAATTTGTAAGAGTAACGAAGTCTTTGGCAAAATTCCGCCAATTAGGGGTATAGGGCAAAATGGTAATTTTTACCTAAAATGCCAGATATAGTATCAAATCACTAATAAAAGTGATATTACTCTTATAGGACATCGAAACTTTGATCTCGCTTGCCGTTACGCCGTCCGTCGCATCTCCGTAGGGGCGTTTATTTTTTCCGTTAAACGTGCCGTTTCCGCCAGAATTTCGACGTTCGTCAACGGAGGTACGTTCGCGTACTGTAACACTAATCTGATGATTATTGAATGATTATATGTGATAATATGTTATGTGAATAGTTTGGTGCCGAAGGCAAGGCTAGTCTATGTGGGTGTGCCATTTAGTCGCCGTAAAGTCGGTGAGGCCCCCATGATAGACACTTACACAGCCATTCTGTTCGGTGCTAGATGCACCGTATCTATGGAACCGTACTTAGATACCCCGTGTCTAAGGAATCGTACTTAGATACTCCGTGTCTATGGAACCGTACTTAGATACCCCGTGTCTATGGAACCGTACTTAGATACTCCGTGCCTATGGAACCGTACTTAGACACGCTGTGATTAAGGAATCGTACTTAGATCACTATTACAGTTTTATGTTGTTGTACCGGCTTGATCAATGCTGTAAAATTAGAAATACCTGTTGTACATATACTGTTTATAAGCATGAGGTTAACCGTTACCTGAGATCCAATGCGGTAAATTGGATCTCAGCTGTAGCTTCAGGGTCTGGAGGACGGAGGGCTGAGGAGAGAAGCAAGCAGGCCACGTAGATCGAGGACAAAGGTAGGGAGCTAGCATGAATATCAGATGGAGACGCTTTAGTTTTGTTGTACTTACGTTAGATGTAAACACTCGGAGGAATGTACGGCCTTATGAACAGCCAGATACACTGTTATCAATGTTATTCAGTTACTCTTTATTATGGAAAAAAAATTTGTCGCTCAAAACTCTGATCGAAACGCTATGAAAACAGTTGTGAAAACCGGGGTGTTACATCATCTGAACACATCAAATTAAGAAACCATTAAAAACTTAAAAGCTTACCCTTATATATATTCACTGTCTTGTCTAGGAATGAGTATGAGTTTAAAACTCCATAGTGTTAACAGTCGATCATCACTTAGTTGTCTCTTTGAACCTAGTTCGTGGGATCTCCACTCTTCTAGGTAGAGTTACCGCAATAATCAACAATGGATCGGCCTTAAACCCATTCCTTTGGACAAATTTTTAACTAACTCTCTAGGAATCTCTTTAGTCAATGGATCCTCTATATTCTCTTTTGATTTTACATAATCAATTGAGATGATTCCATTCGAGAGTAGTTGTCTAACGGTATCATGTCTATGACATATATGTCTAGACTTGCCGTTGTACATGACATTATTGGCCCTACTAGTAGCTGCTTAACTATTAGTATCATAGTGTATACACACTGTTGGTACCGGCTTTGGCCAATTAGAAATGTCTTCAAGAAAATTATGAAGCCACTCAGCTTCCCCACCAGCTTCATCTAAAGCAATAAATTCTGCTTCCACAGTTGATCTTGCAACGCAAGTCTGCTTGAATGACTTTCAAGATCCAACACCCCCATGAAGGGTGAATACATATCCACTTATCAATCATGTATCATTAAAGCTGGTGATCCAATTTGCATCACAATACCCTTCTAGCATTCTAGGGTACTTGTCATAATGCAAAGTAGAGTTTTGAGTTTGCTTTAAATAATCCAAAACTCTTATCATAGCTCTCCAATGAAGCTCGTTTGGATTACTTGTAAAGCGACTCAACATGCTTACTGCGTAGGCAATATCAGGTCTAGTGCAGTTCATAACATATATAGAACAGCCTAGTACTCTAGCTTACTCCTTTCGATTTTCAACTTTGTCAGTATTTCTCGTGACGAAGACTGGAATCTATAGGGTTCGTCACAAGAGCTATGTTTAAACTCTTGAATTTCTCAAGAATTTTAGCAATATAGATATTCTTGTGATAAAGCCAACCCAACAGATGTTATATGGATTTTAATTCCCAAAATAACATCTGCTAGACCCATATCTTTCATGTTGAACTTACTGGTAAGCAACCGCTTAGTAGCTTTAATCATTTGATTATTACTACGTGTTATCAATATGTCATTTACATAAGGACATACTATGGCAACACCATTTTCAGTATTCTGAATATAGACACACTTGTCACATTCACTAATACTAAAGTCATTTGATCGAATTTTGCAAGCCATTGTTTCGGGGCTTGCTTTAGTCCATAAAGGGACTTGATCATGCGACAAACTTTCCACTCTTGTCCTGAGACAACAAATTCCTCAGGTTGTTCTAGATAAATCTCTTCCTCTAATTCACCATTCAAGAAGGCTCTTTTTACATCCATTTGATGTAATTCCAACCCATTCAATGTTGTTAATGCGATTAACGTCCGAATGGATGTAATTCTGGTAACAGGTGAATAGGTATCAAAGTAGTCTAGGCCTTCACATTGTCTGTAGCCTTTTACTACCAGCCTAACTTTGTACTTATCAATAATGTCATCTGCTTTCATCTTTTTAAGACCCACTTAGTTCCTAAGGCATATTGCCAAGAGAAAGGTCAACCAATTCATAGATGTAGTTTGACAGAATGGATTCAACTTCACTATTGATAGCCTCTTTCCAGAGTGGTGCTCCAGGAGAGCCCATAGCCTCTTTCCAGAGTGGTGCTCCATGTGTTCGAGGCTCATTTTCCAACAAAAAGTTAGAAACTCAAGTCCAAAGGATGTTGAAGTCCTTTGCCTAGTACTACGTCTAAGTTCCTCCTCTACAGGATTATCACTGCTCATAGTATCCCACAGTATCATAGTATTGTTATCATTATTACCACTTGCTTTACTTCCCTTGTTATATGGAAATACATTCTCAAAGAATGTAGCGTCTCTGGACTCAATAACCATATTAACCAGGATAACTGATACATCAGACCAATAACTGATATGCACTATTGTTAAGTGCATAGCCAATAAACACATAGTCCATTGTCTAAGGTTTGACTCTCAACCTTTTGGGTTTAGAAATCGCGACCTTAGCCAAGCACCCCCACACTTTCAAATATTTCAAGGAATATTTCTTTCCTTTCCATATTTTGTATGGTATACTTTGTATCCTTTTGTGGAGCATTCTATTAATTAGAAAATTAGCCATTTAAAATGGCTTCCCCCACAAGTTCTGTGGTACACTAGACGTAATCAACGTTGGATTCATCATTTCTTTCAATGTCTATTTTTTTTCACTAATATACAACATGCAACCATAATGATGCTATAAAGATTTCATATAATTTGGTATGATGCATACCCTAACCAGAAATATTTATCATCTTTGGGTGTCTAAATAAAACTACCAACATTTATGTTCAATAATTATAAAGACAAATAATCAACTTTTGGGTTGATCCATAAACACCTTATAATAACAAACTTCAATTCACTCACAATACAAACATAACATCATCGCATTAAGGTTATGGGTAATTAAAAAAATCACCGTAATATTCACAAAGAATTTACCACTTTGGTGACTAACAAATAAATTATACTCTTATCATAATATTTGGAATTAAAATAATTCATAAAGAATTGACCACTTTGGTGATTAATAAATCCACCACACTTAATTCCAAACCTTAAATATTGAACATGCATATAATTGTTGTTCACAATATTTAAAAAGCATAAAATCATAGGCACAAAATTATCCATAATTATAAAATCAAGGCTATAATTGCATTTATACCACTACATTAAACCATGCATGCTTATACCAAGAGAAATAATAATACTATGAAAAATTAGAGCACATTTATCTCTACACTAGACAAATGATCAACTTTTCATATCACTACCATATATTTGTCACACAAAATATTTAATAATTCACAAAGTTTGCTTTTAATAGCAAATAAGAAATCATTCCTAATAAATTAAATAATTTCAATAGCAAATAAGAAATCATTCCTAATAAATTAAATAATGGCTAAGATATTCATAAATATCACCAATTTTATTCAGCCATTATTAATTCAAAAAGCTTCACAAGATTTTAGGAGAGATTATAGGAGATATCAAACAAATTAATATCTCCAATGATACTATTCCCCTCTCATCCTAAAATTTAGGAATTTTAATATTATCTTCAATTTATTAATTTAATATTAATCAAATCATTATTAAAATAAGGAGAGATAGTAAGGAGATTTATTAACTACCCTTTTTTATTTTAAATTCGGCCCAACAATATTTTTCCCAGCCAAAAGAAAAAAATACTGTCTAAAAACGTGCAGCCCAAAACAAGGAAAAATAATTGCAGTTCGGCCCAAACAGAAACCAGTCCGGCCCAACAAATGAGCCCCCACACTTAATATACTTTAAATACATGTTGGCCCATATCCAATCAAAGGGATGCTAGTAGCTCAGTGGTTAAGGCGTTTGTACTCAAGCCATGCGTCGATTGTTCGATCCCTCAGGTGCGCGTTTCTGTGGTTTTTTTTTTCTTTTAAACACAATGAAACAAAACGCTTCATAAAATGCATCCGGTCGGTTCGAACTCGGGACGTAGGGGTGCAACACACCTTAAAGGCTGGCACTCTGCCAGTTGATCAACGTGCCTTTAACTGAAAGGAGATGACTCCAGTAATATAAAATACGCTGTTTCAGATTGGGGCATCGTCTTCAACCTCCATCCAGGTCGTTTTGACCCGGTTGGATCCTGAGGTCGGGTCCTTCGGACCCGACGCTTCAACCCTTCATAACCGGCGTTTCCGACGTCGGTTTTTCACGTTCTTGGTATCTATCTCTTCGTTTTTTTCGAGATCTACGCAATGAAACCAGTGTTTTGGCCTAAAAACACTGTTTTATCATGACCCAATTTCAAAACGGAAAAACAGCCAAACACCTACCGACGCAGACACCACATTAAATTCAAACTGAAGCCTTTTCAGTTCGGGAAAACAACCATTCCACCGAATCGATTTGTGATTTCACGGTAAAGCATTCACAAGGAAAACAACCATAACTAGTTGTAGAAGAACATAACTATATACAGACAATAGAAAACTAGAAGCCACCACATATGGATATAGATTCAAAATAATAATCATTATTTTATAATACCCATAAGCATATCATCAAAGAATGCAAAACAATCTCTTCCGGCCTAAATCCGAAAAATCATTTGTACCCACACATATTCAGATTCAAAATATTCATATCGGACAGAAGAAGGCAGACCCATACTTAATCAATATATATATCATAAACGTTTTCAATTGCCATAAACACCCAGTGAAATATAATCTATACCAAACTTCATCTACCTTATATTTCAAGGGCAACATTGCTCCGTTTTTGATACTTCAGGGCAACATTGCTTCACTGAAACGTAGCAATGTTGCCCCTAAAGTATAAAAAATGGAGCAATGTTGCCCCTCCGTTAGAAACCCTAACGGTTAATGTTAGGTCAACTAACGTTGACCGTTAGGGTTTGTAACGGAGGGGCAACATTGCTCCGTTATGATACTTCAGGGGCAACATTGCTCTGTCTAAAACTTAAGGGGCAAAATTGCTCCTGGACGCGTACTTCAGAGACAAAATTGATAGTTAACCCTTTTTAATTTATAACTGAGAAAGATAACCATGTACGTGGCTTTCAAGTATATATATTTTTTTTTATAAGCATTTAAGGATGATTAATTAATCCTCCGTGCTCTTTCAAGCAGAGGAATTAAATATGACTTGATATCGATAAGGTAAATTATTAAATTTTCATAAAGAAAAAAAAAAATGTCTCCAGATAAGAACTGGTGAATAATTTAGTTTGAATTAATGAATTGCTTGTTAAGACATTTAAAATACTGTAAGTCTTTGATTCTTTGATCATGTCATCTAATATAATATTACATTATAGCATTTGGTATAGAAAAATTGGATGAAAATATTATAGAATAATAGAACATAATTTCAACAACATTAAACTTACAGACTTTGTCAACCAAAGGACACGTTCCTATTGTGCTTGCCCCTTAACTAATAATTACATACTCCTGCATAGTCCTTAATATAAGGTTTATTTACATAATTTGATTAGATTTAAAATATTAGTTCAATTATTTAATAGGATATATATTTTCTAAAACACTATAGTCCATACCTGGAGCCAGGAATTCAAATTAGGGAGCGAAAATTACATAATAGAACCTAGATGTTTATGAAATTACATTTTAGCCCTATAAACATTTCAATATGTTCATTTAGTCCCTCCATGAAACTTTTAGTGGGACTAAAGTGAAAATATTGAAATTTTAATGAGGCTGAAAAATAATTTCCTAAACCTCTAGTACTATTATGTAATTTTAGGGGGCGGGTCCACCCCTAGCCGCTCCCTAGTTCCACCCCTGCTCTAGTCATTTTTCTTAATTTCCTTCTTCCCTCTCCTCCTTAATTATTATTGAGGAACATCAATAGGGTAAAATTAAGAAAATATTGACAAATATGAAAAATATGTATTATATTTAGGACCATGATTAATTCTTCAAATAGGTCCTATATTGACCACATGATGAAGTATATATTATATATGCATCAACTGGATGGTAACTTTACTTAATTATTTATCTTGCTGCCCCACACACACACACACATATATATTCCTATAATATATAGTTTGCTTTGAGGGAGAAAAAGCAAAGGAAGATGGGTTTGGTGTTAGGGTTCTTGAGCTGCGTTATGTCTGTTGTGTGTGCATATGTATATTTTCGCACAATTCTGGTTCTGGATACTCCAAATCCAATCGAGTCATTACTACTAATACTTGCAATATAAATAAACCCTAGTTTCTTGCTATTCAAAGTCGCAGCTAGCTAGTAGTCTGAGTTGATATAGAAACCCCACACAGAAAATGAAGGCGATGAAGCTGTGGAATTTGAAGTAAGTATATATATGTGTGTATGGCTTTGTTTATATATGTATGTGATGAGGAAAGTGAAGCTAATTGAAGTCAACTAGTTTCGTTTCTTTTGTTCTCTGTGTACATCAGAATTAATCTAGCTCCAATAAAGCTAATTAATTAGCTTCTTCTTCTTTGTAGTCTTGAGAAAATCCAATCCAAAATGAGCGCCAAATCATAGTTGTTTCTTATTTTTATAGTTATATCCCTGTCGGTTTAAGATATGTTTGGTACGCAGATGGAATCAAGATTTTTTATTTTTTAAAAATTTTATATATGTATTTATTTGATCAATTTTACCAAAATAATCCTGAAACCGAACATTAAATCTGTCCACCGTGAAGAATGAGTCAGAGCCTTCCGCCGTATCCTTGCCAGAGTCGTCGTGGATCGGTTATTTTGGCGGCGTTATTGGTGGACAGAGGAAGACCATACGGTGATGCAGACGAGTGATCTTCAATGAAGTATTGAAGTGTTAAACATTGCTGTCCACCGTCTGTCCTTGCCGGAGTCACCGTCGTCCTCGTCCTTGCCATGGACCTCTTTGTCATCCTCGGCGTGGATTATGGGGGTAAGATGGTCAGAATAGTAATTCTCAAGAAAATGGAACTGGGTTCCTTGTGGAATAACTAATAAACTTAATTATAACCTTTCGGCTTTCACCATATGAACCCTCCCTTCTATGACATGGTACCAGAGCTGACCTATTCCCCTATATATATATATATATATATATATATAATATTGAATTTTCTAAGTAGACCCGATCGTGTTCTGCTGCTTGATCCTTAAGCAATTACATATATGTGCACCAACTTGGTGATTATTAAACTAACTCCCTTATTTAATTATCTTTTTTTTTTGCTCAGACCTTATTTAATTATCTACTTGTGCTATTTGTGTGTGTTGTCCAAGGAATACATACACACATAACACTTTCTTTTGATATATATACATATGTGCAGAGAAAAATAAGCAAATAGGTTTCATCGGAAAAAAAAAAAAGCAAATAGGAATTATGGGTTTGGTGTTGGGACTTTTGAATTGCCTTGTGTCTGCTGTGTGTGCATATATATCTGTACGCACAATTCTGGATACAAGCAAATCTCCAATTAAGTCCTTTCTGCTAATGCTCTTAATCTAAAGAAACCCTCATTTCTGTTTGCTTTATGCACATATATATCCCTCTGTTTTAGTTTATACTGAGAGAAGCAAAGGCGACGAATCAATCAATCAATATAATATTATTGAAGGCTGGACGACTTTGAAGCATGAGTTTGTTTAAAGGTTTTTTTCTGCAAATTCTAGAATGTAAAATTAGCTTCGATGTTCTTCCTCGTCTCTTCTTGAGAGAATAAACAAGCCAGAACTAGCTCCAATTATTACAGTTTTTTTTTTCTTTTCTTTTTTTCCGGTTACTATACTTACATATTAGCCGAGCTTTCAGTTGTTGTATATTGTTTTCTGAATTTAAACCAGTGAATAAATCATATCGTTTTTGCACATACTTACCGTTCTTATATATCATACTGTAAAATACATACAAAATTATTGAACATATTTTCTCCTTTGAAACCTCAACATACAATACATATGTCATATATATTGCTACACACATACAGACATCCATACATATAAAGCATTATCGAAAGTCCAGCTTGCCTAACTTGTATAATTAGTTTATTTTCGGTTATTTCTCCAGAGAAAAATAAAGTGAAAGAAAGTTCTATAGGCCAATTATGGTTTAGGGTTTTTGAATTGGTTTCTGGTTTTTGTTCTTGTTCTTCTCCAAAATCATATGCTCGTGTAGTGGATGATGATGGCACAGAAGCCGAAGGAAAAGCCAATTACATTAAATCACAATCCTGACAACATAAAACAGAAACAGAATCAAAATCAAAAGTGACCTTATCCTTCCTGATTTGTGGGTCTGCATGCTGCTCCTTGATCAATGCTTAGTTTTGATTCATCCGTTTGTCTTAATATAATTATGCATTTTATTTTTGAAATATTGTATTCATTCATTCATTCATTATTTATTTATACTCAGTAACATAGGAGACATAGTTTTTTTAAAAGATCATGTTATATTTGTTACCATTAACTCATTTACCAGACTTCTTTAATCTACTCAAATTAACCGGAGGAATATATGATACTAAGTCTCATCCACTAGGCACGGTAAGCAAAGAAATTAGATCATCAAATTTAATGGCAAGGTAAGTCTTATCTTTTTCCCTAATATGCTTCTATAGCAAATCAAATGTTCAAATAATTTTTTATTTTTTTAAAATATATCTTTGAAATGTAGGTGAAAATATATACAATCATCCTAACATAAAGTAAGCTTGAAATGTTTGAGCAAAAAAAAAAAATGTAAGCTTGAATTTTATTTTAATGATATAAAAACGAGAGAAATAGTTTGTAACATTTCTTTTGAAAAAAAAAAAAAAAAAATGTAATAATTGCATGCATTATCAAATCAAGTGATCAAATTGAAAAGTTCTAATAATGAATTGGCTAAATAATGACTTGATCTAAAAAAAAATCTTTAGTAGAGAATAATTTGAATTAATGACTTGTTTTAAGACATTGGAATTATTTTGATTCTCTCATTTTTGCCATCTCATATATTATGATATCAACATTATTATTATTATATGGGTAAAGTAACAGTCATCACTCTAATTTTATTTATAGTGCATCTAGCACTTGATATGCTAAATTTTCAGTGCTTCCATTATCCTAACCTTATATTGGTAAAAAAAAAAAAAGGTATCCTAATCTTGTTTATAGTGCATATCCAACATCTTCAACCTTAAATAAAATTAGGATGTTGGATGTTATTGAAAAATAACATCATAAAGTGTTGGATGCACTAGGAAAATAACATCAAAGTGCTCAATGCACTATAAATAATATTATGGTGCTGGATATTACTAGGAAATAACATTGGATGTTGGATACTATTTTCCCCCTATTATATCAATATAATTTAAAACATTAGGAGGTAATATTATTTATAAGTTATAAATATTGTTTTTTTTATAATAAAATTTTAGGAAAGGGGTTGGTTTCACCTACGATCCAAGGGCAGGGCGAAATCTCCCTTCCTCCTAGGTAATACCGATGTTGGACAGGACGAGCCATCTATTACCTTCAGGCGTTAACCTAGGCACCTAGGAGATATGATGCCTCCCCCAGCGTCTTGACCAACTCCAAGATCAAACCCCCTCTTTTTGGTGAGAGTGTCTGACCCCTTTGTCAATTGAGGCCAAAGACGAGGGGTAATAGTGTTAATATTATTTTTGTGTGCACCAAAACTAGTTTCTTGGGCCCCCACACAAAGTGAGCTTGGTAAGAGAGTTTCAGCCCAAGGGGAGATGAAACCATGGAAAGCCTGATTAGTCACGGCCTGTGGCTAAGCCAATGATTCCTCACAAGATGCCAGTCATACTCATACCAACCAAGTGGAAGAGGCTCTAAGATCCGTAAATATAGGGATGATTGCATCCCTTTGGATCCGGAAATATAGGAATATACATACCTAGGAGGATGGGAAAACGAAAGAGCACTGACACCAAGAAATACTTTGAACTCCCAGTGTTAACATTTTACACTCCATCCACTGTATAGTTTAATTCTCACTAACACCTTTTTGGTGGTCCTCTGTATACACACCTGGAAAAGCATCAATAAGGGCGTCTCCTTTGATTCTTCCTTTTATCTGTTATGAATACTTATGTTGTTGGTGACCTTGTACGTGATATCTTAACCTAATTTTGGTCAAATAGTTTGGTGCCGATCATGAGGCACCAGCAACAAATTTTTCGAAAAACCCCTTCTTTTTCCTTCTTTTCCCTTTTCATTTTTCCCAGTGTTACTAACCATGGAAGAAGCAACTACTAGCCGCAAATTGAGCATCGTCAAACTTACTGAGCTAGTGAGAAACCAAACCAATCAACTTGCCGCAAAGGCCAGGCTGGTTTCACAATAAGAGGAATGAGTCGCACGTAGCAAGAACGCCTCCAACGATTGGAGAAAGATAATTCAAACCTACCGGAGCAAGTGATGTTGTCGCTCTTGAGTAATCTATCCATGTGTGGAGAAACTCGACTGGAATCTTCTTGGAGCCATTGGTGATTATAGTATCTAAAGAGAAAAAAAAAACAAATTATCAAACTATATCAAGAGAAGTATTGATTTTAAATTCAATCATTTTTTAAAAACTTACTTAGGATTCAAAGCATGCGCCAAACAATGTAGTGGAGTTGAATTTTTCGTCCAACGAATCCACAAGAATATGATACACCACATCATAAAAAGAAGACCCCTCTTCCATCATCTTTCCTTCTTTATAGTATATAGCTTTCTTCACTTTCTCAATCATCTCATCCCACATATCATATATCAAGTGAAGACAAGGTCTATCAGTGTCACACACTCTAATCAAATCATAAATAGGAGGAGTGAAAGCAAGTAATCGATTGAATCCCAAAAATCATCATACAATATTTTTTCCCTCACAAATCTAGCCCTCCCAAGATTATCATCTTTATAAATACTCCATTTTTCACTTATCATCATATTTTGGAGACCACCCTTTATTAACTTGAACCTCTTTAGCATCACAATTATTGAAGCAAAACGAGTATCAGCAATAGAAAGCAACTTCAAATTCACAAACTCATTATAGATGGACAATCTCATAAAAGGTTCATAATGAAATGCTTTATTTGAGCAACATCTCCTACAATATCAAAAATCCAACCGCATTCCTCATATGCTATTTGATTGTTCTCCACATTCTTTGCAGCACAAATATTTTTCACAGCCAAATTCAATGTACGAACAACACATGGTGTCTAGGTAATAGATGGAAATTCCTCCTCAATCAGTTGCCCTGCTCCCTTACAATTTGCAGCATTATTTGTGATTATTTGAACCACATTCGCCTCTCCTATTTCTTGAATAACTTCCTTTAGCAACTTGAAAATAAATTTTTTATCCTTAATCTCCCCCGAGCAATCAATTGATTTTAAAAGCATTGCTCTACCATCAGATGCTGCCATGAAATTAATGAGTGGCCTCTTTTGTGAATCACTCCACCCATCACTTACAATACTTGCCCCCTTATGAGTCCAATCCTCTCGAATAGGTTCACACAACCTATCAACATTTTCTTTCTCCTGTTGCAACAGAGTAGTTCACAATGTGTTATAGCCTGGTGGCAAATAACCTGCAATATTATGATTTGCTGCAAAAGTATACGATTCTTCAAAGTATGGGTTCTTCGCCAAATTGAATGGAAATCTTGTTGAATAAAACATTCTAGCAATCAAATGATTTAATTCTTCTCGCTCCCCAACATTGAATGTCTTCTCAAGAGGACCTTAGTTATTCTTTTTTTTGAATTAGCGGAAAAACTAGAAGGGGGTAAAGGTACGTTTCTGGGTTTATTAGATTGCATTCTTTGAGTAGCTTCTTCTTCCAATTTCTGCATCTCTAACACGTCTCTCTTTTGTACTAACAAACATTTACCAATTCCTTTGCCTACTAAATTCAACAAATGAGCACGCACTCTAGTATACGAACTTTTATAGTCTTTTTTGCAGAAGTTGCATGTCCAAGACAAATTTCCTCTTGCTTCCACTCCACCGTCTAATTTGGTAACATATTTCCATAATGGTTTACTCAGTAATTCACTAGCAGTGACACTAGCATAAGCACTAGGAGCAGCAGGAGTACTAGCACTAGCAGAACTTGAATGATCCATACTACAAATAAGTCTGACAAAAACAAAATTAATCAAAAAAATTATCAAAGGTCACAAGTGCACTAAGCCACTAACACTAAAAAATAAAAAAAGCTAATAGAATCAGATTGTCACAGTCTCAAAGACACAACAACCGGCAAGTAAGCAACAGTGCAACACTAAAAGTAAAAAATAAAAAAGCCATAGTCAGAATGTCACAGCTCACACTCACAAGTCTCAGGACGCAATAAAAAAGCAACAAACAAAAACTACAAAATAAAGCAATATTAGATAAAGCAACACACATATAATAAAGCAATATTATATAAAGGCATAAAGCAACACATATATATTAAGACACAATAAAAAAGCAACAAAGTCAAATGATCTGTTTCACAGTTTTCAAGACGCAAAGCAACGCACATATAATAAAGCAATATTATGGACCTGCGACACATATATTAAGACGCAATAAAAAAGAAACAGAGTCAGATGGTGAGTTTCACAGTTTCAAAGACGCTTCACGAAAGTCTCAAGGGTGGTACCTATTGGCGTGGATCGAAGGCTATCTAACGCAAAGGAAGCTCAAGTCCTGATCTGAGGAGAGAACGACGGTGATTCGGCGAAGGGAATGGTGGCGATTCGGCGAAGGGTGGAGCTCAAGTTCAGAATGAGACGACGGTGGCAAAGGTCAAAACTCGAAAGTCAAGTTTGTCTCAGAATCTCACAGGGAAATAACCTAGATGGCTAGATGTGGTGACTGCTTTCGACTGATCTCTATATCTTTTTTCTAAATAAATCTCGATCAATATCTCAATATCTCCTCTTCTGAACAAATCTCAATCAATATCTCCCTTTCGTGTTTCTTACGACCTGTTTTTTTTATATTCCCGGATTGCCCCTTGACCGTGTCGGCACGGTCAAGGACGCGTGTCAGATCGGTCAACACGTCGGACGATGTTGACCACATCCAACACGCGTGTCAGACAAGTGTCGGTGTCCGACACCGTCTGACGCACAAATTTCCTCAGAATATGCATGTCGGTGCTTCAGAGCCTCTCAAGTCTTAACTGAATGAAGTAGAAGACAAATAAAAGAACTGTTTACAGACAAAAGAAAGCACCAGGAAATAGAGCAGAAAAACACTACAATGGAACTATCTATTCATAATTTCAACAAAAGAAAGCACTAGGAAATAGAGCTCCAGTATCCTCATCATCGCCTACGGGGGGCTTCCTCCTCTTCACGATGCTTGAGATCGTTGCTTGACATATTGTTTAGTGAGGAGCAGTGGCGGAGCCAGGATTTTGAATGACGGGGGGCGAGAATATGAAATATTATATCAGAAATAAAAGTACTGAAAATACAATACAGACCTAATATATAAAAAATTAAGAGAAATATATTACAAAAATTAAGATAACTTCACTTGATTCTTACTCTACGTGTTTTCATATTGTTAAACTCATCTATAATTGAATCTGTGCTAAAACTCAAAACAATTTCTTTTTCAATGTATGTAATCAAAGAATCATCAAGAAATTGGTCTTCCATTCTATTTCAAAGTCTGTTCTTGATTATCTTCATAGCAGAGAAAGATCTTTCAGTAGTTGCTGTAGAAACTGGAAGAGTGAGTACAAGTCTAATCACTCTGTCAATAAGAGGGTAAATGATGGACTTTCCAGTTCTTTCTAGCCCTTGACATAATTCAGATGTAGTTGATACATTAATCAAATCTGGATGTTTAGGAATGTCAAGCTCAAAATGTTGTAACTCCATCTTCAAACGCAATTTTTCTAATTCAGTGAAATCTCCAGAATAAAATTTATCAACAAGTTTGCAAATGTCATCACTATTAAATGACTTGTACTTGTTTCTTGGATCTAAAGCCATGCTCAAAGCAAGTAATTCAACAGCATTATCATTGAACCTACTATTTAATTCTTGCAGTTGATAATCAATTGTAGCACAAAAGATATTTACCCTATAAAATTTTTCAGTAGAAAAATCACATTGTTCATTTCGAGCACGACCTCTCCTTCCAATATATTTCGCACTCATATCTGGAATGTCAATGTCATGTTTTATGCAAAATTCTTGAACATGAACCAAGAAAGCATCCCAACCTGTCTCTCTTAATTTCTGAAGTAATTCTTTTGTAGTTGAAACAAGATGTAAGGCATTTGAAATATCTTGAGACTCTCGTTGCAAAGCTTGACAAAGGACTTCAGTAATACCCATAATTTCTTTCATAAGGTGCAATATGATGACAAAATTAAAGCCTACAATCCATTCCATTCACCTCTCATATTGCTAGCTCCATCATAGCCTTGCCCTCGAATATTTTCAACATCAAGATTATGGTGACGAAGAGTGTTGAATATTCCTTGTTTCAAAGTCTTAGCACTTGTATCTTCCACATGTACAAGATCAAAAAATCTTTCTCGTATAAAACCATCTTTATCAACGTATCTCAAAACAATAGCCATATGCTCCTTTTTAGATACATCACTAGCTTCATCAACAATAAGACAAAACTTGGCATCGGAAATTTCTTCCTGTATTGTGTTCTTTACCTTTTGAGAGAAAACATGAAGAATTTCCTTTTGAATTTGAGGGGAACTATATGATGCATTTTGAGGAGCTTTTTCTAGAACAACCATTGCAACTTCTTGATTGTAGGAAGCTAAAAACTTTATCATCTCAAGAAAATTACCTCGATTAAGTGAATCTAAATTTTCATCATGGCCTCTAAAAGCACATCCTTTAAGAGCAAGCCATCTTGTCACGTCCACAGAAACTTGTAGTCGCAAACGATTAGTTGCAATCTCCTGAGAAGTAAGTTTTTCAACAAATGTCTCAATATGTTGAGATTGATTCATAAGATCATTACATGAACTCATAGCATTTTTATGCGTTGAGACAACATTTTTCCCAACATGGCGTAGAAAAGCACAATTTTCTCCATCATTAACCTTTTTTCAGTTTCTAAATCCCTCATCAACAAATATATTTAGTCTAGAACGACCATTGCCACTTGGTTTACTAAATAAATAACAAGGCAAACAAAATTCAGCATCTTTACTTGGAGAATACTCTAACCAAGATGGATACAAATCAAACCAAGAAGAGCAAAAATGACGTCGATTCTTCTCTGGCCCAGAAAAATGATAATTTTGAAGCTTGCACTGAAATTGACCAAGTTTAACATAAGCACGAAAAATTTCATCTTGTTGATTTATAGGATATTTCCATATTGGGGGGCGTAGTGCAGGATCTCTTTCCAATGAAGCAAGATTAACTTCATTAACTACTTCTTTATTTTCAATTCTAGGAGACTTTGAAGGAGGAGTCTCAGTATTTGTCAATTCAACATTAGAAGTAGATGAGGGCAAAGACTCACTATTCTTTCTTTTAAAAAAAGTATCAATGGTAGCATTCTTGCCCATAATAATCACCTACAAAGAGTATGAAAATTCCATCTCACAAATTCCATATCACAAACTTCATATCACAAATTTTAAATCACAAATTTTCTAACTAAACCCTAACTTTATTTTTCTCAACTCAACTACTCAAGTAAAAATATAAACCATATAACTTTTATTCAAACCTCATTAACTCCATTAAAATCAAAATGATCATCAAGAAGCCTCAAAATTTCAAAATCTAACAAATCCCTAAATTTTTCACACAACAAATTTCATCCAACTAAAAGATAAAAGACTAGAAAAATAAATTATATCACTCACCTAAATCTAAATCTTCTGTGCGCGTGGGACTGGAGGACTATTGAATTGCTTCTTCGGATTTGCTGCTGCGTGTGCGTTGGCCGACTGGAGAATTCATTAAAAAGGGAAGGTTGAAAAGGGGGTTTTAACGTGTTGTGACTTGTGACTCTGCGGCTTTCGAAACTGTGCAGTGTGGGGTTTTAACTTTTGGTCCTTTGTTTTAACATTTTGGATATGAATTGATCATTGTGATTTGTGGGCTCCATTCTTGGCTTTCGGTGTGATTTGTTTGTGGGCTCCAATTATGGCTTTTGAATTGGACTGTTGGTGTTTGATATTATCAACAAAATAAAGTTGGGTCCTTTCTCTATTATTTGCTGTCAAGTTTCATGCATATTCTTATCAAAAAAAAAGTTCCATGCATATTCCCATACTCAGTAATTTTTTTTGGGGGGCGGGGGCCCACCCTAGCCCCCTGTATCCGCCCCTGGTGAGGAGAGAGAGAGAGACGCAGATCTACAACCCAGATCTACAACTGGTGGCAAACGACAGATCTGAAGGCTGTGGAGCACGCTCGTAGTTCACGACAGAGGATGAGTCGGAGTCGTTCACACCACTATAGCGAATCTCCTTAACGGCAAGGGTGGGGCTGTTAGGTGCGGCGAAGGAGATTGGTGGGTCTCGAGACTCTTATCTATGTTTAGGATGATGAATTTGAGAAAGACGTTCTGTATACTGTTGGGTTTTAAAGAGAAAACTTTATATTTTTATGGAAGAGAGGGAACAACAAAATGTCGAAGGAGCGAGATTGAAGTTGAAATATCTAAAAAATTTGAGTTTCAACGACTGTTTTTGAAAAATCAGTTATTGTAACTTGAAATAAAATGGCGTGAGGGAGACTCGACTGTTTTTTTTTTTAACGCGTATCAAGACTATTTGTTTACAAACAGCCATTTGTTTTACTTCTCTTAATTATCGAAATTCTAGGCAATATGCTAGTAAATAGCTATTAATATGAGATAAAATCACAACGGTCTAATACCATGTAATCAGAGTAATCAGAATTGTGTTCCTTTGAATGGTCAGGCCTAAGGATGGCCCCGGCCAGTTATTGCTCTTCCACCGTCAACTCTAAAAGGAGGGGTTGGAAGGACTTGCACAAAATGCAGCTCTACCTTCGTCCTTGAGCCCAATTCCTGTTTTGGTTCTTCATGGGTTTGAAATATGTATTTCTGTGGCCGATCCCTCCTTGCTTGGGGATATCATGCAACTCCATAACCTGGGTTGTTCGCTGCTTCTTGGCATTTTCAGCCTGTTGATAACTCTCCTGAAGTTTCCTCTTAGTGGCTTCTAGCTTCATTTGGACTGAAGCATCATCTGAACAATTCAACTTATCTTGAGGACCAGCAAGAGGCCTCTTGGGGACACCACTCCTGTCCATCTTTTGCAACATCCTTGGCTCCACATTCTCTCTTTGTTGAGGTTTTTATTCTAACGATAAGTAGCACTAATTTTTTACTTATTGATTAAATTTAATGCGTGATTTCAATGATATTGATATTATTTTTTTACAGATATATATAAAAGATATATGTTGTTTAATTTATTAAATTTAATTAGGAACTAACAAAATGAAAATACGGTGTGTGTACATACATACATACACACATACATGTACACACACATATAAAAGAGATATATTGTTCAATTTATTAAATTTAATTAGGAACTAACTAAATGAAAATACGATTAGATTTCTTCACTTAACTTTCGAGATTCTAGGATCACACACACACATACATACATACATAAGAGATATATTTTTTAATCTATTAAATTTAATTAGAAACTAACTAAATGAAAATACGGTTAGATTCTACATACTAGAAAAATAGATAAAAATATGGGATACAACGACTGTTTTTATAAAAACAGTCGTTATATCACAACATTTAACGTCCATTTTGAAAAATAGACGTTAAATGTTAACGTCTGTTTTATAAAACAGACGTTAAATGTTAACGTCTGTTTTATAAAACAGACGTTAAATGTTCACTTTTAACATCAGTTTTTAAAATAAACGAGAATTAAATGTAAGCAGAAAATTACAACAATGTTAACGTCTATTTTGTGTGAAATAGTCGTTGAATATTCTCGCTAAAATTTCAAAAATATCACCGCCTCGTTTTCTATGTCTATTTTCATGTAATCGGTCGTTAGATGAGAGTCGTTAAATCTACTTTTTGTAGTAGTTTGGAGTCTTGGACCATTATCTCCTTCGTCTCTAACCAACCTCATCACTCACAGTCACTTTCCAACTTCCTTCGTTTATTCAAGGGTACTACGCATCTGTGTCTTTATATATAGAATAATTCACACGCATAATTCTACACACTCAAATCTTCAGTTAATTTTTTTTAAAAAAAAAATTTGCTGGATAAATGGAGCGTAAACCATCAGATTCTATGATCTTCTATGGCTCCTTCCTCTCCAAGCAAACCCACTCTGACTTGGCAACTTCCTCTTCATTCTTAATCATTAATCAATCTTTTTTCGGACCAATCATTGATCAATCTTGATTACGTGCTCTTCAAGCCCAACAATTAATAAAGGAAGAATTACTATAAAGTTTTAAAGAAAAAATATAATCATTAAAAAGTCCTACAACATAAGAGTAACATATAATGACAAATTCTAGTATGAGAAAAGATAACCAATGCACACTACTCACTTATTGTTGAGATATTTTTTGTGGTTACATTTCTTAGCCTTTACTTGGGACTTCATAGTAATTCTCATGTTAATAAATTCTCAAGTTTGGTTGATAACAACAACAAAAAAGTAAAAACGAATTGGATTGAAAGTATATATCAGTTTATTAAGAAGCAAAATATTTGAAATTAGTTTATCGTTATCACTACCGCACTACTTGCACGTCTTTGATTGCCAAGGTTAAATACGTCCCAAATAAATGGATTCATGGTGACTTTTTCCAACTTGAGAATATTATGTATATTTTAACAGTTACCCCTTTAACCCCGGTTCTTTTTATAAAATCCTATATTAATTAACGTGTTTCATGAGATTAACAATTTGTAAAATAACTTTTAAAATGTATCATGAATGTTTTATCAAGTTTTGTAAAGGGTTTTATATTAAGATTTAATTGGTATGTTGCATTGTTATAAATAGCTAGGATCAAAAAATATATTTATTTATTTATTATTTTGCTAAAACAGAGGGGGCTAAAAGCCCAGCAAACAAACACAACACATTACAACAAAGGGGAAATGAATCCCAACCTTTCTTGGCTAACCCAAGATCTCAAGTAATAAGGACAATCATATAAGATGGAAGTGGTAGAGATACCCATCTTAGCTAAAATATCAGCTATCCTATTAGACTCGCGTGAAATAAACTTCAGCTCAACTTGCCAATCACGCCTTAACAGGCTCCTAATCTCCATGTGCAGCAGGCTCCCAACCGAGAACAACGGATCAAGAAGAAGTTGAATCACATCCAAAGCATCAGATTCGAGCCTCAACATTCTTAAGCCCAGACCCCACGCCATCTGTAAGGCCTCATAGATAGCCCATTCTTCTGCCATACTAGCACTGCAGAAACCAATTACCTTTGTGAATCCAACCAGCCAAGAACCAGAACTATTTCTAAATATACCCCCACAACCAGCCAGTGCAGAGTCCACAGCCACTGCCCCATCCACATTTATCCTCGTCCACCCCGCCGTATACCAGCCTCACCTACACCCCTTGAGCCATCATTATTAGCCATAATGTCATTAGCGTTATCTATAACAACATAATTCTCCCAAATCGCAGAAACAGTCGGGAGGTTTAGTAAAATTAGTATAAAAAATACTACAATTTCTCCACTCCCATAACTTCCTCAAAGCTACTCCAAAGACAAGCTTCCAACTATCCCCAACCATGAGCCCTAGAGGACGGCTTAAATTCATGCACAACCAAGATCTCAAATCAGCTGCGAAAAAAGAAGCAACATACCTGCCCTCTATCAACTTATGCCACATATATTTATGTATTTATAACTTGTTGGAAGATAATATTTCACCGAACATTTATGGTAGCCCATAGCTACCCTGTTGGTTTTATTAATAACATGTGACATTTATAATAGCACATACACACATGTTAAATGCAGTATTTTTTTTTTTTTTTTTGGGTTTTGATACAACCCACGCGTTAAATACAACAAAGCTACTTATTCTCTATAATGAACGTCTTGCCTTGTAGTGTTGACCAAAAAAAAAAACTTGCCTTGTAGGAATGAACCTATTGATTATATGGGAACCGGTTACTGTGCTCGTCCAAAGGACGGACAAGCTCTGAACCGTCCAGATATGTTTTTGTTTACTTTTTTATTTTTTATAAAAAATAATTTTAATAGGTAAAAGATCTAAAATAAAGATAATCTCTTAACTAACATTTTTTGAAAAAAATGATTTTTTTCATTTAAAAATAAAAAAGATAAGAAAAAAAAATACTGGACCGTCCAAATTTAGATCTAGATAGTTAATAACGATCGTCCGTACTTACTTGTCCTTTTGGTACTTACTTGTCCTTTTGGATTAGCAGAGAAATTAATTCCGATTATATGTGGTCGGAGTTACTGTCATTTATCATCGTATTCAATGCACCACATAGAAGTACATATTAAGCAAGGGCAGATCTTTTCAATGACAAGGCCCAAAAAAAAAATTTGTTCTGATTTTTTTATAAAAAATTTAATATAATACACTTTTTTATTACATTTTCCCTCCTTTCCTTTTCATTCCCTCCCGCTTTCTGTCTCCATCCTCACTCAATCTCTCCGTCTTTCACGGTTTATTGTTCTTCTTCTTCTTTTTCAATCTCTTAATCTCTTCGTCTATCGTCCTTCTAAATTCTAATGACTTGTAAGCTCCTCGGATGAGTTTGAATCCCATCAGAATTCCCATTTTTTCGGCAGCCTCCGTCGTCTTCAACAACCGCTCTTTTGCGTCCTTCAGGTATGTGATCTATATCTTTTTTTTTTTGCTCGAATCCTCTCATCTATATCTGACTCTCTCTCTCATTGAGAACGGAAAATTTCCCGCATAGATCCTCCCAGCTTCGTTTGAGTCTGATACCTTCTGGTCATCCTCCTCTTGTTCTGAATTTTCAGAGCGTTCGGCTTTCGGTTCTTGGACCTGCTCAGCGTTAGTCTTGTCTTGATCGCCTTCGAATGCATCGAAAGCAGCAGAAGCCAAACGAAGGTGGTAGAGTGAGAGAGGAGAGGGAGTGAGGGAATGAGATTTGAGATTGAGATTGGGAGGTTTATGAGAAATGGGCGTGGGAGGGAATTTGAGGGTAATTGAGAAGGAAGAAGGAGTGACATAGAGGCTGTGGAGTCGATTGCAGAGGGAAGAGGAAGGGGCGGTTGAGGCGGCCATGGAAAGAGACAAGGTCGAAACTGAGAAGAAGGGTAAAGGCAGAGAGAATTGAGATTAGAAGTCAGGCATGGGAATTAGACATGAAGAAGGAAGAGGAGCAACGTTGAGGCTTTCCATTTGAGTGGAGAGAAGGATAAGGTTAGCTCGCCTTCCGATTTTTTCTCTTTCATTTGTATCAAAAAAAAGTCACTCAAATTTTTCATTGTTCACATAAGCCACACTCATTCACACCCATTTTTCATTGATAGTTGCTTTTAAATCGTGTATCATGACCCCCCAAATTTTTTTCCCAAGATCCGCCTCTGATATTAAGGACATGGTCAAAGGTTGCACTACAAAAAATTTGACTTTTGGTGGCGACAAAAGTCGCCACTAAAAGTCAAAAAATCGCCACTGAAAGTGTTTCAGTGGCGACAAAAAGGCGCCACCTATACCGTTGTCGCGAATACTTTTGACGGCGACATTTTAATGTCGCCGCCAAAAGTAGACTTTTAGTGGTGACTTTTTGTCGCCACTGATAACCTTTTTGGCGACGGCAATTGTGTCGCCGCAAATACTGGCTATTCGTGGCGACAGAAATTGTCGCCGCTAATAGTATTTTCAGTGGCGACAAAATGTCGCCACCAATACCCTTTCCGTGGCAACCAATTGTCGCCGCTGAAAATACTATTAGCGGCGACAGTTAGTCTTTTCAGCGGCGACATTTGTCGCCGCCAAAAGTAATTTTTTTTTTAAAAAATTTCTTAAATGTAAATTGATAAAATTAAAAATTGTACCACAATTAAAACCTGTACTGCATTGATTAAGATCATAAAAAACTTGAAACTAACAATATATTAACTAACAATGATACTAACATAAATGTTCAAAATTAACATGAAATATTTAAATTCTCTATAAACAAAGTCTAAAGGTTGTTCATTGGAAGGAAACATCAAACATAAAACTATGAAGAAGGATCAGCTGGTGGGATAGGAAGGCTTGGAGTAGATGAAGTAGGAGCTGTTCCTTGCCCCTGTTGCATTAAGACAGCTAGAATCCTCTGCTCCATTTGTTTAATCTTCTCATCAAATTGTGCACGTTCTTCTGCGCGCTCTGCTTCCATCCTAGCACGTTCCTCAGCACGCTCTGCTTCTATCTTTTCACGCTCCTCCTGAATTTTTTTATCAAAGTCCTCAAGCAATTGGGTACGCATAGTCTCCACAGTTGAATTATCATTGGATTGAGAGCGATTTCTCTTCCTCAATGGCTCTGCTCCATACCCTTTTCCTCTTACATACCCTGATCTTTCACCAAGAACAGCTGTCAATATTTCATCAGAATTCATTCGAGAATCAACCTCTAGCTCTTCTTGTTGTTGGCGAAGGTCTTGCAAGTTAGCCTACAATTTAAAAAGTTAGCCTACAATTTAAAAAAAAAAAAACTAAAATTTGAAATTAGACTTTCGGCGACGACACAATGTCGCCACCAAAACACCCTTTTAGCGGTGACAAATAGCTGTCGCCACGGAATATATTACAATTTTTTTTTTAAAAAAAATTAAATTAGACTTTTGGCGGCGACTAAGAACTGTCGCCACTGAAAGTAGTACAATTTAAAAAAAAAACTAAAATTTGAAATTAGACTTTTGGCGGCGACAAAAATTCGCCACCAAAACACCCTTTTGGCGGTGACATATGACTGTCGCCACTGAAAGTATTACACTTTTTTTTTTAAAAAAAGAAAATTTTAAATTAGACTTTTGGCGGCGACAAAAAGTCGCCACCAAATCACACTTTTGGCGGCGACTAAGAACGGTCGCCACTGAAAGTAGTAAAATTTAAAATTTGAAATTAGACTTTTGGCGGCGACACAAAGTCGCCACCAAAACACCATTTTGGCGGCGACAAATAACTGTCGCCACGGAAAGGCATACTTTCGGCGGCGACATGAAAAGTCGCCGCGCGACATTAAATGTCGTCGCCACTAAAAGTCCTTTTTTTTGTAGAATTGGTACCACACCTCGTATTCACTTTTCAATGTGGGCCCATATCTCTTGTTCTTGCCTCCTACGCAATTACTAGGTACATGAACCAACCTAGTAACTTCCCTTGACCACCTTCATCTTACATAACCAAGCAACTAAACTTCTCAGTAACGAAGGAATCATCAAAAAGCTTCGATCTTTAAAGATGGGTTTGTCTTTAGGGTTTCTGAATTGTTTTGCTGCTGCTGCTGCTTCTTCTTCTTCATCATCTGCTAGAGTCGCTGATCATAAAGAAGCAGAAGGAAAAGTTAAGAACAGGAAGTCACAATCTTCAAATGAATCAAAATCAAAGGCATCATCAGCTCCAATTGTGGTTTCTTATTTCCCACACAATTCTTATATATCCCGATTGTAGGACCACTGTTGCTCGATCGTCTTCATGCATTTATTTTTTTCCCTGAATTATATATTTGATTTCTTGATTAAATTTTGTTGTGAAATTATCTAAATGCCCTTAATTAGTTGTCATTCTCTTAGTGCGGGCTATTATGTCATCGTTTGATAGATAATAAGTTAAAGGTATTACTTGTTGAACCATTGTGAATTTTTCTGGTATTTTAAATTAAGTGCATTTAGGTAGTTTCATTGTAAAATTTTATATTTAGGTAGCTTTTGAAGGACGAGAGTGTTACTAGCCAAAAGTACGGAATACAAAACACAATCATGTAATCAAGGGTTGAAGTACAAAAATACACATGCGATTTTCTTCCAGATGAGCAGAACGGCAAATGTTTTTTTTTATTGGCAAAAATGACTATGTGATTTTGAATTAGGTGTAAAAGTAACGTTGGGTGATGATGTGGCGGGTGATAAAAAATCATGCTTACCGGAAAGGGAATGCCGGTCTGAGTTGACAAGGATTATTATATTAATATTAATATAATCTGGGCTCTAATTCACGTTTGCTGCTGCTTTAAGAAACTATTCGGCATCGCAAGCTCGGACTAGACACAGCTTAAGATTGCTGCTGCAAGAGTGGCGTGGAAGGGTTGTTGGGTTTATTTAATTGATGCTTGAGAGAGCAAAGTTGAGTGTGTAACTTGAGTTTGAATGTTTGATCATGTGAAAACTTGAAATTTGTGAGTTAAATGGATGGTTTTGTTAATGAGGTAGAGATATACTCATTAACCTCACATAATCATATAGGGTTTGCAATGAAATTGGGGGTTTAATTAATTAATTAAGAGATTAAGGAATTAACTAAACTAAACAACTATTTGGAGACTTGAGAGAGCACTTAGCTTATAGGTAATTTAGTATCTTTGGCTAGCATAATCTCTTATTAGGAAGCAAATATTGTAGGGATTTGATTGAGTACTTTTGAAATACAAGGGGATAAATAATCCTAGGTCACATGTTATTCTTGAAGTCCATGAATCACTTGCTTTTATCTGTATTCTAATTTTAGAATTGATTTCTCATTATTCTTGATATTTGTATCACTCAAATTAAGTAAAAGTGTGATAATTAATACTTGACTGGGTTTTGGAACCAAATCTTCATGAGAATGATATTTTACTCACAACTTTATTTCTTGGTGTGACCTTTGTACTTCCGGTGTGAACACTCCCTGCTTTCTCTATTTCCAACTAGAATTAAATAAGAGAGAAATTGAAAAACAATAAAAACCTCTAAGTGGACTTATTATAAAGAAGAAAATTTTCATATATAAATGAACTTATTATAATAAGGATCAGAGAAATATAATAGAGATTGCACACAACCGATTAACAAATTTCATATACAACCTCCAATCATAAATGTAAAAGTTAGTAGATGAATTTACTTTGTTTCATGAGTTTATGTAACACCCCAACTTTTCAAAAACAGTATAAATTTTTTTTTTCATTTAAAATCATCAGAGTAGAGCATTTGAGCGGAAGAGTAACTGATATATAGATTCAAAAAGCCTCAAGTCTGGCTGGATACAACAGCGGTACAGTGACCGTATGTTTCAAAGTACAAAACAACTGAAAGAAAGGCTTCCGCCGGAACATCAAAGGTAAAAGGACAACGTCGGAAAGTCTTCAGCCTGATCCCTGAACTTGCTGCTTCCCTCTCTCCTCGGTCCTCGGTCCTCCCGACCCTGACGCTATATTAAGAGCTGAGATCCGCACCGGATCTCGAGTAGCAATGTAACCTCATATTCACATATACAGTATATAGACCACAATCATTCATAATAACAACATAACAGATGTATCACACGAAGTGCATGTAGAAGTACCACACGGAGTGCATATAGATGTACCACACGGAGTGCATATAAATGTACCACACGGAGTGCATGTATCCAAAAGCACATAACAATACTCACAACATATCAACAGACCCTCAACCACATATACGCATACAATACTCATACCACATACATGCATACAAGAAACATCGAGTTAGTGTTACGATGACGCGAACGTACCTACCTTAACAGTATATAGACATACGACAGTCCATCAACCACATACAATACACATATCCTATATACGCATACAATGAACATCGATTAATGTTACAAGACGCGGACGTACCTTCGTTGACGGTAAATAGTACGTCTAACAGAAATTAGTATTCCTGACGGAAAAGCATGAAACGTCCAACGGTGGCACGTCGGACAACAGAATTGACGGTGAGATCGAGTTTCTGATATCCTATAAGAGTAATATCACTTTCATTAGTGATTTGGCATTATAACTGGCATTTTAGGTAAAAAATTACCATTTTGCCCCTATACCCCTAATTGGCGGAATTTCACCAGCACTTCGTTACTTTGGCTTCGTTTTTCCAAAATTTTGTCAGACCTTCGACCCAATGATAATTTTTGAAATTCTAGACTAATATAGCCCTATCATATGATACCCAATCATGTTTGAAAAATTAAAGGCTATACTAGCAGTACTACTCTAACTATTGAAAGAACTACGAAAGTTTAAAGCTCGCTATTTTAACTTTCAACTTTCAGAGACTCAATCCCTACTATGTTTTTACCTCGTCAGGCATCTTTCAATGCAATGAGGCTTAAAAACAAGAATAGGAATCTCATCTCCTACTTCCTAGATCTAACTAACAGTTCTACTAAAACTACCGAAAGAACTAAAGACTAAGGACCGAAGAACTTACCCGTTGAAGACTTCTGCACAATTTTTTCAGAGCTTCTCTCTCTAGCTCTCACTTCTCTCTAAACTCATTTGAGAGTTGGTGTGAAGATTATGAAGAATGATGCTCCCTATTTATAGAAAAACTCAAGGACCTAATTGGCATTAAAATTTCCCTATCTTCCTTTCCCACCATGCGAAATAATTGGTCCTTAATTGCTTTGGCCGACAAGCTTGCCTCTTGTGTCAACAAAATGAGGTCATGATATCACACATTTGCTTTATGTTCTTATTGGTTGGTAATTTTGTTTGACTTTTCCACATCATTTACTCACTTTTCTTCTTTCCTTCTTCATCAATGATTTCGGCTATACACACATATTAATCAATTCGAACCCTCCTCCCAACTTTTTCCAACTTTGCTTTTTGATCAATCAATTGAAAAGGAATCCCCCTTGCCGACATCTTTTTTTTTTTTTTTTGCTTCATCAAATATGTTTTCTCCTAATATTATACTTTAATATAACACACCTTTATTTTTGTCTTTCTTTTCCCTTTTTAATTTTCGGCTGGATAAACAAACACAACAATAATCAATTTGGTTTCCCACTTCCAACAATATCTTATGCTCAAAGTGCTCCTATTGGTTCATACTTGTATTTAAGCTCAAAAATACTTAATCTCATTTATTTTTCTCAATATTTTCCAATTAATTAGCCAATATATTTATGCTAATTTTTAGCCATAATTTACTAATTATGGAGTTTTACATAATTTATCACAATTATTCCATTGTTTATGCTTAAGTAATTAGCCAATAATTACTTAATTAATTTCTTATCAATTGTGGATAATTTTCTTACTTATGATATCCCTTTATCTTCATACTTTTGCATTAACATTAGCATTTCATAACTCATGCATTATTTAGAGTTTTCAGGGGCATTTTGGTCCTTTCAATACTTTTTGAATATCTCTCTTTAATTTTTCCAAGTTTATAATTTACTAAATTACCAAAATTAGAGATAATATACTCTCTAAATTTTAATAATTATTTCACTGACTTTTAGGATTTTTTCACAATTTCCCTAAGTTATCTATGTCCCTCAAGGGCATTTTCGTCATTTTGGCACATTATTATTTTTCTCCTAATTCCCAAGAGATTTTCCTTTAGAAAATAAGATAAATTTAACATTCTTTTTGACACCACATATTCATCTATTTCCAATAGGTATATTTACTCATTTATGATATTTTCCCTAAGTCAGATTTTAGGGTATTACAGTTTACATTTTTTTCTTAAACTTTTTCTTTTGATTATATATATTTTTGAGGATTTCGCCATCAAATGAGTAGTTTTTTTAGGCAAATGATTAAAAGCAATACTTTAGAAAAGCTAACTAATTTTTTTAATATGGTGTCTGAAAATTAGTTATCTAACTCGTACCTTTAGAACCAAAGGTAGTAATAAAATTCCATTATATTCCGGTTCTTTATTGAGTTACCAAATGGGGCCTAAAAATCTAAAATAAAGCATGAAAATCACATGTATATTATATATATACGGGTCATATGGTAACTCCAGAAACAAATAATAAAAAGGAAGTAAAGTCAAGCAGTCAAAAGATATATATGAAGCGTGTGGACCATATATGTTGGACACTTGGACCATTATCTCCTTCGTCTCTAAGCAACCTCATCACTCACAGTCACTTTCCAACTTCCTTCGCTTATTCAATAGTACTACGTATCTGTGTCTTTATATATAGAATAATTCACACACATAATTCTACACACACTCAAATCTCCAATTAATTAAAAAAATTGCTGGATAAGTGGAGCGTAGACCATCAGATTCTATGGTCTTCTATAGCTCCTTCCTTTCCAAGCAAACCCACTCTGACTTGGCAACTTCCTCTTCATTCTTAATCATATTATTAATCAATCTTTTTTTGGACCAATCATTCATCAATCTTGATTACGTGGTCTTCAAGCCCAACAATTTATAAAGGAATAATTACTATAAAGTTTTAAAGAAAAAATATAATCATTAAAAAGTCTTACAACATGAGTAACATGTAATGACAAATTCTAATGTGAGAAAAGATAACCAATGCACACTACTCACTTATTGTTGAGATATTTTTTGTGGTTACATTTTTTCCTAATTATAAAATCTAGTTGACTTTTTCTTAGAGAGATTAAGGAAGCTAATTAAATTACTTTATAATATTTTTATTTTTTTTCAAAATAATTAGTTTGACTAATAAACTAATATTTAATCTAAAGATACACAATATATGAAATAATTAAGTAATTTATTTAGTTTCATTAATCTCTCCAAAAAAATTAACTAGGTCTTATAATCAGGACCGGAAGTACTATCAGGTTATTGAGATCACGCATGATACATATATAAGAAGCATAATATTTGAAATTAGTTTATCATTATCACTACCGCACTACTTGCACTTCTTTGATTGCCAAGGTCAAATACGTTCCAAATATATGGATTCAAGGTGACTTTTTCCAACTTGAAAATATTATGTATATTTTAACAGTTACCCCTTTAGCCCCGCTTCTTTTTATAAAATCCTATATTAATTAACGTGTTTCATGAGATTAACAATTTGTAAAATTTTAAAATCTATCATGTATATGTTTTATCAAGTTTTGTAAAGGGTTTTATATTAAGAATTAATTGGTATGTTGCATTGTTATAAATAGATAGGATCAGAAGATATATTTATGTATGTATAACTTGTGGAAGATAATATTTCACCGAACATTTATGGTAGCTCATAGCTACCCTGTTGGTTTTATTAATAACATGTGACATTTATAATAACACATCACATGTTAAATGAAGTATTTTTTTTTTTTTTATTTGGGTTTTGATATATACAACCCACGCGGTAAATATAACAAAGCTACTCATTCTCTATATACTCCCTCCGGTCCTAATTATAGGAGTAAATTTTAGAGTTGGTTTTGGTCCTAATTATAAGAGTAAGTTTTAACTTTTGTCAATTTTTTCCTATAATACCCCTATTTATACTTATTATTATGAGCATTTATATATATGTGCGTACATATATATATGTATATCTGTGTATAAATGTGTGTATGTATGTACGTACGTACGTACCTGTATGTGTGTGTGTGTGTGTGTGTGTGTGTGTGTGTGTGTGTGTGTGTGTGTGTGTGTGTGTGTGTGTGTGTGTGTGTGTGTGTGTGTGTGTGTGTGTGTGTGTGTGTGTGTGTGTGTGTGTGTGTGTGTGTGTGTGTGTGTGTGTGTGTGTGTGTGTGTGTGTGTGTGTGTGTGTGTGTGTGTGTGTGTGTGTGTGTGTGTGTGTGTGTGTGTGTGTGTGTGTGTGTGTGTGTGTGTGTGTAAATATATAGAAAGCGTGTGGAAAAGAAATTAGATCTATATGTATACACATGGCTATATAAAAAATAACTAATATACATATATACTAAAATAATATGTCATGGATGTCTAACGTAAGGTAAATTAGAAACACTTATAATTAGGGCAACTTGTGTCATTTTAAATTTATATAAGGGCATTTTAGGAAAATAAGTAAAATTAACTAATTTAACTCCTCTCTTTAATTCTCCCAAAATCGGTTAAATAACTCCCTATAATTAGGAGCCGATGGAGTATTTTGAACTTGCCGTGTAGGAATGAAATAATGATTATATGTGGTCCGAGTTAGTGTCATTTATCATCGTATATATTCAATGCACCATATCATTGACACGGTCAAAGGTGGGTTACAAAGCCTCGTATTGACTTTTCAATGTGGGCCCCACATCTCTTGTTCTTGCCTCCTACGCAATTACTAGGTACATGAACCAACCTAGTAACTTCCCTTGACCCCCGTCATCTTACTGCTATTTCTATATATATATGTATGGTGTATAGAATCTTACAAGTAACCAAGCAACTAAACTTCTCAGAAAACGAAGGAATCATCAAAAGCTTCGATCTTTAAAGATGGGTTTGTCTTTAGGGTTTCTGAATTGCTTTGCTGCTGCTCCTTCTTCTTCATCATCTGCTAGAGTCGCTGATCATAAAGAAGCAGAAGGAAAAGTTAAGAACAAGAAGTCACAATCTTCAAATGAATCAAAATCAAAGGCATCATCAGCTCCAATTGTGGTTTCTCATTTCCCACACAATTCTTATGTATCCCGATTGTAGGACCACTGTTGCTCGAGCGTCTTCATGCATTTATTTTTTCCCCTGAATTATATATTTCATTTCTTGATTTTTTTTTTTGTGAAATTACCTAAATGCCCTTAATTAGTTGTCACTCTCTTAGTGCTATTGTCATCGTTTGATAATAAGTAGTTAAAGGTATTACTTGTTGAACCATTGTTAATTTTTCTCGTATTTTTAATTCAGGGCATTTAGGTAGTTTCATTGTAAAATTTTATATTTAGGTAGCTTTTGAAGAATGAGAGAGCGTTATTAGCCAAAAGTACAGAATACAAAACAAAATTGTTTGATAAAAGGATAAAGTGCAAAAATACACATGTGTCTTTCTTTCGGATGCGCAGAACACCAAATGTCTTTTTTATGGACAAAAATGACTATGCAATTTTAAATTAAGTATAAAAATGCCGTTTGATCATTAATTTAATTTTTTTCTAAAGGACTAGGCGATGACGTAGCTTATAAAGTAACAGTATAGGGAAAATGTAATGGATATAGACTCAGTGGACCAAATGACAGAGGGCCCAATGGATATTGAGGTAGAAAATGAAGAGAATGTATTGAGACCCATATGAAGGAGCAAGCGAATAAAGAAGCAAGCGTGGAAACAGAGGGAAATAGGAGAGTAGAATGCATTATATAAGACAGAAGCGGTTAGGGAAAAAGGCATGGAAAATGTACTGGCAACCTTCTCTCTCTGACTCCTTCCTTCCCTCGTGCTCCCTTTCTATTTCTGTATTACTGTCACTTTCAGTTTGTTATTTCCATTCATAGTTGTTGAACGCTATATGATAGATATTGCAGATTTCATTGCTGCTTAATACAGTATACATTCTGATATTTGTTGTTGTGTGATTTACTGATCATTATTAATAGTAATCATAACATTGGTGCTTTCATTGAGAGTTTCTGAGCAAGATTTGCAGAGCGAAAATGGCAGACGGCACACGCCTCAAAGAACTTCAGACCGAACAGAAGAAGATGAGCGACTTCATGGAAGCATCTGAGGCACGTTTTACCCGATTGGAGAGCTTCATGGAGGCTGTATTACTTAAGCTTAACCAGCTCAATATGAAAGGAGACGGTTCTAGCTCATGCACGAGAACAGATCCACATTCAGCAACATCTGGTTTACAACAGGGAACACATTTCACTTCAATGAATCGTCAAGTGAAACTCGATTTTCCTCGTTTTGATGGCACCGATGCCCTACAATGGGTTTTCAAGGCTGAGCAGTATTTTAAATACTTTGAAGTTTCGGATACCCAGCGCCTGGTGATAGCCTCTGTTCATATGGACGGAGACGTCGTCCCCTGGTTTCAAATGATGGAAAGGGGAAATCAAATCCCTCACTGGACTGCACTAGTTCGAGCAATTGAGGAGCAATATGGACCCTCAAAATTTGATTGCGCACGATCACAGCTATTCAAACTAGTACAACACAACAAGCTGGAAGAGTATAACACCACGTTTACGGCTCTGGCTAACAGAACCATGGATATCCCTGAACCGGCGTTACTCGACTGCTACATGGGCGGACTTAAACCAGAATTGCGTTGGGATGAATTGGTTCAAAAGCCAGTAACCGTGCTACAAGCTATGACTCTGGCTAGGTTATTTGCGGAGGCCATGGATTGGAGTAAAACAGGGAAGACTCACGGCTTTAGCAACTTTAGCGATGGTAACAGTGTGAGTAAAGCATATACAACCACGTCTACACCGAGTTCCAGTGGAGTATCTCCTACAACCAATGGGGGTGGGAAGACAAACTTACCTCCGTTATTACCCACGCCGACACGACTACCTCTGAAACGCCTGACTCCGGCCGAGATGCAAGTTCGGCGAGAAAAGGGGCTTTGCTATACATGTGATGAAAAGTTTTCTCCTACTCATCGCTGTGTTAAGAGGCACTTAATGATGATGGTGACCGAAGATGAATCTGAGGAGTGGGTCGAACCCGAAACAGAGACAAAAATTCCAGTAGATGGGACACTTCATCATTTGTCGTTACCAGCTTCGGAGGGGACACAGGGTACAACAACGATACGATTTACTGGTAGGATATTGGGCACAGAAATCCAAGTCCTTCTCGATGGGGGAAGCTCCGACAATTTTATTCATCCACGTATTGTTCAACACTTGAATCTGCCTGTGGAATACACGAAGGAGGTACGGATTTTGGGAGGTATTGGGCAGATAATGTGCACTAGTCAACAGGTAAGTAACGTCCCTGTACAAATCTGTGGATATACTTTATCATTGACCATGCTAGTTTTGCCTATAGTCGCAGTCGATATGGTGATAGGTGCAGGTTGGTTAGAGACATTAGGACCTCATGTCGCAGACCATAGTGCGTCAACCATCAAGTTCTTGAAAGATGGGCAATGGGTAACTCTTAAGGGGTTCAGAGGAAACACCATGGCACAAGCGCAATACCATCACCTCATACGAGTTCATCAAACTCATGCTTGGGCGGAACTTTGGTATAACACCTCATTTCAAACTTCTATTGGAATGACACCCTTCAAAGTGGTTTATGGCCGCGACCCTCTCCCGATTTTGCGTCATTCCCCTCTGAATGATATGCCCTTTGATGTGCATCAGCAGTTATGCCAGCGAGATGAATTACTTCAGACTCTCCGAGTTAACATTCCGAAGGCACAGGCACGTATGAAGACTTATGCTGATAAGAAACGAACTGATGTTACTTATAACACAGGGGATCTGGTTTGGGTAAAATTACAGCCGTATCGACAACACTCAGTCGAACTTCGCAAGTATCAAAAATTAGCTCTGAGATACTTTGGCCCATTCAAGATTGCTGAATGTATTGGCCACCTTGCATATACATTGGACTTACCCACTTATGCCAAGATTCATCTTGTTTTTCATGTGTCTCTGTTGAAGCCTTTTTTTGGTTCATCCTACACCGTTCCAATGGTTCCTTTTCCATTGACCTCAACGCCAGACGACCCTATCGTGACATCCTCCAAAGTTCTAGACTCTGGCAATATTCAGGATGGCGCTACTTGGATTAAACAAGTGCTGGTTCAGTGGGATAACTCGTCTGCACCTACATGGGAGAACGTTGATACTCTCTGTTCATTATATCCTAATCTGGACCTTGAGGACAAGGTCCATTTTGATGGGGTGGGTAACAATGTTATGACTACTATTAATAATGATCAGTAAATCACACAGCAACAAATATCAGAATGTATACTGTATTAAGCAGCAATGAAATCTGCAATATCTATCATATAGCGTTCAACAACTATGAATGGAAATAACAAACTGAAAGTGACAGTAATACAGAAATAGAAAGGGAGCACGAGGGAAGGAAGGAGTCAGAGAGAGAAGGTTGCCAGTACATTTTCCATGCCTTTTTCCCTAACCGCTTCTGTCTTATATAATGCATTCTACTCTCCTATTTCCCTCTGTTTCCACGCTTGCTTCTTTATTCGCTTGCTCCTTCGTATGGGTCTCAATACATTCTCTTCATTTTCTACCTCAATATCCATTGGGCCCTCTGTCATTTGGCCCACTGAGTCTATATCCATTACAGGAAAAAAAAAACATACTTTTTGATTAATAAAGGCAAGCCGAAGCTTGAAAAGGAGAGTTGGGGATTAGACTGAAGATTTAGCCCTTAGCACATCAAACTAGAAAATAAACTAGTATCGATAGGCCAATTGGTCCTTCAAGACCATATCAAGGCAACCTGTGGGAATTGTTGGAATTGACACCACATCAGCACCTTCAGGAGCATCATGACCTTGTTTGGCCATATAGTCGACACATGAGATGTTGTCTCTTGAAGTATAGTGGAGTTCCACATTCCAATCCCGGAATAGAAGATCTCTGGTCTTTTCAATGATGTCTCTTAGCAGATGATCGGTACAACAGTCCCTCATAAGAATGTTGACGGCATCAAGAAAGTCAGAGTAGAGTAGAGGATTATTCTTTGCAAAGGGAAAAAAACATACGGACTGAAAAGGGAATGCAAATCTGAATTGCCAGGATTATTATATTAATATAATCTGGGCTCTAATTCACGTTTGTTTTGCTTCTTTTGAAACTGTTCGGCAACGCAAGCGCGGACTAGACACAACTTGAGATTGCTGCTGCAAGAGTGGCGTGGAAGGGTTGCTTCCGCCGGAGAGAAAACCCAATCAAACACAGCTTCTCTGGGACTGGGGTTAGGACTCGTGCCTCTCTGCTGCTCTGTCGGATGACATCGCTGCCTCCTTCGCCGTGTTGAAAGTTCCCAGTCACAACCTTTGCCCACGCGCCGGATCTCTTATCTCTGCCAATCACCATCCCCACGGCCGCAGTCGAACACCACTGTACTTCTTCACCTTCGGGTCCACCTATTCGGATTTTCTAGGTCAGACCTTACTGGAGTTGTTTCTGCGGGACTTCTGTTTCAAAACAGAGCTATTGGTCCCTCCTCCGTGAACCTCCTTGTTCGATGGAAAATTGTTATATATCTTTGTTATTAAACCCGGATCGGACTTCGCCTAGAAAGGTCTAGTCTGGGCATCAACTAGAGCTGGGAATCAGGGCCGGCCCGGCCCGACAGGGCCAGGGCCCAACAGGGCTGGCCCTACAGGGCCTGGAGTAAGGAAAACATCTGTTTTTCAAAGCCCGGCCCGATAGTACCAGGGCCAAGGCCGGCCTGAAAATTACTATTCCAAATTTTGACTATTTTTCCTTCGATTTTTTCAAAGAAATATAATTAGTAAATTGCAACCATTAAAGTTCTAATCTATCAAATAAATGTTATCAACATTAATATCTAAACAATATAAATCATTCAACAAATAAACACATTTATTAATTCGTAATAAAAAACAAATAAATATAAAGAATATTTTTTTCCTTTTTTTTCAAAAAATATTAAACAAATGAATTGCTTTATGTATGCTCACGACAAAATGCATTTCCCTCTCGTAATTTTGTGTGTGTCTGCAGATTCCTTCGGTTTAGGCATGATTTTACTGATAGGTAAAAATAATTATTTGTATTTTACACAAAATATATTTATAATTTATTACTCATATAATATTATAATACCAAAATATGTGTTTATTTAATATGAAAACATCACTTCTTTAAAATTTATAATAACTAATTATGTGTTTTAATACAGAATAATAATAAACATAAAAAAGGGTTATAGTTTAAACTAAAAAAATCTAAGTAATTATAAATAAACACATTCATTAAGTGGAAATCTAGGTAATTAAATTTTTGTTAAAAAAAATGCTACAGTTAAACGGGCCTGCTCGGGCCGGCCCAATTAAGCCCGAGGCCCTACAGGGCCGGCCCTGCAGGGCCAATTTCAAATTTCTGGCCTATTTTTTAAGCCCGAGCCCTACAGGGGCAGGGCTTAAACGGGCCGGCCCGGTGGGCTTGGCCCGATTTCCCGGCTCTAGCATCAACCAAGTCTTTTTTATATATATAAAAATTGATTTTTTTTGAAGAAAAAATCTTTAGAATCTCATATTAATGAGCCTGAAATCTTCATTTTTTTTCATCGGTTTGGCCTAGGTTAGCTTCGGTTTAACTTCCGTTTAACCCACTAACCATTGTCTCAATACCCCAACTAGTTCAATGACCAACGTGGATTAAATAACATTAGGTTTGTTGAAGACTTCATGTTATACAAGACAACTTAGGGGGCTGGACCAAACTTAGTCTAGAGGTCCAAACACCTCGATTTGAGAATTATCAGTTGAAAATTTAAAATCTTGACTATTAAAATTGTATTTGGACAATGAAAATCTCACCACAATAATGAGCACAATAATATTTAGTAAAAAGCACTAAAACTTGTTAGTGAAATAGTTCCGGTTCTAATTATATGACATATTTATCTAATTTTGAAAAGATTAATGATAATAGTTAAATTAGTTAATTATATTTGTTTTCCCCAAATATCCTTATTTAAAGTGGCATCCAATTACTCTGATTCTATGTTCTTTGGTTTTAACTCTAATCGAGCTCTCACACAGTTCGATGTCGTTAATCTCCCCCAACAACTTTTGGTCTACTCTTGGAGATTGGTAGTGTAATTTAATAGTTATATCATTATTAAATTTTTAAAAAAAAAAATTGCTCAAAATTATTTTATTAAAAAAACAAAAAAATAGTAGAATTGAGATATATCCGTATATGTGGCATTAATAAATTACAAGCATTATTCATTTTATAAAATATATATATATAGGTATATTATTAAATTATTATTCTGTTTAATTATTATTGAGAAAGTATCAATAAGGGTATTTTCGGAAGAAATTGAGAAACATTAGAACTCCGTCATATAAGTAGGACTAAGCTTAATTCCCAAATATTATCTTATAATAAGGACTGAAGAGTAATACATTACAATGTATTCACATTCAATTTAACAAGAAGCTACATTCACATTTAATTCATAACAGTGGCGGAGCCACATCATTTCTAGTGGGTGCAAGTGCACCCATAAAGGTTGCTGAGTTTTTTTTTTTTTTCTTGACTACTAAGTTACTACATATCTTAACATAAACACCCATAATCCCCCTCAAAACATGGGACATTATTATATAGTGCTTTGAGGCCCATTGGTGGTTTTATTTTTATGGGCCCCAAGCTTTACTACCCGCTGCCAGAGCCAACGTTTTACTTTTTTAGTATGACGTTTTTTTTTAATATGACCATCTGATTAAATTAAATATAAATATTATCAGACTTAATCAACATAGTTTTCTCAACAACAAAAAAAATTTCTACAGTCACATGTACTTAGCTTGTAGAGTTCCGAGAGCAACTCCCCTGTATAAAATAGAAAGTGTTTGTAGGTGTTTGGTGTTGAACCTATTAAAAGTGTCGTGCTCTCTGGTGGACAGTTTGGTGAGTTATAGCATTTGTTATGCTCCTTTACTTCTTCGTTGATAGTTGACTTTTTAATATCCTATCACATATGACAAAACCATAATAATTTTTCCTTGCATGTTGCTTTGGAATTTGATTGTGTAACATCTGGGTATCTGTATGCCATGAGATTAGAGTATATTATTCTGTTTAAATTGATTTCCTCATAAATACTTTTCAATTGAACCTCATTTCTAGTTCTAAACTTTGCGAAGGAGTGGGTTGCCTTTTATCCTCCTTAAAAAAAATTTCGGGGCGCTGCCCCCAAACCCCCAAATTCCATCATTAACTGTGCACCCACAAACTTAAATTCCTGGCTCCGCCACTGAAATAAGGAGAAACTCGATCCATGTCCCCACACACACACATAACTGTCTCTTTTTATTTTATTTTATTTTTGCCAACGTCGCTTTTATTTTTTTTAAGTCATAATTATCTCTTTATACTTGTTTACATGTTAACAAGTTTTAAAAAATTATCTCATGGGATTTTAAATTTTAATCACAATAAATAAATTATTTTAGGCATAGAATAACATCAGGGAGCATATGCTTAGCAACTTTTAAAATTACCAAATATTATGGAGAAAATATAACACAAATGAATTATTTTGGTGGCTCTCGTTCTTTATATAATAAAATAATATAATATAAAACTTAGGGATATAAGATTAATCATATTGATAGTATCAAATTTTATATATTCATTATTTGTTTGATTGATAAATTAAGGGTTAAATATCATTTTTGTCATGAAAGTTTAGTTTAAGGAATACTTGTCACCTGAAAGTTTTTTTAATCTCATTTTTGCCCTGACGTTAACAAAGCGGAGCAAATATGCCCTAGAAGTTTTTTATAGGAAAATTTGCCCCGAAAGTTTTTTTAGGAGCAATTTTACCTTTGGAAGTTTACAAAGAAGAGCAACAATTCAACGGTTAAGATCAATGGATGGGCGAAATTGCTATGTTTTTAAACTTTTGAAGAAAAAATGAGATCCGAAAAATTTCTAGGTGACCAGTTCTCCTTAAACTAAAATTCCATGATAAAAATGATATTTAACCCATAAATCAATACATTTGATATTATATATATATATATATATATTTTTTCGCTACAGATATTATATATATTTTTTGGTAAAAAGAGAGACATGATATATTTGGGGGGTTAAGTACCAATTTTGCCCCTGAAGTACGCGCCCAATAGCAATTTTGCCTCTTAAGTTTTAAGCGGAGCAATGTTGCCCCTGAAGTATCAAAACAGAGCAATGTTGCCCCTCCGTTAGAAACCCTAACGGAGGGGCAACATTGCTCCGTTTTTGATACTTCAGGGGCAATATTGCTACGTTTCGGTGGAGCAATGTTGCCCCTGAAGTATCAAAACGGAGCAATGTTGCCCCTCCGTTAGAAACCCTAACGATTAACATTAGTTGGCCGTTAGGGTTTGTAACAGAGGGGCAACATTGCTCCGTTTTGATACTTCAGGGGCAACATTGCTCCGCCTAAAACTTAAGGGGCAAAATTGTTCCTGGGTGCGTACTTCAGGGGCAAAATTGGTACTTAACCCTATATTTGGGCAAGATAGCAACGGTTTGGACATGATCCGACCCAAATTAATTTTGAAGGGCATATTGGTAGTTTGGTAGAAAGAGGGCTTTTCAGCTGCAACAATGGTGGACAAGACGGCAAAAGGGTGAAAGGAGGAGGTCGTCGCCAGAGAGTTCACCATCAACCTCCATAAGCGCTTGCACAGATGGTAACTTTTCATTTCTATCTCTTTGCCTACTCATAAGTTACTGCGATCCTACCCGATTCGTATGAAATTTTCGCTGTAAGGCTTAGAGGGAGAGTTCATAAGTTAATTGGGATGATTTTTGGGGTCTATTGCCCTCTTGTTTTTGGTGGCGTGTAGCTTTTAGAGGCTTAAATTCTCTACCGTTGTCCGCAAAATCCCAATAAATGTTGTTATGATGTAGCGAGCCTGTGTATTGTATCGTTTCCACCTTATGCGATTCGTCTATACCATATAAATTTCATTGATCTTAATATTGCAATGTGGGAGGATTGAAGTTTGTTCAATTGCATCATTTTCGTATTATTTTCTCCTGCTTCGTCTAACATTTCTGATTCTGAAGGCAATTCCAAAGCATGAGTTGGTCACTTTTTACTTGTAACAACGCACATGGCTGCTAGGATTATCCTGAAGTTAAATGTGTTTTATGTGTATTGATTTTCATCATCGTTGAATTTTATGATCCGGCAAGTAGAGTCAACTGATATGGGTTGTTTTTTTGCTTTCTTTGTTCAGCTGTAGATTATAAAACTCAATCTTGCTTAGAATGAAAGTTCTTACAGGATTGTATTAGTAAGTCGCTTAATGTTTGCATGTTGAACAAGCCTAGTGAACCATGAGCTTACAACTAGAATAATGGGAAGCACTAAAACTCTGACTTGTCGTTGTACATCCTTCGACTTGCAATTCTGTTGCTAGAATGATCTTAAAAACAAGTATGCTTTTGCCATCTGTGGCTGTTTTAGCAAGTAGGTTGAACTGATATGAGTTAGATATAGATGCATGATTATAGAATTATAGCAATATAGAATGATCTTATATTTAGGACCAAGTATGTACTATGATGACAAGATTGCCGTGAAATAAAAGGATGTAGTGGCAAAGTCAAGTTGAAATAAAAGAATCTGTACTCTAGGAAAGAGGAACCAAGTTCTTTGTGAATATATTCTTCGATATCATAAAAACATGTCCCATACATACTTATAGGTTCTGACAGAAATAACTAAACACATAACTGCTGAAACATTAAACACATAACTGCTGAAACATTAAACACATAACTGCCGACACATTGGATAAGATACAATAACTACTCCTAAACTGCTAATGCTCCTAATTGACACTAAATTGCTGCCTTGCCACGTGTCTTCTTCCTAGAATAGACTAGGAAAGGTTGTGGGTTTCTATCAACCACACATAGAAGGTCGTTTGGGTTTTCATTCTTATCAGGAAATACTTTATTTTTTCCCCATAGAACTGTAGAACCTTCTTGTATTTTAGTTATGTTGATTGTTCTAAATGCTATTTTACTTGCAGATGTTTAGTGTTGAATTGTTGTTGCTCCTGAGATTTGTATTACTGTCTGTAGAAGAATATCTACCTTCAGATGTGTGATCATTTTCTTTTATTCCCTCTTCAGAAACATTAAAATATTCATGTTCAATGAATCATCCATATCTTACTCAATATTGATGTATGTTATTGTTGTTACAATTAAACTATTGTTGTATGTTATTATATTTTGATATTAGTGATGATTAATGTCATTGTATTTTGTTATTGTCAATTAAATTGTACTATATTGATATGGCCGGTTTGACCCTGAGTTGACCCCAGTTTGTCCCTCTAACCCTTGAACCAGTGCCTTGATCATTTAGTGCCCGGTCCCTTCTTTGAAACTTGCTTAGCCAAGTAGCCTACAGCTTCATTCGCATGGGATCTCACATGGTTTAGCTGCACCACCCATTATCGATGCATTATTGTCTTTGCTTCTGAGATGAGCTCATGACCAGCATGAGAAGAATTAACTTCAGATTGTAAAAGTTTAATGACCTATGTAGATACCTACTTTTTCAATTTTTTTCCTTATAGGGAAAAAAAAAGATACCCGTTTTTGGTGTTGCATTATCTTAGATTAGATAGCATCTTTCGTAGGACTAGCAGTTGAGGATGTAGAAGTGATGTTGAAGCTTTGGACCCCATTTCATCTTCTTCATTCATTAAAGCAACGATTTTTACCCCCTTGTCACTCTCTCACCACCAAAATTCAGCCATCACCGGCAACGCCGTCGGTGGAGGAAGACTTTGCAGTTGCCAAACTCATTCTCAAATCAGATACGCAGTCCCTGGCTGAAACCCTACAAAGAACAACTTTCCAATGGAATCCAAATCTAGTGAACAATGTCCTCAAACGCCTCTGGAACCATGGACCCAAAGCGCTGCAATTTTTCAAGTACCTTGAATGTCACCCAACCTATACCCACGCCTCGTCATCCTTTGATTACACCATTGACATCGCAGCGCGTATGCGTGACTACAAGTCTGTTTGGACCCTGATTGCTTGTATGCAAGCTTGCCATGTCGGACCAAGCCCTCGAACTTTCGCGATTATTACTGAGAGGTATGTTGCTGCTGGAAAAGCCGATAGAGCTGTCAAGATTTTCTTGTCAATGCACAAACATGGTTGTCGACAGGACTTGAATTCTTTTAACACGATTCTTGATGTGTTGTGCAAGTCGAAACGAGTAGAGATGGCTTATGATCTGTTCAAAGTTTTCAGAGGTAGATTTAAGGCTGATAGTATCAGTTATAACATAATTGCTAACGGTTGGTGCTTGATTAAGCGTACACCCAAGGCATTGGAGGTGATGAAGGAGATGGTGGAAAGGGGATTGTCTCCAACTTTAACTACGTATAACATATTGCTTAAAGGGTACTTCAGGACAGGCCAACTGAAGGAAGCCTGGGATTTCTTTTCAGAAATGAAGAAGAGGAAATGTGATATTGATGTTGTGACCTATACTACAATGGTTCATGGGTTTGGTGTAACGGGTGAAATTCAAAAAGCTAGGAAGGTTTTTGATCAGATGGTTAGGGAGGGTGTTCTTCCTTCAGTAGCAACATACAATGCTTTGATTCAAGTTTTATGTAAGAAGGATAGTGTTGATAATGCTATATTGGTATTTGAAGAGATGGTGAGAAAGGGTTATGTGCCTAACTCAGTTACTTACAATGTAATTATTAGAGGGTTGTGCCATACAGGTTGTAATACCCCGAAATTTGAATTAAGGAATTTAAGGGGGCCAAAGTGCCAAAATGACCAAAATACCCCTGGGAGGAGTAAATAACTTAGGAAAATGGTGAAAAATCCTAAAGGGCAATGAAATAATTATTTAAATTGGGAGAGCGTATATCTCTAATTTTGGTAATTTAATAAATTACAAACTTGGAGAAATTGAAGAAGAATGCTCAAAAAAATATGGTAATGACCATAATGCCCTCACAAATTCTAGTATAATGAAAGAGACATGGAAATACAAATGTCAATGCAAGTGTTATGAGGTAATAAGATATTATAATTAAGAAAATTATCAACAAGTGATAATTAAGTAATTAGGTAATTCTTGGCTAATTACTTAAGTTTAAGCAAAGGAAATTCGAGATAATTATGTAAAGCTCCAAAATTAGTGATAAATAGCTAAAAATTAGCATAAATATATTGGCTAATTAATTGGAAAATTTGAAGGAAAAAGGATGAGTTTAGGTATTTTTAAGCCTAAATGCAAGAATTGACCAATAGGAAAATGTTGTGAGAAATTATGTAAAAATAATTAAATAATTAATTAAATAATTAATTAAAAAAAGGCAGAAAATAAAAGAAAAAAAAACGAAATAAAAAAATAATAATAAAAAAAGAATAAGAAATAAGAAACTTAGTTGTTAAGTTAAGTTTAATATTTTAATAATATAATTAATTAAAGTGAAAAAGGGTGAATAGTAATTTAATAATTAGGAAACGGATCCTATCTAGAGATCTAGGAATGGGATTTCCAAAGTCGGGAAAAATAATGATCGGTGGAATTTTATCTTCCGTTAAACTCTCCCGGAAGTTAATTCAAGTCAATAGGACTTTTTCCTAATAAGACGAAATAGGAAATTCGAGAAAAGAGCGAGATAGCCGGGTTGAAAGTAAAGACTTCAAAATTAGAGTTGTGACAACTGAGAAAGAATTGGGAATTTTTATGGACATATTTGAAATCGGTGCATCTATGTCTATAAGTGGAACTTAGGATTTTCGTTTGGCTTAGGACACGTTCGGACACGTTTTCGAGAAAACTTCCGTCAATCCGGAAATGGCCTAGGCGAGTCGAAAAATAGTTGGAATAGACATTTCTAGTATGGAAGAGAAGGTCTTCAAAGCTAGTTAACCGAGAATTTTGAGATTTCCGAGATTACACGTTTCGACACCGATCGGAGACTTTATTGATATAAAACTTCTTGAAGAAGTAAGTGACATCATCAAAGTACATGGATGACATCATGGGGATGATGTCATATGGAGGAAAGAGAAAGGGTTGGATGGCCAAGATTGTGCCACCTAATCGTGTGCGATCAGACGGTAGAATTCATCTGGTAAAGTGTGAATAGTAGGCCAAAATCCTCTATAAATAGGACCTTGCTCCTTTGGAAATTTCACACCACTTCCTTTGAGCAAAAACCGAAAATAGAGAGAGAAAGAAGAGAGAGGAGCTCTGGGGAAATCTGTAGCGAAGCTCTGGGTAAGTTTTCCGTGCAGAGCTTTAAGCTTTCGTAGTTCTTTCGGTAGGTAGTAAAGCTAGAGTAGTCTTTATTTTTATGATTAGATATCATATGCTAGGACTATTTTAGTCAATATTTTCGAAAATCATAGTTGCGTCGAAGTTACGGCAAAATTTGGGAAGAAAATTTGTCGAGTAACGAAGTCTTTGCGAAATTCCGCCATTAGGGGTAGAAGGGCAAAATGGTCATTTTTACCTAAAATGCCGTTATTGTATCAAATCACTAATGGAAGTGATATTACTCTTATAGGACGTCGAAATCCTAATTTGCTTCCGTTACGCTGCCCGACGAGCCGTTGTTGGAGATTTCACGATTTTAAGTAAACGTGCTAGAAATATCGTAATCCGTCAACGAAGGTACGTTCGCGTCTTTGTAACACTAACTCGATGGTTATTGTATGAATATGTGTGTTTCCTCTGTCACGTGTGTACTACGATTGTACTTTTGTCTGTACGTACTACGATTGTACTTGTTGTACGTACTTCGATTTGTATTGTTGTGCATTATACATCCGGCCGTATTATTCTCTGTCATGTCATACATCCGATTGTATCACTATCCATTATGCCTTAACCTTACATCCGACCGTATTGTTCGGCCGTGCATATCCGATTATGTACATTCCTCATTGTGCTTTAACCCTACATCCGATTTGTATTGTTATTGCCATACATATCGATTATGTATTCCCTATGTCCGATCATAGTAAATGTTGCCAAGAGTCGTACATATATGTTGTATATAAACATGAGGTTAACTGTTACCTGAGATCCAATGTGGTAAATTGGATCTCAGCTCTTAACATAGCGTCAGGTTCGGGAGGACCGAGGATCAAGGAGAAGGACAAGCAGCACGCCTAGTAGTAGCGGCGAGGACCTCTTTACGTTATACTTTTGAAACACTCTTGTACCATTGTTTAAACAGCAAGACATGCTACCATGGGTATATTAATATATATATCAGTTACTCAACCGCTCCGGTGCACTACTCTGATCATTTTGAAATGATGTTTTTTTAAAAAAAATTTATACTGCTTGTGAAAAGTCGGGATGTTACATTTGGTATCAGAGCAGTAGTCCTGGCATGAATTTAACTTTGTCATTACGGACAGTTTGGTGCCGAAGGCAATGCTAGTCTACGTGGGTGTGCCATAAGTCGCCGTATAAGTCGGTGAGGCCCCCATGGTAGACACTTACCTGGCCATTCTGTTCGGTTAACGGAGTTATGTTCAAAATGTCTTTTAAACTTTGAGCATGTTTTGAAAATGAGTACTGATTTAGCCCAAGGTCGGTGTACCACCTCATTTCGGTGTACCAGTTTGAACCGGTATACCATTCTGAATCGATGTACCACTTTCTGTCGGTACATTAACTCTGATAACCCTGATATCAGTATCCGATCACTCTGATATCAGTCTCCGATAACTCTGATATCAGCCTTTGATAACTCGATGATCTTCGGTTTATATTGGACGGTAAATCTATTCTAGTATAGAGCTTATACGTGAAGCTGGGCCACGCCGGATGAAACTTCAAAACCAACAAAGATAAGTACATGTAGTATTTGACTCATGTAGAACTTCCGATACGTATTTCCGTGCCCATTTCTACGTAGAGCGAACCAACGAGAATCTGACGACGGAAATGTTGCGTGTGTCTGTTTGCGATGTGAACACTACGTACGGTGGAATTTATATGTGTGAGTACGATAAAGGCTGGGAGCAGTGTGAATACTTGAGTGATAAAAGCTGGGAGCAATGTAAATACTAAGTGTGATAGAGTCTAGAGAGCTTGTTGTGATAAAGTCTACGTTATGCGGAATATCTTCCCTGTATCTAACGTTTCCCTTAATAAAGGAAAAAGAACGCGACATGGCGAATGTAAGAGGAGCCGGAGCTCCCAGAGGCCGAGGTAGAGGCCAAGGTAGAGGCCGAGGTAGGGGACGAGGTAGACAACCTCAAGTTAGAGCGATACTTGAACTCGAGCACAACCAAGTTCCGAACCAACCGGAGCGAGCGAGATGCGGGGAGATGCGGAGAACTCGATTTCGAATGCGTTAACCCACGAGGTCCCGGGATCGGGAACACGGCTCGTCGGATTTTAGATAGCTTTACCAAACCTCCTTAACGTTTTCTACGTTTCTTAGTAATTCGACCGTGATCGTGTCATTGAGTAGGAGGTATTTTGTGTTATCATGGTGTGTGGGAACCATGGAAACATTTAAAGTATATTGTGTTGCCATGGTGTAGTCCAAGGAGACATTTTGGTATTTGTGGTGTCGACTGCGGTGTATGAGCCACGGGAGACACTATATATCAAGGTACGATATGACAAGATCGTAGTAGTCAAACCAAAGCGAATTCTCGATCACCAGGAGGAGCAGCTGACAGACAAAGTGAAGATCCGACGTGTATAGCCCAGAGTCCGAGTAGGACGGAGTCTAGTTAGTATAAAGTCTAGTGGTTTGAGTACAAATTTCGAGGACGAAATTTTGTTTAACGGGGGGAGAAATGTAATACCCCGAAATTTGAATTAAGGAATTTAAGGGGGCCAAAGTGCCAAAATGACCAAAATACCCCTGGGAGGAGTAAATAACTTAGGAAAATGGTGAAAAATCCTAAAGGGCAATGAAATAATTATTTAAATTGGGAGAGCGTATATCTCTAATTTTGGTAATTTAATAAATTACAAACTTGGAGAAATTGAAGAAGAATGCTCAAAAAATATGGTAATGACCATAATGCCCTCACAAATTCTAGTATAATGAAAGAGACATGGAAATACAAATGTCAATGCAAGTGTTATGAGGTAATAAGATATTATAATTAAGAAAATTATCAACAAGTGATAATTAAGTAATTAGGTAATTACTGCTAATTACTTAAGTTTAAGCAAAGGAAATTCAGAGATAATTATGTAAAGCTCCAAAATTAGTGATAAATAGCTAAAAATTAGCATAAATATATTGGCTAATTAATTGGAAAATTTGAAGGAAAAAGGATGAGTTTAGGTATTTTTAAGCCTAAATGCAAGAATTGACCAATAGGAAAATGTTGTGAGAAATTATGTAAAAATAATTAAATAATTAATTAAATAATTAATTAAAAAAAGGCAGAAAATAAAAGAAAAAAAAAACGAAATAAAAAAATAATAATAAAAAAAGAATAAGAAATAAGAAACTTAGTTGTTAAGTTAAGTTTAATATTTTAATAATATAATTAATTAAAGTGAAAAAGGGTGAATAGTAATTTAATAATTAGGAAACGGATCCTATCTAGAGATCTAGGAATGGGATTTCCAAAGTCGGGAAAAATAATGATCGGTGGAATTTTATCTTCCGTTAAACTCTCCCTAAGTTAATTAAAGTCAATAGGACTTTTTCTAATAAGACGAAATAGGGAAATTCGAGAAAATGGCAGATAGCCGGGTTGAAAGTAAAGACTTCAAAATTAGAGTTGTGACAACGAGAAAGAATTGGGAATTTTTATGGACATATTTGAAATCGGTGCATCTATGTCTATAAGTTTGGAACTTCCGGATTTTCGTTTGGCTTAGGACACGTTCGGACACGTTTTTGAAAAACTTCCGTCAATCCGGAAATGGCCTAGGCAGAGTCAGAAAAATAGTTGGAATAGACATTTCTAGTATGGAAGAGAAGGTCTTCAAAGCTAGTTAACCGTAATTTTGAGATTCCCGAGATTACGCGTTTCGGACACCGATCGGAGACTTTATTGATATAAAACTTCTTGAAGAAGTAAGTGACATCATCAAAGTACATGGATGACATCATGGGGATGATGTCATATGGAGGAAAGAGAAAGGGTTGGATGGCCAAGATTGTGCCACCTAATCTGTGTGCGATCCGACTACGGGAATTCATCTGGTAAAGTGTGAATAGTCGGCCAAAATCCTCTATAAATAGGACCTTGCTCCTTTGGAAATTTCACACCACTTCCTTTGAGCAAAAACCGAAAATAGAGAGAGAAAGAAGAGAGAGGAGCTCTGGGGAAATCTGTAGCGAAGCTCTGGGTAAGTTTTCCGTCACTGAGCTTTAAGCTTTCGTAGTTCTTTCAGTAGGTAGTAAAGCTAGAGTAGTCTTTATTTTTATGATTAGATATCATATGATAGGACTATTTTAGTCAATATTTTCGAAAATCATAGTTGCGTCGAAGTTCTGGCAAAATTTCGGGAAGAAAATTTGTCAGAGTAACGAAGTGCTGGCGAAATTCCGCCAATTAGGGGTAGAAGGGCAAAATGGTCATTTTTACCTAAAATGCCAGTTATTGTATCAAATCACTAATGGAAGTGATATTACTCTTATAGGACGTCAGAAATCCTAATTTTCTGCCGTTACGCTGCCCGACGAGCCGTTGTTGGAGATTTCACGATTTTCCGTAAAACGTGCTAGAAATATCGTAATCCGTCAACGAAGGTACGTTCGCGTACTGTAACACTAACTCTGATGGTTATTGTATGAATATGTGTGTTTCCTCTGTCATGTGTGTACTCTGATTGTACTTTTGTTTGTACTCTGATTGTACTGTTGTCTGTACTTCGAAGACATGCTACCATGGGTATATTAATATATATATCAGTTACTCAATCGCTCCGGTGCACTACTCTGATCATTTTGAAATGATGTTTTTTTTAAAAAAATTTATACTGCTTGTGAAAAGTCGGGATGTTACACAGGTGACATGCTAAGGGCCATGGAGTTTATGGTGAGAATGGAGGAGGAAGATGACTGTCAGCCAAATGTTCAAACATATAATGTCATGATAAGATACTTGTGTGATGCCGGGGAGATCGAGAAGGGCTTAGACATGTTAGAGAAGATGAGGAACAGGTCATGCTTGCCCAATCTAGACACATATAACATTCTGATCAGTGACTTGTTTGTGAGGAAGAAAACGGGTGATTTAGTGGTAGCTGGGAAGTTGTTGATGGAAATGATTGATAGAGGCTTCCTGCCTCGAAAATTTACTTTTAACCGAGTATTAAATGGTCTTCTGTTAACAGGCAATCAAGATTTTGCAAAAGAGATACTAAGATCACAAAGTAGATGTGGCTGGATTCCTCGGCATTTGAAGCTATGAATGCTGGTTGACTGTGGTTCATGCGTGATTTTATTGGTCTTCTGTAAGAATTGTGACTGGCTCCTTAGAGTTCCCAAATGATGATGGAAATAAATTGGTTTCGTTGTTGGAGAAATTGAGGAAGAAATGCAGATTTTTATCAGTCTCTAAAATTTTAGAGGATTTGAAGATTTAATTGTGTCCCAATCATGAATCCAATGTGTTAACTTTGATGCTATTCCATTGTTGCTGGATCTGGATATAGCCAACGCAGCAACATTTGATTTGATCAATGAGAAATCAGACGTCTTGTTCTCATATTTACTAAAATATTTTGAACTGATATGATAGATATGGTGAAGGAAGTTGGTTTAATTTTATTGTGAAGATTGAATACTTGAAATTGAAGAGTGCAATATCTATCATGGAGTTCAATTCTTACTTTAGTGTCAGGATCACTCATGGTGTCCCTTTGGGACTGAGAGAGATCTAATAGGGTCTTACACCGTTAACCCAGTTGTATGGTGGCCTACAAAATTTTATATACATACAAATTTATGCAATTATCTTTATTTTTTATGCAATTATCTCAACATAATTGTCATATCTAAGACTCAAACTCGAAACTTAAAGGGATCTAATGGAGTTTTACACCGCTAGACCAACTATACGTTGATACAATTATCTCTAAATAATTAAGGTATTATAAAGGGAAAAAGATAAGAAAGTACTCTTTAAACTTTAAAATCTCAAATCAATCTTATTATCTACAAGCAATGTTGTCAAAATCGAGTTTCTACATAGAAACAGAAAAGGTTGGTAGAGACGTAAATTGTCGAATCGGCATGAAACGTAAAATTTCTACTACTTAAAGTCAAGATATAAAATTTTACACAAACACGGATATATATATATATATATATATATATATATATATATATATATATAGTACGTATGTATGTGTGTGTCTATGTGCGTGCGCGCATGTGAAGAAAACAAATCATTATCCAAAATTTAATGAACAACTTCATATTTATAATATGTAAGTTATATAACTATATAAAACATGAATCTAAAAACACTAAGTGTTTAACAACTCCTACAACCAAATTCCAAAACATTAAAAGAATAAAATTTAACGATTCTTAAATTATATCAGTTGATTCAAATAAAAAACACATCAAATTGCATGTCTTCAATGTGGTCTTCTCTTGCTCTTATAACAAGTTCATTTGCAAAACTTAGAATGTTCAAATCATAAGAGTTTTGAGCTTTATTTTTCTTGCCCAATCTTGAATTGGCCATCACAAAAACAATATCATTCATAGTCTATTAATTTTGGGGAAATGAAAATAGGTTTTTTTTTTAAATAAAAACGGTAAAGGCGTAAGTTCTTACCATTTTTAAGTATAGTTTTTACTCATGATAGTTTTTAGTTTTTACTTACCTCTTAACACGTATTACTCTAATAACAACGTAAAAATGTAAGTTTTTACATAGTTTTTTACAACAATGCCTACAAGAGTATAAGTACGAAATACAAGAGTATAAGTCTTATTGATAACTCATTTTGATAGAAAATCATTGATTTTGGATTTTCAAATTCAAGTGGTATTTTTTTGTCATTTTTCTATTATAAAAATCTGATTTTAATAATTTTATTATTGTGCATCAACATATTTTTAAAAGAAAATATTGTGTGTGTGTGTGTGTTAGATTGAAAATTATATGTATATTATATATTTGGGTAAAAGATTTCTCCAGTCACTGGAGATAAAGTTACCTCCAGTGACCCCAAAACTACGTCGTTTTGGATTAATGAATGGTGTTTCTGTAATTTTGTTTATTTTTTAATCATATAAATTTTACCGAAACACCCTTCATTAATTCACCTAAAATTACTAACACACCCTTCATTAATTCAAAGCGACGTAGTTTTGGGGTCACTGGAGATAACTCTATCTTCAGTGACTGGAGAAATACTTTTCCCTATATATTTTGGTAAAATGGGGCGAAGGTCAAGTTTACTAATCAATGTTACGTGCTCTTCAAGCACATAAAGTGACGAATCATCAAGTTTGGTTGGTCAAAAATAATAAAAACGAATTGGATTAAGTATATAGTAGTTTTAATTAATCGAGACCATTTATGAATAAAATATAATAAGAAGCAAAAAAACATTTTAAATTATTCCATCATTCTTCACTACGGCACTACTTGCACTGGCCAAGCTCAAACCTGTCCCACACATATATGGACATTCTTGCTGACTTTTCCAACCCCCACACTCCTAAAAGGACCATACATTACACATCTTTGGTGCTATTTACATAGGCTTCAATATAATAATTACTCTCTTAAGTATTTATATCAAGGATACGAAGAATTCTTATAGAAAGTCACTTATATTCTTCACCGATGTACTTATAATAATTACTCTCTATCATGAACCTGGCTTCGAGGCATGAACCTTTAATTAAAGACACTCCATGTCAGTGTCATTCTCTCTGGTATTCAACGTATCAGCCATAATAACTCACCTGATGGTCAAAAGCGGCAACAACGACCTCGTATTGACTCTTCTACGTGGGCCCCATATCTCTTGTGCTTGCTTCCCACGCAATTACAAACACACACGAAATAACTCAGCAGCTTCCTCCTTCTTCATCTTTACATATATATAACCCACCTTCATCATAATCACTTCTCACCATTCCAAAAGCAAGTAAAATCTACTCAGAAATCGAAGGATTACAATCAAAAGCTTCGCAATCTTAAAGATGGGTTTGTCTTTGGGGTTTCTGAATTGCTTTTCTGGTTCTTCTTCTTCATCATCATCATCTGCTAGAGTCGCTGATCATAAAGAAGCCGAAGGAAAAGCTAAGAACATGAAATCACAATCTTCAAATAAATCGAAGTCCAAGGCATCATCATCAGCTCCAATTGTGGTTTCTCATTTCCCTCACAACTCCTATATCTCCCGATTGTAGGACCTTTCTCTTGCTCGCTTCTTCATTCGTTCATTTTTTTTTTAATTTAGTTTTTAGATATCTTTGTAACAAAATGTTAGACTGCAACTGTTGGCTCCACTGTCTTGAATAAATTCAACTTTGAACCTGTTACAAATATTAATTATTTGGATGTTACTTACAAGGCTTCCTCTCCAAGCCAACAAAAGGCTTCCTTTACAAATTGTGCTAATTAATCGTGAAAGTCTATCAATAGAGTCACCTTGAGAAAACTCTTAATGGAGAATTACTCTACTCTTTTTCTCTGGAATTTCTCTCTTCTCTCTTCTCTTGTTCTTGTTCTCTATTTCTTATCTCAGATATATCTTTATTTTCAATCCACGTTATCAGCACGAGCTCCGAAATATTTGTTTCCATATGTAAGATCGGAGAAGGAACACCATCTTCAGTTCATGTTAGCATGATACAAGCTTTACTTTTTCTTTTTCGATATGCGATTTTTCTTGTTTCTTTCTGGGATGATTTCGAGCCTTTTGATAGGAAAGGAACGGTCTTCTTTGAAAGGCTGTCGTCACTTTACCGTCGGAACCTATGGCTGAAATCGGAGATTGATTTCTCTTCTCTTCATGTTGCAAGAGCGTTATTTTCGATATAATTTTTGCCCTTATGAAATTGTTGTTCCCTTTTGTTTTTGCCCTTCTTCCTGTTCATGCCGTTTAGAACTTCATGGAAAAGGGACCTTATCATGTTGTTTTCAGATTTCAAACTGAAAAGAATTTGTTTTATTTATGACATATTTAGATGAAATGATCATTAGAAAATTTCTTGTCATTAATTTGCCAGAAATTTTATTAAAAAAAAAAAAAGTGGCCAGAAAAAAGCACCTGAAGTTGCAGGTTCGACGGCTGTGACCGGTTGCTGCGTCCTTCTCCGATTTTCCAGAGCCTTTAGAAACCCTCATCACTTTTTACAGGACATATTTGTAATATGATTGGCAGTTTGTTTAGTTTTGTTGGGTTCGTTATTGTTGTTAGCGCAGCTGTTTTTGGTCATTGGATCCGTTTTGTATTGTCTGATTGTCTTCTTGCCATATTACATGAAGAGAACTTACATTTCTTGAATTGGGACCACATGTCTTACATGAAGAGAACTTAGAAATCAAAACGTCCTTGCCACCCTAAATAAATATCCAACTTATATGGTAAGATTAAACTTTGTGTTATAAACTCTATTGCCTTTTTTTTAACGATTCATCTACTTTCTTTTATCATATGTTTATTTTATGGGGTTTAAACTTCTCATGTTGCATGAGAAGAAGAAGATTTCTACACACACATGAAATGGTGGAACTCACATATATATATAGTGCTAATTATATATATGTGTGGGTCCCACCATTTCATGTGTGTGTGACATGAGAAAACACTTCTCCTACAACATGAGAAGTATTTTTCCCTTATTTTATCTATCTGAAATAATTTAAGCTATTATATAAAATTAAATAGATATTTTTAACGATTGTTTTAAATATTAGGTTTCATATCTAAAATTGGAAATTATTACTGTTTTTATATCTTATTTTAATTTCATTTATGAATTCTTTTAGATTATTGGTATTGTTATTTTAGACTAGCTAGCCTAAAGTCATAAACATCTTATTTTTTATTATGAAATTATTTGACCAGAAGCCTTATCATTTTCATTTCTTATTTTGATATAATATGGCCAGAAGCCATATTTCTTTGATTCACTATTATTAAGGCCATAAAACATATTTCTTTAACTCTTATTTTGATATTACATAATCAGAAGTCATATAATTTTCATCTTCTGTCTTATTATTTGGCTGGAAGTCATATTTAAATTTTATTTATCCTAAAAATAAACAGCTAGAAAGCATATATATAATTTCTCATCATGAAACTAAATGGTCCGAAGCCATAAAATTTTAAATTTTGTTGTAATATTGTACTTTATGAATTATTTATTGTCTTTACGAATTTTTTATTATTATCGTTTGTGTTATTATATTACATTTTTATATTTCATATTTTATGAATTCCCTTTTACTGCATTATGTTAAATATTATGAAATTTAAATTTTTGGCTCTTGTCATTATCAAAGAGAACTACTTATCTTGAATGTCTAATTCATGATTTTTCTACGTCACCATTTGTATGAAGACCTCAAAATTGAATATTTGGCCTTAAAAGACCTTATTCTTCTTTAGAACAAATTAAAGGAATTGTATGACCACCATAAAATAGTTGTTCTTCCAACGCTCGTTAAAAGTGGATGTATCCAATTTGCTCCTGCAGTAGTAATATTGTGGAAGAGATATTAAGAAATATGCTGAATTAATTTCTTACCATGGCCAAACAAAACAATGAGTTTTGGTTGAAAAATCATAAATCTCATCCAACAGGCTTGACTCCATTCCCAGATGTGAATGAAGTAACGAATGAATCTAATTGTGATCGTGAACATGGATGTAGATGTGGCTACAACCTTAGGTGTGGCCGTGGTCAAAATTATGATGGTTCAATTTCCCACCTGAAGTAGAGAAAGATTGATAAGAACTACAAAAGAGAAACTAGTGGACATGCAAATTGTAAGCTCATGGTTCACTAGGATGTTGAACATCATGTAGCTTATGTTCATACTCAAAATGGACTTGCAAAATCATTGGTTAAACTATTGTAACTTATTGCAAGACTTTTGTGTATGAGATCTAATCTCTCAATTTCTGCTTGAGGACATGCCATTTTGCAAGCACTAATGTTAATTTGCATTTAGGCCAACAAGCTATCTAAAGGTTTCCCCTTATAAACAGTTTTTGGTCAGAAACCTAATATTTCTCATCTTAGAATCTTTGGATGCACAGTAGATGTGCCTATAGCACCACCCACAATGCACCAACATGGGTTTTCAAAAGAGGATGAGAATATATGTTGGATATGAATCTCCTTTGATAATAAAATATCTAGAACTATCTATAGGAGATTTATTTATAGCTTGATTTTCCGATTGTGATTTTGATGAATCACTTTTCCCAACATTAAGGCGAGAAAACAAATAGTTGGATGAAGAGATTAGCTGAAATTATCATTGGCTCATTTTGATCCTATACAAAACAATGTGAATTGGAAGTTCAAAAGATAATTTATTTGCAGAATTTAACTAATCAAATGCCAGAAGCATTTACTGACCTAATGAAAGTGACAAAATCACATGTCCTAGCTACTAATGCTCCTATCAGAATTAACGTCCCTAAAGGACAACCAATTGTACATGAACTTAAAGCACGCTTAAAGCATGGTCGGCCCATCGGTTCCAAAGATACAAAATCCTTGCAAGAGAAAAGGAGCTAAAAATATAGATAGTCAAATCGAAGATAATCAAGAAATATTCGTAGCTCTAAAAAAATCATCTCCTGAAGAGTTATTATCTCCAAAAAAGAATGTAGTAGTCCTAGAAGAGACCCAAGTACTTGACATGTGTGAAGATAATGAGATCTCAATAAACTATGTTATGAATGGAATCCGACCAAAATGAAGTCAACATTGACATCTTTGCTTATAATATAGCATTTGATATCATGAATTATGATGAGGATCGTGAGCCAAAATTCATAAGCAAATCCTCAAAGGACTCAAGGTGCTAGAAGCACATGTCCCTGAAGGACTTTAGGTGTGAGAAGCACGTGTCATCGAAGGACTTAAGGTGCCAGAAGCACAAGTCCTTGAAGGACTCAATATGCTAGAAACATCAAATACAAGTTTTATAGAACAATACTCAATTAAGTTAAATAAGTCCCTATATGGCCTGAAGCAATCAAGGCGCATGTGGTATAATTATCTCAGTGAATATTTGTTGAAAGAATGATACAAAAATGATCCATTTTGAAGGAGGGAGGAAAACATTTAATGACTCACCAGGTGAGTTATATTAAGGACCAATTTTTTTTCTAAAATGTTCCTTATAAAAGAGATCGGAGTATGTATGTATGTACACACCTACAGCGATATTAGGCTAGGTGGCGAAGACCTTGTCGAAGGTAAAGAGGCATTCTTTGGCAAGTTCTCTGCTGGAGACGATCAAAGTGTTGTGAAAGAAGGTACAAAAATGACCCAATACGCCCATGCATCTTTATGAAAAGATCTAGAAGTGAATTTGCTATAATCGTTGTTTATGTTGATGATATCAACATCATTGGAACTCCTAAAAAGCTTTAAAAAAACAGTTAATTGTTTGAAAAAAGAATTTGAAATTAATAACTTAGGAAGAACAAAATTATGTAAATGAGATCTTTGTATATCTTTGTAATGTCTTTGTAGGCAGATAAATACCCATTTCAACCTCGAGTAATTAGTGAAGAAGGTGAAAAAGAACTACTTGGTCCAAAACTATCATACCTTAGTGCTTTTGGAGCACTAATGTATCTAGCTAATTACACATGTCCTGATATATTAGTTGTTGTTAATTTATTAGCAAGATATAGTTCTTCACCAACACGAAGGTATTGGAATTGAGTAAAACACATTCTTCGTTACCTCAGAGAAACTATGGACATGGGGTTATAGTACTCAAATGTATCCAAGCATGAACTGGTTGGTTATGCAGATGCTGGATTTTTGTCTGATCCACACGATGACAAATCACAAACAAGCTATATGTTTACATGTGGAGGTGCAGCTATTTCATGGTGATCTATAAAACAACTTTATCAGTCACATCATCTAATCATGCAAAAATTCTAGCAATACATGAAACAAGTCAAGAATGTCTATAGTTTGGTAAGTAATACATCACATACGAACAACTTGTAATATATCTTCAGGTAAAATGGTCTCAATAGTTCTATATGAGGATAATGTTGCATGTATTGCCCAACTTAAAAGAAGGTTATATCAAGGGCAATAAAACGAAGCATATTTCACCAAAATTTTCTCTACTCTTGATCTTCAAAAGGATGGTGAAATAGATATCTAGCAAATCAATTCAAGTGAAAATATAGCAAATTTATTCACCAAGTCACTTCCAGGTACAATCTTTGAAAAGCTTGTTCATGGCATCAGTCTTCGGAGACTCAAAGATCTCAACTGATGTTGTCAAGAGAGAGAGTCAATACACGTTATACTCTTTTTCCTTTATCTAGGTTTTACCCCACTAGGTTTTCCTAGAAAATTTTTTAATGAGGCAACACTGAAAAGTGTAACAATGAATGATGTATTTTTTTCCCTCTCTCTTCGTGAGTGCTCTTTCTCTTCGGTGTGAGGGTCTGTAGGGTTCCTGGTAACCCCTTCTCAGTCCGGTGTTATTTGAACGGCGGCTGGGCTGTCTTCTTCTTTCTTTTTTCTTTGCTCTGAGTGTCTTCTTCTTTAGCGTGTATTGAGGGGACGTGTGTTTGTGTTGTTGAGAACTTGAAGATTTGGCAATGGAGGCGGGGAAGGGTAGCCGGGATGGTAATAAAAGGCAAGTCATTCTCTCTATTAACCGAGAGGAAGTGAAAAAGGGGAAAACCCTTGTTGGCAAAATCATAACCAGCAAAAAGTTAAATGTTCTGACAGTAGTTGAGATGATTAAGAAGGGTTGGCAAATTGATACTGGTCTGGAAATCCTTGATCTTGACCGCAACCAGTTAACTTTTCTATTTCGATTTAAGGAAAGTAAGGAGTATGGACGTATTCTTAAGGGAAGACCGTGGGCGATTCAGTGGCACTTGTTAAATCTTCAGGCCTGGGAAGACTGTATGGTATTGCAAGATGTGAAATTTGATGTTTCGCCTTTTTGGGTCCAATTTCATGGACTTCCATTGGAAACGTTCTCAACAGATAATGCGAAGATCCTTGGAGACACGGTGGGTGAAACAGTTATGTATGAGAAACCTTTTGTAAATGGTGATTTGGGACGTGGGTTTCTGCGGGTTAGAGCGTTGGTGTCTATTTTTAAACCTTTAGTTGATGGTTTCTGGGTGCCCAGAGAGGAGAAAGATCCGGCATGGGTCTCTGTAAAATACGAGCGACTTCAGAACTTGTGCTATCGATGTGGTTGCCTTGGACATGATATTCGAGGATGCTCCTTAACGGAAGGAGAGGAGGGGCAAAGGTATGGTAATTGGCTAAGTACTACAGCTGTTAAAACGTTGGAGGAGGCCTTGGAGACCTGTAGAGAAGACTGGAGTGAAGCTCAGTTTTTTGACCGGAATGCCCACTCTAACAGCTCTCGTCGGAACTGGTCATCGAAGGAGGAGACTATGGCGGGAAGCAAGGGGGTCCGAGGCTTGAGATTTTTCAGAAGATTGGACTGCCTGACAAGGAAATTGAATTCTGTCAGGAGAAAGGGACGCGACAAGACTGGTTGGTGAAAGGAGCAGGTTCCAAGGAGCCAGTTGACTTAGAGGGAGGGAGTAACTTAGTTTTGAATTCGGAGGATGGAGTAATTTTGAAAAAGTATGTCTCACAGGTCCATCTTGATAAGTGTCTTCATATTGGGGGGCTGCAGCAGGAGAAGGAGTTTTTGGGCCCGATTGAGGAAGTGGATTTGGAAGGGGATGTTGGGCTTGGTAATGGGATGGAAGGCCCAACTGAAAGTTGTAAAGGGGGTAGTTACACGGTGGAATTTCCGGATGAGAAGGGGTCCAAAAATGATGCCATTATTCCCATGGGTGGGCTTTCGCCGGTCTCGGCTATGTCGCTGTCTTTGAGGAGCTTTCATCTTAAAAGGCCTTTTGACTCTGACCTGGAGCTTATTGAGCCTAAATGACAACGTAAGTTACTATTTGAAGCCCTTATAATTCTCTCCAAGTCTGAACCCGAGGAACCTCTGATTGCACGAAGTCGCCAGAAAAGTCATAGATTCGTGAAATCCTTTCTGCGCAATAAGAAGGTGGAGGAGAATCTTGAGCCATTGAAGGTACTGGGTTCGACCGAGATTGATTTTCCTCCCAGCTGGATTAATGGAGATGTTGAAATATCTGAGGCTCAATTACCTGGATCTGATCAAAACGCCGGTGGTTGGATGGGACCAACCACCGGTGCGCCATGAATATCATAGCCTGGAACTGTCAAGGTTTAGGGGTTGCCTCGACAGCCAGGAATCTAAAGGAAGAGTGCTTCCGGAAAAAACCCCAGATAGTGTTCTTATCAGAAACAAAGCAGAAAGCAAGATATGTTAGAAAGATTAGAAAGAGGTGTGGCTTTGCTGAGGACTGGATTGTGGAGCCAATGGGTAAAAGCGGGGGACTAGCGCTCTGGTGGCTGGAGTCTATTAAGGTCAGTATATTATTCTCCTCTCCTAATATTTTACATACCCGAATTGATGCTAGTGATCTGGCCTCCCCTTCTTTTATTTCATTTGTGTATGGTCCTCCTGTTGAGGAAGATCGACTTCTTTGTTGGAAAGAATTGACACGTATTAGCAGAGGTATTGCTGAACCATGGCTATGTTTGGGTGACTTTAACGATATCTTATCACAATCTGAGAAGATGGGAGGGAATCCAAGGGCGTGGAGGAAAATACTGAATTTTAAATGTTGTGTGGCGGATTGTGAACTGGATGATCTTGGCTTTTCTGGGTACAGATTTACTTGGTGCAACAACAGACTGAGTCCAGACACCATTTGGGAACGGATTGATAGAGCCTTTGGGAATTGCCAATTGAGGGAATTATTTCCGAATCTGCTTGTAATGAATGTTGACCCTATCGGGTTAGATCACCATCTCCTCTTCCTACAGTGCCAGCCGAAGAATCAAAGCAGGAAAAAATCCTTTAAGTTTGAAGAAAATTGGGTGCATTATCCTAATTTCCTTCAAGTTGTGGGCAGTGGTTGGGAAAAGACAGGGGCTGACAGTGCTAAAACAATTGAGACTTTTGTAGGTAATCTGCAAAATTGTAAGGAGGTGCTTGAAAGGTGGAGTAGGAAAGAGTTTCCAAACAGTGCTTTTCTTTTGAATAAACTTAGAGTTCATCTGGCTAGTATGGAGCATGGAGATAGATCGGAAGCTATACAAAGGGACATGAATGATGTGAAAATGGCTATTGAGAGACTTCTTATGCTAGAAGAGAGATTCTGGTGGCAAAGATCGTGTATTAACTGGTTGACAGCGGGTGATAGGAATTCACGTTTCTTTCACCTATCTACAGTCAAATGTAGGCACCGCAATACCATCAGTAGCATAAAGAATGACGAGGGTATGTGGTTGTCAGAGAAGTCAGAGGTGACGGATAATATTGCTAGTTATTTCCATCTGCTTTTTGCGGCCCCGGAGGCTAATAGTATGGAACCAGTTCTGGCCTTTATTGATAGGAAAATTTCCCCTAACATGAACCAGACTCTTACACTACCAGTTACTCAGGAGGAAATCAGGAAGGCAGCTTTCAGTCTCGGTAGTTCGAAGGCACCAGGCCCTGATGGTTTCTCTGGTATGTTCTACCATAATACCTGGTCAGAAATTAGTGATTCAATTAACAAGATGGTGATGGAATTCTTTGCTGGGAACTCTATGCTTGACTCAATTAATGATACCAACCTGGTACTTATCCCTAAGGTGAATCAGCCTGAACATGTATCCCAATTTAGGCCTCTTGGTCTATTTAATTTTTCCTATAAAATAATATCGAAGATCATGGCTAATAGGATGAGACCTATTCTAGACTCTTGTATCTCTCCAACTCAAGGTGCTTTTGTACCAGGAAGATGCATTCAGGATAATATAATAATTGCTCATGAGGTCTATCACTATTTGAGGAGGAAGAAAACTAGCAGGAAATATGAATTTGCTCTTAAAATAGATATGAGCAAGGCGTATGACCGGGTGGATTGGGACTTTTTGGAGCGTGTGTTGCTACGATTCGGTTTTGATCCGTCTTGGGTGTCATTGATTATGAAGTGTGTACGGTCAGTTAGACTAAATGTTTGTCTCTCCGGAGAAACTGTCAACTCTTTCTCTCTTAGAAGAGGACTTCGGCAAGGGGACCCTTTATCGCCCTATCTATTTATCCTTGTGTCAGAGGTATTATCTACTATGATATCTAAGAGTCAAGAAAATGGGATGTTGCAAGGGATTAAATTGAGTTTCAGCTGTCCAGTCCTTACCCACAACTTCTTTGCTGACGATGCCATTATCTACATGAATGCGGCCAGGGGGAATTGTGTTTATTTGGCCAAAATTCTACAGCAATACTGTGAGGCGTCAGGGCAGGTCATTAATTTGGAAAAATCAAGTCTGTTCTTCTCGACTAATACGCCGGAAGATGTATGTAGATCTGTGGGAAATCTGTTGCATATTTGTACCACTGAGGACCCGGGGCGGTATTTGGGTATTCCGAGTGTATGGGGGAAAACGAAGCACCAAGTGCTTGCTTATATTCGGGAGAGGGTCACTAACAAGTTACAAAGCTGGGGTCAGAGCTTCCTATCTTCAACTGGTAGGGAAGTCTTAATTAAAGCTGTTATACAAGCCATACCTCTGTACCCTATGAATTGCTTTAAATTCCCTCTTAAAACGTGTAAAGAAATTCAGAGTTTGGTTGCCACATTTTGGTGGAATGGAAATGCATTTGGAAGTAGAACACACTGGAAAGCTTGGGACTTTCTTATAATGGATAAAATGCAAGGAGGGATGGGTTTTCGTGAATTGGCAACTATGAATGATGCTCTGCTTGCCAAGACTGCATGGCGGCTTATGAACCGTCCTAATGACTTATGGGTGAAGGTTCTTAAGAGTGTTTATTTCCCTCAATCTGAGTTTATAGATGCCAAGAAGGGTCATAAAGCTTCTTGGGGATGGTCAAGTTTGGTGGCTGGGCGTGACTTTTTGAAATCGGATCTTCGGTGGGAGGTAGGGTCTGGACGAGCAATTCAAATATGGGATGATACTTGGATTCCAGGTATGTCTCATCTTGGTCAGCCGCTGAATGCTAATAGGTTGGGGATTTCTGATTGGAGAGTAAGTGACCTCATTGTTGATGGCTCTTGGGAGCTTGCTCCTGTTAGGCCCTATGTATCCTCGGAAACATTGGAGACAATTTTGGGTATCTCAATTCCTCACAATGGGTTAGATTATCGTCTGATATGGACTACTGCAACTAATGGTGAGTATAGTGTCAAAATGGGTTACCATCAGAGTAAAACAAACTCAGCAAGTCACATCCAAAGAGCAAGTACCTCAATTGTTGTTTCCTCTTCGGCCTGGAAATCAATCTGGAATATTAAAACTATCCCCCGCGTGCAACAATTTTTGTGGCGCCTTATTAACAATGCGGTGGCTACTAATGGAGCATTGTACCATAGGAAGAGATCTCGGGTAGCCTTGTGTCCAATATGCAATGATGCTGAGGAAAAAAATTGAACACCTCCTGTTTAAATGTAGCTGGACTCGTTGTGTGTGGTTTGGGTGTAATTTAGGGGCTAGAATTGATTGTTTATCTGTAACAAACTTTACTGCTTGGTGGTTGCAGATTATTGCATTGAAGTCTCTAGCTGAAAAAGACCTTTCACTGATATGTTGGATTTGCTGGTTGATATGGAAGAGTAGGAATGAGAAGACCTTCAATAATATTGCGCCAAACCCATGTGCTGTGATTGATTGGGCTACTAGGAGTAATTCAGAATTTTGGGATAATTGGACAGCAAAGCAAGTGAATCTGGGTGCGTCGAATGCTGGTGTGGACAGAGGCGATTGCTGGAAGCCGCCAAAGCCTGGAAAATTAAAGTTTAATACAGATGGAGTTTTTGTTTTGGGTAAGGATACTGCTGCAATAGGTATAGTGTGTCGTGATCATTTTGGAAATTTTAAATGGGGCTTTGTAGATAAGCTTAAATCTATCTCTGCTTTCATGACTGAAGCCCTTGTGCTTAAAAGAGCTTTGATGCTAGTTGTGGATTTGGGGCATGATAATGTTGAATTTGAAACAGATTGTCTTATTTTGGTATCTTGCATTGAAGCTAAGTCTCCTGTGCTTTGTGAATGGAGATGTAGAAGTATCCTTCATGATATTATTTGTTTGTTTGCGGACAATGTTGGGTTTTCTTTGTCTTTTATCCCCCGACGGGGTAATAGAGTTGCTGATCTTTTGGCAACAAATGCTTATAAGGAGGTGAGCCCGATTGGGTGGGTTGCTCAACCATCACCTTCCTTTCGATCTCTTCTAACCTTGGATGCTTTGGAGGCAAATTCTATCGTGTCAGATCACTCTTCTTCCAGTGGCACTGCTGGATTCTGTTAAGACTTCATTGCTGGGTTTATGTTTTTTGTTTTTTGTTTCTTAGTGTTGCTTTGCTTGCATTGTATTTGCTGTAGTATTTATTTCGTTGTAATAGCTACTGTGGTGACTGTTGGTAGTAATACAAGTATCTTTCCGAGCAAAAAAAATGTATTTTTTTTAGTTAGGTTTTTGTCCCACAAGGTTTTTCCTAGTCAAATTTTTTAATGAGGCACAATATTTATTCATAATGGACATCCAAGGGGGTGTTATAAATATTAATTATGTGGATATCCATTGACTCACAAGGCTTCCTCTCCAAGCCAACCATAAGCTTCTTCTTCAAGCCAACAAGAGGCTTCTTCTTCAAGCCAACAAAAGGCTGCCTCTACAAGTTTTACTTGATAGTGGCTTCTCCTACAAGCCTCCTGAAAGTCTACAAATAGAGGCCTTATGTAAACATTGGAAATACACTTGAATGAGAATTACTCTCCTCTTTTTCTCTTGAATTTCTCTCTTGTCTCTTCTCTTGCTCTTGTTCTCTCTCTCTTATCTCATATATATTTTTATTTTCAAAACAAAACCTACGTTTTTGTCCTCATATTGGAATACTGATGCGTTAAATAAACAATTTTATTTAATTTATATGTAATAAAATGTTGGACTATTATTTTGGGAAACATAAGAAGAGGCAAAAACACTTTGTGTTCTAAACCTCCAAAAGGATTATACCCTTAACCAAAGTGTTGGACCATTATTAAAAATAAAAATCACACATCACAAAATTTGATTGGAAAATAAGACGAATGAACATAAGCAAGGAGGCAAATACTTGCGTTTCGACCTCTACTAAAACCCAATAAGATAAAGGAGAGTGACCATCGACCAAGATGTTCAGAATAATTTTAAGAATTTGTGGTCCTTTCAAAGTTGGTCACTCGGCATAATTCCATGTATTTTCAACATATCAAATTGTTTATGAACTCGCCCGGTAATTAATTGCCAAAGATCCATGTCCACTTTGTCCACGAGAACTTGGAAACCACTGAAAATTAACAATTAACGGTCAAAAGAAGTAATTATTATATCAGCCATTTTAACTCCAAAGTCTTTAAATCATCCTTTCGTCCTCTGGATAGATAGGGGGAAAATGAAATTCTTTTTTTATAAGAAAATGAACTAATTCCTGTGTGGAAGAACTGTTGATGTCGTACACCCATTGTATCGACATATCATCACTTCATCGTTGTGGCCTCTAAACCTTGTGCCCCCAAGCTAGTGCAGAATCAAACGAATCAGAAACCAGGAGATATCAAATGCGTACATGTTATTAGTAACATAATTGCACCTTACTCTATAATCGACATCTAATAAACCTTTCACAACATTTACAAATTACAAGGCATGTCGCATCCATCAGTTCAGTTGCTGATGTTTCGTTTATGACATACCAAAAAAGCATTATTTTACCATTTCTGTCCAACACGGTAAAAAAGTGTGCTTATATCATATGACTAACGCCACCCAACAATTAAAACCAGACAGAAACAGTAGTAATATTTGAGACACAACTAGGAATTACAATTCCCCAAATGATGTACTAGGAGATAAAATATGTACTTCTGCAAGTAAAGCAACAAGGACCATCACCTTCCTTCCAAAAGCTAAATCTATTTGCAATCTTAAATATTATGACTTGCATTGACCACCGCAATTGCAAAACTAAGAAGAACCAGACAAAAAGACTGTACCAAATGAAAACTGCAAAGCAATGCAGCCAGTCCCAATGGTCAAGTGGTAAATGCTAAAACCTCTGGTAACTCCAAAACATTCAGTACCAGAAGCTTACACTCACTCTTCAACAATATTAACCAATTCATATTCAACTAAAGAAAGGTTGTTGTCCTCTTTAACTTCAAAATTAGCAGGCTCTATAGGTTCAATCCGCCCCCATTTATCCACTGCTAGCCTCATAGATCCCTTGAACATGTCAATCTTTGCATTACGCAGAATTAAAGTTGCACCCGGCTCCATGAGATCCACTGTACAAGAGAATATAAATCATGTCAACACACGATCACTAATGTGATATCCTCTTAAAGGCAACATGACAAAAAATCAAGGCTATAACTTAACAACATTTTGTACCTGATAAGGATACATTATTAACATAATAAACAGACAAGTATCTCCATAAACGAGGCTAACCATGCATACACACTGCCTCAGACATATACTACATAACTTAAATCACAATACAAATCTAGAGTAGGTAAATAAGGACAACCAGAACAGCCTAAGGCAAGAAACTTTTCATTGCCAACTTTACCGCACAAGCACCAAGTGTAACTAACTGGAAAGAGAAGTCAAATAATATTTTCTTGACAGAACTTGGGGTATACTTCCTTCAGCACTTGCTTTAAGATTCTCTAACACGTTTTTCTCACTGAAAAAACTGATGACAAGTTGTCAACAATCCAAACACTGTGCCTAGGTTTGGTCATCACCAGAAACCCTTTAGAAACTCACTGCTGTATTTGCAGCATCTTTCTCAACACAGAACACTTACTTCAATAGTGATTATAGTCCAAGTCACCTCACCATACATGTTAACGATGATAGAAACCCTCAGAAATATGCACCAAAGGATTACTGAATAATCAATCACATGAATCAATAACTGAACCACGTGAATCAGTACAAGTCAGTCCTGTGAGGATAAATCTCATAACACAGTAATTCAAATGGCAGAAATACTATTCTTTAGCTGGGTTGAGCAGTCCAGTCCAACACAAACCAATTGTTAAAAACCCATTTCAACCTTGTTATTATAATTCTTTTCAAATTTAAACATTCAAAAAGCAGACAGAGGAGCAAAGAAATCTACAATTTTGAATCATATAGTGAAAAATGGGTCTCCTTGCCTCAGAACTGTCAGTTGTAACTATATGTTTGCCTTTCCCAAACTCAATGCACAGATCCCTTAGAAGAAGTATATTTATTAAGTTGAACATGTAGAAATGAATATTGCTAAGCTAAGAAATGAAATTACAAGTATAAGCAAATTACATAAGATTTACACACACACACAGACAAAATAGAAAATATAAAGCACCTCTTGAAAACTTATTTTGCCTATCGTATTTTTAGCCTTTAAGTAATATTATAGCGATTAGTAATTAGCAAATGTTTCAGTAACATAATCCATGAGCTACAAATAAAATCAACATAACAATTTATTACAATCCAAAAACTATAGCGAAATGAGCTTAATTGTTAGGCTAATGAAAATACCAGTACAGCCCTATTGCTTACACAAGACAAAGATATACTCAATAATTCAGATTCCTCTCAAACCAATTAGGAATGGAAATGAAATACAAAATTAACATGCCGTGAATGATTTATGGATAGACCTCACCAAATACACAGCCAACTTGAACACAGCCCTATCGCTTTGTATATAGTAAGTCACTCATCCATTCCCCCAAAACAAGAAGTTATCCTACACTTTAATCCATTTACAAATTCTTTTTCCAAAATACCCTCTATCATTAATCTTTTTAACCAAAAAGGTATAAGAAAACTACTTAACACGGGAGGTACTAAGTGGTAGGATGTTTAATTATTTACATTTGCACATACACTTCTCATTCTCACCCCCCATGGGTCTAAACCCCATTCAAAATGAGGACAGGGCCCAACCACACAATAACCACTCCAACTCCGACGACAACTTAAGACTTTTTGTTGGGACCAAAACCAAATGGGAAAATCACCTCAATTCATCTAAATACCTACTATTTAAAAAACTAAAAAATTAAATTGGACAAGAGGTTATGGTAAGTTTAGTTGGGGGAGGTTTGAGTGTCTCTGCATCTGTCCTTTCAATCCAAACTTGCATTGAAATACACACAAGCGGAAGAAAAAAACAGACTTTAAAATAGTACAAGCAAAAATCATCCAAAGTTTGAAAAACTAATTGGCAAACCGAAATAATGTCAACAAAGCAATCACAAAAGATGTAGAATATATCAAATAAGACGTAGAATAATGTAATCAAACAGATTCACGAATTAAAAATTTTCTCCCAGCAAACACGCCCATGGAACGCAAAGAAAATTGCAATCGTTAATGAATAAAACTATTCTTATCGTACCCTGTTCGTTACGGGCCGTAAAAATAATGGTTCCGGTTTCATCACCCACGAGGCACTCGGCGATACGGGCTGGACGGGAAGGCCGAGCCAGAAGCATTGACGACCGACCACCGCGATTGTTTACCGGCTTCACCTCCTTAGCGCTGACCACCTTCACGGTTAGGGTGTGGCCACTGGTACCCGGCTTTATCTGGTCCACCTTGATAAACACAGGCTTTCTCTTCGCCGCTGCAGTCCCCGTCGTGGCCGGTGTTTCCATGATTGGGAGCTTAAATTCTCTGATTCGAGAACAACGTTTTAGAGGTTTCTACTTTGCAGGATGAGAAGGAATATCAATGTGGGGAAATGAGGATCAATCGATCATAGCAAGTGTTAAACCCTAACCCTAGTTTCCAATTTGGGAATTTCATTTTGGGCCGGATTGCTGATTAATAATTTTACCGTACTCCGCGGTTTTTGCGGAAATAGTGGGCTTTGCTAGGTAGGCCCATTACTTAACAACTCCAATGAGAAATTATCGAACTAAGACTAAAAAAGACAACAATATCGGAAGAAGGAAAAAAAAGGCAAAGTTCAGCCAACAACAAGTTGAAAAAAAAAAATACTATTTCAATCCTAAATATTAAATATAAGACCCAGTTAATTTTTTTAAGACATTAATAAAACTAATTAAATTAATTTAAAGTATTTACATTTATCATTTTTCTTTAAAATAATTTGTTGAACTTATAAATTGATATATAATTTAATTATACATATTATATTATATGATTAAATAGCTTATTCAAATCCTATATATATGACTAGAAATAGTACTTTTATACCAAAAAGGGAAAATTGAATTTATGATTTTTAACCATCATTATTCATTGTCATTTGTTAATACCTTTCAGATTTTAAATGTAGAAGCTAAATAATTAATTTAGTTAGCCGTTTGAAAAAAAAAATGTGTTGATTCCCTAAAGTAATTATTTTAATTATTTTCTAGGAAAACCGCAACATGCATGGTTCCGTGTTCAATTGGCTCAGTTTATGTGAATAAGCATTTTTATGGTTTTAAATGAAACATGATCTCAAACAAACACTTAATTTTATTTTTGCCGCCTAAGAGTCCCAGCACAATTGAACACCGAACAATGCATGATGCTGTTTAGGGAATTGGGGTGGGAACAGATTTTGAAACTTGATAATGATCAGAATTATTATTTTTTGTTTATCTGGAGAATAATGATATTATTTAAATAAATTAATGAATGAATGAAGGATATCATTCACGTGGCAATATCAATAATAAGGGAAAATTCATTGGGAGAATTCCAAATAAATACCATTTAAATTTGTAAAACCTCCAGAAGTCTTTTGAATTTGTAAAAAGACTGAGAGGTACAAAGGATCTATGAGGGATATGAAAATTCGTGTGAAATTACCCTTTTGCCCTTAGTTTTAAATAAATAAATAAATAACCCTCCAACCCCCCTACCACGCCGGCGGTGGGGGGTTGGAGGGTTTTTTTTATTTTATTTTATTTTTATTTATTTAAAACTAAGGGCAAAAGGGTAATTTCACACGATTTTTCATATCTCTCATAGGTCCTTGGTACCTCTCAATCTTTTTACAAATTCAACAGACTTCTGGGGGTTTTACAAATACAAATGATATTTATTTGGAATTCTCCCAAATTTATTTTAGGGCCCTTTTAACAAGGAAAATTGCAAAAAATGCCCTAAAATTCTGACAATCCCATAAAAGGCCTCAGGGCCTTTTCTGAGATTTTCATAATGTTGGGTGAGTTGTTAACGGGGCTGATATAATTGTTAACGGGTAGGTCTTTAACAACTAAATCAGCCCCGTTAACAAAACTTTTGCTAACAACTAAATCAGTACATTTAACAACTATATTAGTACCCCGTTAACAACTCACCCAAGATTCTGAAAATCTCAGAAAAGACCCTGGAGCTTTTTCTGGGATTGTCAGAATCTTAGGGCTTTTTTTGCAATTTCTCCTGTTAAAGGGCTCTAAAATTGATTTCCCCCAATAATAATGGACTTTAGTAGTTGCACGTAATAGCAAGTGGAGAAGGGCAAACGTGCTCATCATCACTAAACTTGACATCTTTCTCTAATCTCTTTCACATTTATCTTTTGCAAATGCACTTTCACTCAAATATTGCCTTATCTCATCTTCTATCTTTTGTTTTAATCCTTTTTGCCTGACCTAATCCCATGATCGGCTCATTATCAAATGCTCAATTCAACTCATATTCTAATTCTAATCACCTTGATAACTATTTCCAAGTATTTTGATTATTTCAAAAAATGAACAATTGTTCTACGAATTGAAATAAGGGCATATTTGGATTAAAAATGTACTTCTTGTATATTTATTACTTTTTAATTTATTTTAATTGATTTCTTGAACAATGCATTCAATTATTTAGTTCTTATAAAAAGGACATAAGGAAATACCACACATCTCAAACTTCGTACCAATGCAATATATGTACTCCTTTGATTCTTAATATAAGATATTTGAGGAGTTGTTCTTAATCTTAAATATAAAACAAAATTTTTATATTTGTCATTATTTTTCTAATTTTTCTCTATGGATGCTTCCTCAATAAAAATCAAGGAGGAGGGAGAATTAAGAAATATAATTAGGGCATTTTAGAAAATATATATCATATTAATTAACTCAACTAATTTCTTTAATCTAATCAAATTAGGTATATATTTCTTATATTAAAGACTAGAGGTAGTACTTCTCAAATCCTAAATGTAGGATCTAGTTTGAGAGTTGATTTTTGTACTTAATTTCCATTTTTATCTCTCATGTTTATAGTTTTTTAAATTAATAAAACAAACTTTTAAACTAATATATAATCTAATATTACAAAAAAAGAAAATATATATTTTAGAGAAATCATGTCACATATGTTATAATTAATAATTTATTTAATTTTATTAATATTTTTAAATTAGATAAATAGGTTTTATATTTAAGCTCAAATGAGTAATTTGTCTGAGATCAAGGGTGTGTTTAAATTAAATTTTGAAAAATATCTTTTAGAGAAAAAATGAAAAAAATGATTTCCGATAATATATTTTGGAGAATAGCTTATAAAAAGGTAAAAGAAAAATAGCTTCGGGAAAACTAGGATTCTTCACCCCCAAACCATGGTTTTTTAACAAAAAAATAAAAAATCTGCGGAAAGAAAAAAAAAAGTTGTTAACTAAACTGATTTTGAGAGAAATAATTAGGAGGAAAGAAGATGTATTATTGACAATGTAGCAATAATGCTCTTACAATGTGTATATTGATAGAAAGTGTTTAACTGACTTATAAAACCCATGGTTTTGGAGGGAGTAAAACGCTTTATTCCCCAAACACACATTTATTTTATTGGAAAATCTTCTTCAAGGTCCAAATTAGCAAAAAAATATCAAAAAAACCCAAGAAAAAATAACATATCAAAAAAGGCTCCAGGGTCTTTTCTGTTATTATTTCATAAACATTAACAACTATATCAGTAGAACATTAACAACTAAATCACAATGATATTGATAGAAAGTAATAGTGAGGGAACGTTAACAATAATATCTTAACAACTAACAAAAGTCACTTATAAAACCCATGAGGGAGTAAAACGCTTTATTCCCCAAACACACATTTAATTGGAAAATCTTCTTCAAAATTAGCAAAAATAAATTATTATTTCATAAACATTAACAACTAAATTAGTACTCATTAACAACTATATCAGCAACACGTTAACAACTAACGTTTTATGAAAAAATATTAAAAAAGCCTTGGGCTTTTTTTAACATTTGACTTTTTTTTGGTCTTTTTTGATACTTTTTTAGTTATTTGGGCCTAAGGTGGATTTTCCCTTATTTTATTCCCCTATGATTGCTCCGTAGACCTTTTATTTTATTTTTTTTTATATTTGCTCTGTAGACCTGATTCACTGGTAAAAAATGTCAGATCTGGATAATGGGCCGTAAGTATATTGCTCATCATTTTCAACAGTCCATAAATAAGCTAAAAAAGAGTTGGCATAGATGGTAAGGGATTTGGTTAAGTCTCAAAAGGATGTGTGTTCGATCCCCGCTGCCGTCGCTGGGACTCCTTTGGTAGGCGACCTCGTAAGTCCCCATTAAGTGCTCAAAGAGCCCGGAGCCGTACCTTAACCTTAGTGGGGAGTGATGTTGAACCCCTTCAAAACCTTTTGGCTTTTGCTATCAAAAAAAAAAAAAAAAGTCCATAAATAATTCCATTTAAGAGATAAATTTTGAGGGCCGTGTGGACCCTACAACAAACCCATCACACGCTTCACAGTACTCAGATAGATGCTTACCCTCCAGAGAAGGGCAGGCATATAATAAGCCTATAAGCTTCTGCTTCTGGGACCACCTACTGAATATTTTGATCAAAGAATCATACATACATATATACACATTCGCCCAAGTTACAATACCAGCTCACTGTCTGATTTCATCATGCTTAAACTTTTTGAATTACTGGCAACCGGTATTTGACCTAATGGAAAAGGTTAGTCTCCTCACAAAGCGACGAATTAAGATTTAAATATATATTATGAGAGATGTTAATGTTTAGTGTTTAGTGTGTGACAATACCTCAGACACGATTGTTTCTAATAAAAAGATAGAATAAATACTATTTATGGTTCCTGACAAAAAACACGAACCCCATTTTGGTCCCTGACAAAAAAAATATCATTTTTAGTCCATAAAAAGGACGAATAAGGGTCGATTAGTGGACATTTTGATCCCTCACAAATTTCCAAAATGTCTTTTTTAGTCCCATAAAAAGAACGAATAAGAGTCAGTTTTTTATCAGTGACCAAAATAGGATTTGTGTTTACCAGAGAGAGTATTTACTCAAAAAGATACATGCACCTAACCCAAAAAAAACTTTCAGAATTACTATGAAACCCCAATGAAGTGACATGAACCTGTTGACATTTATTATACCTAAACTTGTGTTGTCTGTTACCCAATTGTTACGAGACATTTTAATGTTTACATTCCTTCTTTAGAACTTTCACAGTAATTCTCTCGTTATTTTTTTTCACTGTCATTTGTGTGTTGCTGTTGTTATAGACCAGACCAGCAGGGATGAGCTGTGTATGTATAAAGCATATCAACCAGAACCCTTTATAAATGGGACCTTCAACTCTAACCTGTTTATGGGTTGAGCTGGAACACAAACATTTGACAAGACATGCCAAAAAACATGGCATGTCCGAGTCCCTCCAGGTTTTTTTGTCACCTTCTCCAAAAGGCCTCTACCATGAAATCCTTCTTTCAAATATAAATTAACATTACAATTATATATAGTTCTTTTTGGAAAAAAGTTGATAATTCAATTATCACATGACAGATTCTTTACCACTCATTCCATGCCTTCTATCTCAAACCATGAAAGATCCAAACTTTTGACCTTACCACTTTAGTTTTCCTAAACCCATGTTTTAACCAAAAGAGAAAATTAATCTTTTTTTGTTCTTATAGTTTTGAGTCAATTATAACTTCGTTCCTAAACTTCAACTCTGTATAACTCAATTTCTATAGTTTAGTCATTTAAAACCTTAAATCCCTATATTTTGAGCAAGAAATTATATATCTCACAAAAATATGGACTACAATTTTAGATGATTAAAACTATGAAAGCTGAATTTACAGTGAATTAAAGTTCAATGACTGAGTTTCAATTAAATCAAATGACTAAATGGCACTAAACCAAAATTTAACGAATAAATTACAACTAAGTTAAAACTATAAAGATCCAAATATTAATTTTTCCTATTTAAAACAATTACGATCATGCTTGTTTATTAAGTGTTTAACTTCAACCCAGGTTTTGCATGCTCTAATCCAAATGTTTTCTGTCAAAGCAGAAGATTCAAGTCAGTTTATGAACATGGCCGATAAAGAGAAAAGATAGTTGATAGATGCCTTCTTAGATTATTAGCATCCACCAAATCACAGCAATTTTTGTTTAGATTCAACTGATTTTTAACCATTCTATCAAGTTGAAATAATTCAGTTCATGATAAACTCAGCTTTAATTTATAAAAATATATGCATACATACATCTGTAACATGGTTCAAAAGAATTACACAAAAGCAAGGGAACATGGTATCCTATACAAACTCTAGTGTGTGTGAAAAAATTAAAGAATAAATGATCTTTCCTGTTGTGTATCATTGACTTGTGGTAATCCCTTGAATGATCTTTTCTGTTGTGTATCATTGACTTGTGGTAATCCCTTTGCATCAAGTATATATTTAAGCAATAATTCATCTTTGTACACCTAAAGAGAGTGGCCTTCTTCACAACAAACCGCAGTTGAACCCGATCCATCGGTCATTGACATCCGGCAAATGAAAATAGAGGGAGTGGCAGAAATTAGCCTTCACTTGCTTCTTGTCCGGGCATTTTTGGGATACTGATGATAAGCTTGGTGTTAAATTACAAATGAGATCGAGCTCGTGAGTCTTGGCACATGCACTCGGGGGCCGGATACTTGGTGACATCCTTCCCGGGCTTCCGGAGTTCCGGCTGCCCTAAGGACTCTCGATGAAGCTCTTTGATGATCCTATTAAACTCTGCTTCTGGTAGGGAAGAGTTCAGAAAATCAGGCAACATCTGTCTCTTGTTTGGAGTGATAAATTTCTTGTGCCCTGCGTACGCCCGCTGACCCTGCAAAAATCACAAATAACATTCACCAATTAGGTACCTCAAGTTTCAAACCAATACTGCTAAAATTTCTTGAGAGACTTTGATATAAACATTCTGATCATATCCAACACTTGACGTGAATTTCTCAACTAGCAAGTATATATTACCTGAAGCATGTGGCCCATGTTTCCTCCATGAGATGGCATGAAAACGTCGCTCTTCTCGGAAACTATGTAATCTATGGCAGCCATCAGAGACGCTTTTTTGGAGAACGGTTCGAGTTCTCCCGGCAAGGCAAGATCATGCTTACTGTAAAAGTGTGGAAACTCTTGGATTAATGGAAGCAAAGCTTCTTTTCCACCCAATGGTTGTCCTCCAGCCCAATAGATTCTTGCATTCTTAGGAGCTCCAAGACCTTTAAGTAGCCTAACAACAAAAACCAAAACATATATCAGAAGATCAATTCGCTTAATTCACATTAAGCAGCCAATAAACAAGTTAATTTTACACTTAAACACAGACTAATCATGTTTACCTGGTTACGTCCACAGCATTCAAAGGGCATAGACCAGCAAGCTTCCTTTCTTCAGAAGTCATGTTTGATTTTGCAGTCAACAGCTCCGGCCGGTTTATCCTCTCTTTCTGTACTATCTCATCAAACTCGGGGCTTAGACCTGGAGAGCACCCGGTTCTCACCCACACATCCATCTCCATTCGAAGATGAACGGCTAGGTAGGGTCCCTTGCTTCTCATCCTCTCAGACATCTTGTCACCAAGTTCCTGAAGCGGCCTCGCAAACCTTAAGGCATGAAAAGCAACCTGGAAAAAAGATCAAGGTGTAATATTATTATTAGAGTCTATCTCTATCTACCAACAATTAATTTCCATGGAAATCAAGTTTCTCTCTTGTTCTTTCCCTTCACTCACACAATACCTTGCATCGAAGCTTCTGAAGATCAGAAGGAATATCCTTGGACAGCCTCGAATCCAAGCCACGTAAGAGCAAAACACCTTCTCTGGTAAGCTGCAAAGGACAAAAGAATCATAAGAATTCTTCTTCTTCTTCAACAAAATCAGAACATTTACTAACTAACCAACTACCTTTTTTTTTAGAGACAAGATGATAAAGCAGTTCCTCATCACACAAGGAAACTCAAACAATGTGAATGATGGTGTCATATCAATAAGGCTATATTATAACAAAAACACTTTTAAGAGAAGCTAAAGCAAAAGAGTAAAGTTATGAGCATAACTTAGCGTGTGCTTAGAAAGAACATAATAATAAGAAGACTAAGAAAAAGCAACAAATTCTTACTCTTCTGTGATACCGAGCACGAATCCAACGGGGAGTGACATGAAGTGGAGGGCTTCCTTCCACAGGTTTGGTTGTTAAGTGTGTAGAAGGCAATGCAGAAACCACTCTAACATCATTCGCAAGTACACTCTTAAAGTGCTCCAAATCAAATATATCAGCAAATTCACTGCAAATAACAAATAAATGACCCAAATTCATCAATAGGAAGTTGAAAAGTTTGAAACTTTCTCTTCTGGGGTAGTTGCAGAAACGATGGTTTTTTTAATTAATTTATTTAGTTTGTACCTTTCGTCGCCCCAAATTTGGTTGACTTGCAAAATGGGGACAACCAAGGTAGCTCCGAGGATTCTAGCAATAACAACAGCATCAACAATTTGATTCCTCTGTTGATTCATCCCACCAGAGACAACAACCATGAGATATTTCCTCCGGTTATTCACAATCCCTTGTGTTTGTCTCCTATAATCCCTACTGAAATCCATGCAAGGCCTGTAGCCCAATCCGTCTGGTTGCTTCCAGAACTCGCTCTTGTCGCCTTCGCCATCGTCCTTGACTTGTCCACCATCAGCCTCCACATTGGAGGACAGAGGCAGAGACAACCTCGTAGAACCCAAAACCTCGTCTTTCTGGACATTGTGATGGGCAGATTGTGAACGAGCGTTTGATATTAGTGGTGGGAGATTCAGCTGACATGGGTAGGGAGAAAATGGGACATCGAAGTCGAATCCAAACTTGAGCATACCAAAGAAAGCGACGAAGAACAGAGTGAGAAACCACAGCCTTGAGCTTCTAAAGGAGGTGAAGAAAGAGAAGAACTTGGAGTTTCTAGAAGATTTCTTGGGGGAATCAATAAGAGATTGAAGGGAAGAAGAAGATATGGAACTGATGATCTGAGATGGGACAGAGATGTAACAGAGTTTGCGAGCCTTGTGATTCCACTTGGCCATTGAAGAAGAGAGAAGAAGCCAGAGGAGATTGCAGAGATGGAGGAAATGGTCAGGGGAGTGATTATATATGAAAAATGAATATAAGTGGTGAAATTTATTTAAGTAAAATTGTAATAAATAAAAAAACAAAGGGGAGGTTGTGTTTGGTCGTAGAGAGAGAAAGTGAGGAGAGAGAGAGTGGGGCGGCGGGAACGCGAAGTCAGATGAATTGTCTACGCGTAATCAAAAAGGAGCAGCTGTGTTTTTGTGGTGTGGTTTAGAATTCTGACAACTCGCTTAATAAAAAGATTCATCCCTCGTTTTCTCGCTCGCATTTGTTAATTCCTTTTTTTTTTTTTTTACATCCACTTTTTTAATAGTAACATTTATCACATCCCTTTTTCATCACGAAAAAAACAGGTGTTTTTAAAAAAAAAAAAATTGGTTGCCTGAATTCTTTTTAAAATTAGCGGTCGTTCATGTGGTAAATGACCCCCATAAGATAAAAAAGGGAACACGAGTTTGAATATTGTGAAATGTATTTATTAAGAAAAGTTTAATAAAGAAGCCTTTTGAAAGAAAATTTCAATCGAAAACATAACAGGTTAATAAAGTAATTAATTATTTCTTTTCACTTTTACCTATTAAAAGAGAGAAAAAGGGGTGACAAATATTAAATACTACTTCCGGTCCTAATTATAGGAACACTTTTATAGTATAAATTGTATTACAAAAGTATTCTTATAATTAAGACCGGAAGGAGTACACAGTTAAGAATAGCATTCTTTAATGAAGATAAAATATCAAGTCAAAAAAAAAAGAATAAATTTTATCTATTTAAGATACATTAAAAAAGTTAACTAATATTTATAGACTTGTGTAAATTAGTTAACAACATTTATATTTGGGAAGGGATGGAGTATACATATAATCAAATAAAAAAAGTGTATTGAAATTATTTAAAGATAATGAATATGTATAAAACATATATTTTCTTATGGGAAAAGTATTTCTCTAGTCACTGGAGATAGAGTTATCTCCAGTGATCCCAAAACTACGTCGTTTTGAATTAATGAAGAGTGTGTTAGTAATTTTAGGTGAATTAATGAAGGGTGTTTTGGTAAAATTTATATGATTAAAAAATAAACAAAATTACAGAAACACCCTTCATTAATCCAAAACGACATAGTTTTGGGGCAATTGGAGATAACTCTATCTCCGATGACTGGAGAAATCCTTTACCCTTTTCTTATATGCATGCCCATTCAAATTTAAGATCAGGCATTTAAGTGGTCAAAACTCATTCCACCCAGTTGGTATATACCTTTTACATATTTTTATTAAATCAAAATTATTTCCTTAGATTTTAAGTTTATGATAATTTAAATAATAAAAATTCAATATTTTTTTATTTCATGAAAATTACGTGTGTTTTTTTTATTAAAAAAAAAAAGTGATCTATGCCATTAGGGAAAAATTCCAAAATGAAATTATATGAATATTATACTTTTTTAAATTCTATAAAACAATTATCAATTTACTCAATATTTATCCTTTCAAAATTTTAGTATAAATCATTTTAATTATAATGAGTTATAAAATCATATAAAACTATTAGCTATTTTTATTTAATGACATATCTATCTTTTTTATTATTTTTATTTAGATTAAATGAATGGAATAAAAGTTTGATTTTCAACCATCATATATATTACAATCGGGGTAATAATATTATCGTATTGAAATGAATATAGAATATTTTTAAATTAAGTATTATATTATAATTTATATGGTCATAATATTTTTTTTATTTTTAAAAAGAAAAACTGATAGAATGGGAAGGCAACTTACCCACCATCTCTTACCACTTTGAGGGTCATAATTATGAAAATTTTAGGTAAAATTTTCTACCTACTATTGTTAGTTGGTTATATTTATACGTGCCGTAACTATAAACAAATGTGGCATCTTCCCTTTAATGGAAGATAATTAAATTTATGGGAAAATTATTTTCAAAGCTCTTTTAACATTGATAATCTCAAAAAAGGCCTAATTGATAATCCCAAAAAGACTTAGTTAAAGATTTTCATTCTTGAGTTGTTAGGATGATATAGTTATTAACGGGTAGGCTTTTAATAAAATCATTTAACAACATTTTATAACAACTAAATCATCATTTAACAACTATATTAGTTTAATAACTATATCAAAATCAAAGATTTTGAAAAAAAAAAAAAATAAAAAGACCTTTTAAATTATTAGAATCTTGGGGCCTTTTTTGAGATTGTTAGGGTCCTAAAATGATTTTCCCTAAATTTATTGGTAACTAACATCGATGAATATGAACCATCAATCATGAGCATTTTTTCAACTCGTACTCAATCTAATTCATTAATAATTAATGCCACTTTTTTTTTTTCTTTTTTTGGGTAACTTAATATATGAGCATATTTTAAATTTTTCTGGTAAGGCCGTAAGGATATCATATTAATGAATTTCAGAATCTGAAATTGTAATTTAAAAAAATTAAATGAAGTCGGGTTGACGATTTATTTAAACAGGGAAAGAATTATAGTATGATTATTATACATTCATTCACAAGAAAGAAATCTTTTGCTTTTAAAAAGAAAACTTAAATTGCGTATCACACTATCTTCATTGTAAAGGCAAAGGCTAATATAAAATGATGATAAGCATAACTTTCCCTTCCTTTTTTCTCCTCCGGAAATGATCATTTATTTGCAGTTCTTAGTAATTCATGTATTTTTATTTATTTATTTATTTATTTATTTATATAAAAATGGTTGAAAATTTCTCATTACAAAATTTATTGTCCAAAGGGCATAAAATTTATCTTAGGACCCAAGTGTAACTTGTCCTCAATAGCTGCATTTCTTGTTCAATCTTTTGCAAGCTACTCCTTCTTCTTCTAGTCTTTTATTATAAGACATCAACTAACAATTTTCACAAACCAATAAAAACAGTTAAAGTCAATAAAATTGTCCTGCAATTTAAGTAATTTTCAGTATTACCCCTATTAATTGTACTAAACTCTAATATCAAATTAATTATTACTCTCACATATTACCCTCATTAATTAAGGGGCATATATGAAAAAAATAATTAATGTTCCTTGGAAACAAGTAAGTGTTTTATAAAAATGAGCAAATACACTTGCTAGTTGGTACCTTATAATAATGATCAGAGGGAGTATATTTAAGGGTTAAATAGCAAATTTGCTCCGGAAGTTTCCGCTGAGGAGCAATGTTGCACTATGAGTTTTATTGTCTCAATGTTGCCTCAGAAGTTTCAAAGCATAACAATATTGTCTATTTTCGTGAAAAAGTTAACTGCCAACGTCAATTTTTTTTACAGTAAACGTTAGTTTTTTAATGGAACAGGGCAACATTGTTAAGTTTTGAAACTTTTGGGGTAACATTGAGATAAAAAAAATTAAGACAACATTACTCCTGGACCTATACTTTTAGAACGGATTTGCTACTTAACCCTTATATTTAATTATGTGTGAAATGAAAAATAACACCCACTAAAAAAAATATGTTACATATAATCGAAGAGTGCGGTTACATGGCACCCGCTAATAAAGAGTTGCACTTGTTAAAAATTTTGAGTTTTTATAGTTTTGGATAATAAGTTTTGTAAAGAAAAGTTTTTAATTTCAACAATTTTTCTTTTATTTTTTTATTTATTTATTTTTTATTTTTTTTGGGATCCTGAAGACGGAGTTTGAACTTTTCAAGTACGAGAGCATCGTAGCACGGGCTTAGGAAAAGGTTTTGGAAGAATCCACCAGTTTTGGATTACCAACAAAGTTAGGAGTAATTTCGAAGTATTTTATATTTATTATATGACTATTTTATGTATTCTTTTTAATAAAAATAATGATAAAATGTTGGCTTTAAAAAGCCATTCTGTGCGGGTGTTTGTTTGTACATGAACATAACAAAGACGTACGGTAAAAACTAAAATACTTTTGAATTTGCTTGGTTTTACCAATTGTTACGTATATTTTGAGATGATCGTGTATATTCTGAAGGATAAAGGACGAATTTTGTCTCGGAATTTTAGTGAGGAGTAACTGTACTCTGTAAGTTTTTAGGAAGCAATTTTATTCTGAATGTCTAAAAAATGAGCAATTTTACATAATCGTTATCTAAGTTAATTTTAACCGTTAATTGATCAAACTGAACTGATAGGTGCAAATTTTCCTGAAAGTCCATATGTCATCTATTTCATTTTTTTTAATATTAAATTTAAGATTTTCAGGACAAGTGTGTACTTTAGCAAAAATGATGTGAATAACGTATAGACCATACTAGTTAAAATCTCGATTTATCACTGCGATTTTACGTTTTTATGATTTTTTTTTCATTAAAATGATTTTACCAATTTTCCAAACGCTTTTATGTTTTTACGATTTTTTTACATTTTTACTATGTTACGATTTTACGTTTTACGATTTTTATCCCTCTTCTGGGTAAAATCTCGATTTTAACTACCTTAGTATAGAGTATAGACCTCTAACTCAAGATATTTGGTCAATTAACAATTAAAATTAAAACGGTTAGAATAAAATTGTTCTTTTTTTTACACTTACGCGATAAAATTATCTCTAAAAAACTTTTGGGACAAAATTACTGAGAAGAGAGGAGCCGTGGTGGTCCCCCCGGACCTCCCAGATCCCACGAGTGAATAAAAAGTTGGATCTACATTGGATTTCACCTTAATCGCATCATCTATCTTCCTAAGGAGAAGTTTGGTTTCAAACCCTGTTCCAACCGGATAACGCCTGGCTCAAAAACCCAATTTTGAAATTTGAATTATCTGTGTTCTGGCACGGGGTATGTATGTACAGCTTGAATCAAAACTTGCAGTTTTTGGTGATGCGCAGCGTAGTGAGTCTTAAATTCAAAGTGAGGCATATCGGTGGAACGCGGAGCCGCAGTGGCACGCTACTACTAGTGGGGGCTAACTGGCTATGAAGAAGACGTCACTGTAATCTTGTATTTCGTGAAATATACGTACGACTTGTCGTTTTATGGTAAAAGCCAGCTGCTTTTATATCATTCTTTATTCAGAATGTTGACTTTTGATTGACCATTTGACCCTATTGAAATATCTTCAAGGAGGATGTAACAACAAATTTCAATATAGAAAATAATAATAATTTATTATGCTCATTTGTTATTGGGATTTTTTAATAATTAATTTTCATCTTCGGTATCTAATAGTAAATCTCCTCAGTATCTACTCAGTTAAAATCAAATAATCAATTTAATTAAATTATTATGAAATTTTTATTTAAATAAAATAAGGTCGATGAAATGATTAAAAGGAGGCTTGGGTTAGAAGGAGGAAAGTGGCATTGCGCCGCCATTTGGGTGAGTATTTTTTGTTGTTGTGTATGTTTCTCTCTCATAAGGGGCCCACATTGCCAGTTGGAGCCTCTTCATACCTTGCTGGCTCCCCCCACTTCCCACGTCATCCTTTCTCTCACATCCAGTTTTCCCATTTTATCCTTATCATTTACACTATCAACCATCAAATGTATGATAGGCCTTGTCACCCCACAAAAATTAAATTAAAATTAAAGAATCAGATAACACGGATCCAATTCAAACACAATAAACCAAAGGGGACCGTACTTAAAATTGAGATAAATTATAATGACTTGTAAATTAATTTTCCAATAAATTATACAAATTTTAAATAAAATCTAATGTTTATAATTTATGAAAAGTATACATTTTAAAATTTTTAGAAGGATTTGATATGTTTTACATACACAAAATATTAGTAGTATGCTAAATTTCATATAAAAAAAATACTGGCAGTCAAATTCATGTTACCCGGTCAAATAAAATTTTAAAATATAGTTATTTTCCAGGGATTTTCTATATTTCATTTTTTAATTGTCAAACAGTATCAACATTTATTTTCCAACAAGCTGTTGGTTAAGGTGGTAAGATGCATTATCCTCATAAAGATTAAGGAAGAGAACAAAAGTTTAAATCCCAAGAAGCGTACTTATTGAGAGAGTTGAGAACATTGTACCCTCTAAACCTCCTAGGAAAAACTCTTAATCAAATAAAAAAAAAAGGTATTAGACCCTTTTTTTAGGATCATACCACCAGGTGAGCAACCTATTACTCTATTTTTAGGGTTCGTGGCCATCGAGCAGCACAAATATGTCCTTGAGACTTAAACTATGTGTTGATTTTTGGGTTAAGGAGCAATTTAGCCAACAAACTATTACCTCAGGAGTGCCCAACACAAAAAACTTTTAAGTGGATTAAAAATACCAAAGAATTTTTAAAATTGTAAAGTTGGCACAATTCCGTTAAAAGCAAATTGACGTTTGTTACTTTATTTCTTTGACTGGAAATGTTGCAGATATGGCATACACATGTCTGCAACATTTTCAAAATCTCATGGTTTCGTCAACTATACCGTTGAATGTGCACAATGAAGATCAAGACGGAAATGAAGAGAGCAACAACGAGGATGACATATAGCAGTGCCCATCAAACTAATCACCCCCATAATCCTCGAGCAAAAACTGATTGAAGGAACCATTAGGAAAAAGAGGGATCTCTCTGTTCCCTTGTATGCATAATGCTGAAAGAAAATTAAAAAAGAAGATAATGAAGCAATGACAATATAGAAAGAAAGAAAATCCAAAGATACAATTTTTGAAGGCATGCTGATCCAAACAGTGAGAAGTGGTGGAGCAAGTATTACAGCATCCAATATGTGTTGTAGGGTATTTACAAAATTTTGACGAAGCATGTAATGCAGACACAAGATCTACATCTGGCCTATTCCTAATTATGACTTGAAATTGCAATTAACATCTCCAAAATCGATAAACTCCTTTTCGATCACGATTTCCGTTCATAAAAGAGACGGAAGGTGGAGGAGGAAGTGGAAGAGAAATAAAATTGAAGATATGCACCTGAAACGCCGAGGTTGTAGCCGAATGTGAGGCCACCGGTGGCGACCATAAAAGCTGAAACGACGACAATCGAAGTGATCTTAGCATCGAAGCTTCTGCCAAAATTGCTGTTGAAAGTAAAATGCCCGGCACCGATCATGATAGTTTCGAATCTATACAGGAAGATCGAAACGGCACAAAAAATCAATTAGAGCCAAACTAAGTAAAATGTGTGGCACCGGTCATGATAATTTCGATGGTCTGATTGGCGTTAATAGTCCGCGATTACACGGGGAAAATTTTTCAGTTGCCACTTTACCGGATGAGAATTCAAAATTGTTTCCTCCTTCGGCTACCCGACCCATTTAATCTATGGTACCCTCTTCTGTTCTAGTACTCCTTTAATCTCTTCAACATGCTCACTGAAATGCCTTCCATGCCCTCTTCTTCTCTTCCCTTTCTGCAGGAATGCGAAGACATCTATGTGCAGGTAATCAATAATTTTGCTGACATGTGTCTGCAACAATTCTAAGGAAAGTAACGGACGTTAGTTTACTTTTAACGGATTTATGCTAACTTTACAATTTTAAAAGTTCTTTAGTATTTTTGATCCATTTAAATGTTTTTTGTGCTGGGCACTCCTAATGCAATAGTTCGTTTACCAAATTGATCCTAAACCCTTGATTTTTTATTCATTCTATTTTACTGGGATTTTTTTAAACTCTAGATTTAGAAAAAATCTAATGATGGCTTTCATCACAAAACCAGCTATGTGTTGATTTCATATTTCATTCTATTTTACTGGAATTTTTTAGAGAAAAAGAACTGTAAATTTGTAAAATTTTAAATCAGGTATTTTTTTTTAAAAAAAAGTTATATATTTGATTATCAAATTTCATTATTCCTTCGTCAATTTTTGGAAATAAACCTAATTTCAAAGTTCCTTTTTTTTTTCTTTTTTATTATTCAAAGATGTTAAACTCACGTGTGTCAATGTCACGCGAGTCTTATCCAGTGTTCCATCAGCTTGAACTTGAAGCGCTTATGGGGGTCCCACATACTTTTACTTTTCTCGCAGGTAGACAACAGGACCACTCTTGAGTCTTGAGTCATCTAGGGACAAACTCGGATGTCATTTTACTTCAACTCCTCTTTCATCTTTTTAATTTTAAAAATTAAGTGGTCTCTTTAATATATAAAAGTGACCACTACCTAAGTTCTCCTACCTAACTAATTTAAATAAATTAAAGGAATCAAATATATTTGTTAACTTAAAAAAATCTAACATCGTATTTCTAAAATATTCCTATCTAACATTACATAAATTAGTTTGCAAAACTTAATAAATATTTGAGACAAAATATATTATCATCTTATATTTTATAACAAATTTAGGGAGAGAATAGAGTACATTTTTTCTTAACTCCATATTTTTTTTACATTAAGAATAATAGAAATTAGGATTTTATGACTATCTCTTCTTGTAAGTAAATAAACTATCTAAATAATACGGTACCCTTTTATTTTATTTTTTTAATGTAAATATTCTTAACCTATCAGATTTCAAGTGTAAGCAACAAGGAAATATGTCTCACATTAGATAAATATGGATTTGAGATCATCTGTATAAATGGAAAAAAAAAAAACCCAGAATCACAAATTTTATGGATTTAAGATAGAATTTTTTTATATGTCATATAATTCAATTTTTCATATTTATAAATCATATAATTAAAAATTCACATAGATTTACAACTTCACCTGTAATTTATAAATTACCTAGACTTTATAGTTTTGGTGATAAAGTCTATATTAAATAAGGGTTATGTTGAAAAGTTATTAGATTTTAAAATAAAACCGAAAAAAATTAAAAAAATTCTTCGTTTTCATTGAATATTTAAAATAAATAAGGGATAGGAAAAAAAAAAAAAAAGTAAAGGAAATCTAAATTTTGTTACTTTTGGGGTGAGAGAATGAATGAGGGGATGAGTTTGAGTGAGGGAACACAAATGCTCAATGATGAGTGGATGATTTGTATAAGCACCAAACAAAGTCAAACAAAAACCAATCAAACAATGACATTTCAACAGTCCCACTTCTCTGTGATCAATCCAAATATTCCCAAAGTCCAGAATATCATAATTCCAGAAAAAATTAATAAAGAAATAAAAGAAAGCACACTTAGTCTTTAAGTAATCATTAATTATAATTCAAAAAAAGAGTGAGCAAACCATACTTTTTTTTTTAAAAAAAAATATCCTCATTTAAAGTTCAAACAAAAGAAACCCTGATCTGCTTTTTTTTTTTTGGTTGCCCACCTGATTCACCAGGGCTTCGCCCTGACTAATCCGGATCTGACCCGCGTTGCGCACCTGATTTTGGTGGGAGAGTCTCTCAACGATAAGTCGCTTACCACTTGTACCAACCCTATTGGTCTGATCTGCTTTTTGATATATGGACGCTCAGATTTGTGTATTGAATGCACTGAATTTTGGTCTCATAGAATATTCTGTTCAATTTTAATACAAAGCTTAAATTTTAAATTTGTTGTTCGAATCTAAATTATTTTATTAAACAAGTATTGAACAAGTGGCCAAAAAGAAATCATGGTGAACTTGTCAATTTTATCAATCAATTAATTTCAATAATGCGACTTAAAATCTCTAGTCTCCAATATTTATCTATTCTACGTTTGCTATTTTTTTTTTTGTCATTAATATCAAATTTGAAGATCACAATTAAATTCAATAATAATAGGCCGTACAATTATTGAGTTTTTATAGTTTAATGACTATTATTAACCAGTTTGGACAGCAGGACAGAATCTTGTATGTTTGCCTTCCAACATAAAGAGGATGCCCCTCTCCCAAATGTGATTCATAGCCTTCACATTTTAAATCTTTCCTAAAAATAAGATAAACCTAAAACCTTAATTTATTTTAACTAATAAATTGTACTCCCTCTGGTCTTAATTATAAGACTATGTTGATTTTTTTTGGAGAAATTAAGGAAACTAAATATTGAGACAACTTTTACGTACTTTCATAAAAAAAAAAAAAAAAAGAAAGATCAAAACAATTCTGAGCTCTTATAAGACGTAAAGCACCTCATTTACGCTACCCATTGAGCTCTAGCTGTGAAGATTGGTGTGGGTTAATTGAGCCGTCGGATTCACCGCAACTGGGACCCACCTACTTTAAAGAAGGTTGGTTTCTGACCAAAACCAAAACCAAAACCAAACCCATACATAACAACGATTGTTCCAAATTTCAAAGTTGCATTCTCCAACCCAATGGATGCTTCCATTTCCTGAGTCAAATGGGTTTAAAATATTCCACGGCCAGAAATAAAAAAAAAGAATTCTTTTTAGTCCTTGTTATAATATACTTCCAACTAATAAATGCTCTTGGTGTTTTATTAGTTTCTAATAAGTATTAAATATTTTTTTATATACTCATATTTAATAAGGGTGGTAATTTGGTAAAAGTAATAGGTTTTAGGGGTATGAAAATTTATTATATTGACATTAAATAGAGGTAATTAAATAAGGGTAAAATGAAAAGATGAGAATTAAAAAATACTTCCCCGGTCCTAAATACTTTCTTTTGTCTTTATTATAAGACATCAACTAACAATTCTCACAAACGAATAAAATAATTAAAGTCAATAAGGTTGTCCTACAATTTAAGTCACTTTCAATATTACTCCTACTAATTGCAATGAACTCTAATATTATATTAATTATTATTCTCACTCACTACTCTTATTAATTATGGGTATATATGAAAAAAAACAATTAATGCGCTTTAGAAACATGCAAGTGCCTTATAGAAAGAACCAAATACAATTGTTAATTGGTGCCTTATAATAAAGATCAGAGGAAGTATAAGACAAAGTTGATTTTTTTAGAGGGATTAAATAAGTTAATTAAATTAATTTAGAATATTTATATTTTTGTTTTCTCTCTAAAATAATTATTTAGATAATAAACTAACTTAGTTAGCTTTTTTAACCTCTCCATAAAAAATTAACTTTATCTTATATTTAGGATTGAAGAGAGTAAGACATTATCTAAACATTTCTTATAAAAAGAAACAAGATATGTGTGGCCGGTTGTTTTTCATAGGAGGGAGTAATTAGGACAAGAGGAATGACAAATTCCATGGTTGCTCCTGGCACTATTTTTTTTTTTTTGTTTTTGAGTTGTGAATCCGATATCCGGAGTAAATACCTTTTTTAGCCCCGACTAATCCAAATTTGACCGGGTCGCGCACCATAAAAATGACGAATGGTGATTAATGTGAGTCTTTTCTATCATTTTTAGTCTCATAAAAAGGACGAATAAGGGACCTTTTTCTGTTAGGGACAAAAATGAGATCCATATTTTTTATCAAGAACCAGAAAAGGTATTTACTCTCAATTTTATCAAGTGCCCGTTTCTATGAAAGAAAATCAGAGACGGGAGAGGGAAAAGTGAATTTTCCATCTAGCAACATCAGTTTAAATCACAATTTTTTCTAGAGAAAATTTTCTTGCCAAGATGCCTTTTTTTCTATTTAAATGAGTTCTCATAAACAAAATATGACGAAAACCCATTTTTCAGCTCATCTAAAAATGGGTGAAAGACTTATATGCCCTTGATATAAAAAGACACTTGGGTAAGATGCACCTAACAATATCTTCCAAATAACAGTAATTTAATTCGATGAGGTAATAAAGATTTCCAAATCAACTCACATACCTCATTCTTTGCATGTTGGGATTGCCCTGACGTAGATTGAAGCATCCAATATCCATCTCAAACATTATATATCCTAGGGGACTGGATTGAAATCTACCTTAACTCTAATAAATTCTCAATTACCAACTCATCCTATAAATAGTTTTACATAAAACAAAATTCATTATTGGTAAGGTTAATATTCTTATAACTATTCCTTAAGTAACCTTTGATTCTGGCTTGGAGATATGTCCTGAATCTGATAAGTCATTGAAACCTAACTCACTTAAATTTTTTTATTTACAGAAGAAATGCTGACATTTCATCGTTAAATTTTTTTATTTACAGAAGAAATGCTGACATTTCATCGTTAAAAACTTTACTCATATAATAACAGAAAATAATCATTAAAATGCGAAGTGAGTTTGCCTAACAAGCTAACACTATAACAATAATTTTAACTTCATATGCAATTTTGTTGACTTTTTCGGTCTATAGTACGTAAGCATTTTTATAAGTAGTTTTATTTAGGGGATGAAAACATGCATCCTGAACCCGTGATGTCTCTCACACTTTATTTTTTGTTACCAATTATTAAAACAAATATTCTACTGCTTAATAAATAAATAAATAAATAAATAAATGTGTAAGCATCAATGTAAACAAAAGAATTGAATATGAATTAGTTGATTAAAACGCATGGCAGTTGACCTGTTCATATCATGCCATTAATTAATTAATTAATCAATAAATCAAGTCATATAATAGACCTCACGTTTCACGCATCATCATCTGGTTCATAATGTATTATTATTATTTTTTTTTTTTTTGTTGTTGTTGTATATTCCTTTTTGATTATGTATTTCTATTTAAAGCTATTTAAATTAAATATACAATTCTGATTTATTTATTTATTTTTAAAAAATTAACATTTAAGGGTAGTTTTTAAAATTTAAACTTGAACGATCATCGTTATTTTACGTTCTACATACTTCAATAATACACACTCACACACACAAAAGTAGATTATCTCAATATTTCATCTCTCCTCATCTCTCAATATATTGAGAGATACGTCATTTACTTTTTAAATTTTCATCTTTATCGCGTACGCTAGTTTGAAATAGATGATGTGTCTTTCTCTAAACGCTTAGATTAATTTTTGAACGGTTATAATATAAACATTTTGATAGATTTTGAGAAACATGCTGCTGAGAGAATCCGAATCCCACACACTAGATTCATCAATTTATTTGAATGCCCAAGTGCTAGGAATTGAAAATTTTCCAATTTACTAAAAATGCTTATCTTAACAAAAAAAATATAATAAAGGCCATCACAAGCTTATGTATTTGTCTATATCATGACAAGAATCATTTTACATAACTAACCAACATCAATTTGATATTTTTAGGATATAATTAAGATTAGTTGGTACATAACATCATTTAGATTAGGTTTCATCTCTTTGCCTCATTTCTTATAAATCATAATTATTTCTCTCTTAATTGGTCTTATTCTAAAATTTTCATTTATTTATTTTGCCGTAGTTTTCTATTTTCCATTTGGTTGGTATACCTTCTTTTGACACATTCAAATTATTCACCTATTATATTATATTTTAGATAGTATGACCAAATTAATCAAACAAGCCATATGATATATGGTGTACAAAATTAACAACCACGTATATATATATATATATATATATATATATATATACAATTATTGAACAACTTTGATCCAAAATTGATTTAGAAAAATCAATAACTGATTGTCACATCTTAACGAAACGGATTGAACATTTGATATAGACCCCTAAGAAAATGATGAACATTTCGGGTTAAGATATACTATTAATTAGGCTAAATTACATTTAACTTTCCCCAAACTTTCAATCTTGCACAAATAATTCCCCTAACATTTTGAAACTCAATAATAAACCACCATAAACTTTTAAATTTGTATTGAAGCCCCAACCATGAATCATACATATAATTAAACCCCACAAGTTTTGAATTATACTCCATTTGATTCTTACTATAAGCACCTTATTTATAATATTTTTTCTTTTTATAAATATTTGTTTATTTCCAAAGCACTTTTTTTTAAAAATTTGGTCCATAATTATAAGTTTCCTTTCGGGTAGTAAATGAGAGAGTAATAATTTATATAATATTAGAGTTTAGTGCAATTAGTGAGGAAGAATGTTAAAAGATATCAATTATAAATGTAGGAAAATAAAATTTACCTGACTTTAATAACTACATCTTCTTGATATGTGTGATTTAGTTAAAAAGGATTTACAAATAAAACCATAGAGTATGTATAAATATACTCCTTTGATCCTAATTATAAGTCCATTTTAACTGACTTTTTGGAGATATTAAGGAAGCTAATTAAATTACTTTAGAGTATTTTTATTTTTTTTGTACAAACTAATTAGTTTAACTAATAAACTAATATATAATATAAGGTTACACAAAAATGAAATGATTAAGTAATCATTTTGAGCTTCCTTAATCTCTCTTTGATATATGTGATTTAGTTAAAAGTAACTTATAATTATCACCAGAATGATATAAGTTAAAAACAGAACTAATAACTGGAGAGTTATTTACATAAATGTAAGAGTTTAGAGAAGTTTATTGTAAAGTCTCAAAGAAGAGAGGGAAGTTATATGTAAATAACATAAAGTTTGGAGGAGTTCTATATAATTTAGCCAATTAATTATGGAATTATATAACTTAGTTAGGTGGTATTGTAATCACTTCGTAACCACTAAACCTTGACAACCCCATAAGATATATTAATTAGGCCTAAGTGGTTGTGCTACTTTGATTCGTTGTCTAAGCTATTATCTTACTTAACTTTATGCATTTGGATTCTAATTCTAGAAAGCATGCATGGCAAAGCATTAAAGGGTAGTTTACTTATATTTATATATATATATATATATATATATATATATATATATATATAGTTATTTTGCTCTCCAGCGAATTACAACATGCAATATTCTTATTTGATATAATTAAGCAGGTTGGTGGAGACCATTAGGGTTTATATATATGGGACCTGACTTTAGGAATATGCTATAAATTAAATATGCATCATGAAATGAGCATAATTAATTATAATGTTAGGATAAATTGTACGAGGGAGGCATGTGACATGGCAAGCAAGTAATTTGACGATTTATTTTAGGAAAATTCCGTTTAACGTCTCAAGAAATCAAAATAATGTCAAAAAAGTCTCGAAAAAATTTCTGATGTTAAAAAGGTCTCAAAGAGTTATTAAAACCCATAAATAGAGTTGTTAATACTTTACTGAAGAACTTGTTAATAAGACCTTTTTGATATCAGAATTTTCTCCGAAACTTTTTGATGTTTTCTTAATTCTTTAGAACCTTAAAGGAATTTTTCCTTTATAGGGATCAAAAGCTACAAACACAACTTTTGTTCTGTCCTTTCTAGTATGTATCTTTAGGTTTTGGCAAAATGTGACTTGCCAATATTGACACATAAATCAGTTGAAACCCCACACAAATTAATCTTTACTCAATATAATTATCATAGCAGTAGCAGTAGGAACAACAATTATAATAATAATATTGGAAGGCAATATAATGAGGTTTAGTGATACAAGGTGGCAATAATTAATAGGCATTACACACTATGAACATGCATGTAAGCAAGAAGATTATTAATTAAAGAAATCAAAGGTCTTATATATATATATATATATATATATATATATATATATATATATATATATAGTGAAATAACTGTAATAATAACGGGCAAGGATCTAAAACTCGGACCAGTCATTAGATTGATCGGGGTCAAGGGTAAACCAGAGTTAAAACCGGGCTAAATAAAAGATTGTAGGGTTATTAGTACGAAATTCTAAAAAAAAAGTTAAATTATTATTTTTTATATTTTTAAAAAAGCAGACCGTTTTGACCCCTGGACCGGACCGGTTCACCAGTTTTTGGTCCGGTCTGGGTTTGAGAACACTGATGGGGATAGAGATTTAGGTATGGGTAAGTAAATAATTTCATGACGCATTTGCTTAGGGAGGTACATAGGGTTGGAAGTGGATGGATTGAAGAATTTTCGAATAGTTGTTGAATCCAAACAATTACTTGAAATTATTATAATTAATTAAAAACATTAAAATATGAGCAATACATGCTCTATTTAAAATAAAATTATTTGTTATTTAAATTATTAAATAACTACTATATATTTTTATTGATTTAGAAATTCCACCACACAACGATGATTTATCATGTAAAATAAGGGAAGCTCTATCCGTTATCCATCTTGACTCATATGATTATTATAAAAAAATGTTGGTGTTCAGTCGGTGGCTTGTGATATAATTTTGATGGCGAATAAATGTAATTAATTAACTAATTAAATTACTTAATCCCAAAGATAGCAAAAAACATTGGGAATTTGACTTTGAGTACAACTGAAGAAAATAATGTATGTCCACTATCCATGAATTAATGTGTGCTAATGATGAACACATAATATATTACTACAAAAAAATATTCACACTAAAGAATTTTCAAAATTATAATTACTCTCAAGTAGCAAAAGTCATTATCAAATTTAAGAGATAGATTTATTACAAGATTATTTTAGAAGAATACTTTCAATATCTTATAATGAGAATTCCAAATCTGATAATAATTTTTAGTCTTGAATAAATATAATGTACTCCTTCAGGTCCTAATTATAAGACCTAGTTGATTTTTTTGGAGAGATTAATGAAACTAATTAAATTACTTTAGAGTATTTTAATTTTTAACTTTTTCTTCAAACTAATTAGTTTAATTAATAAGCTAATATATAATTTAATGATACACGACATATGAAATGATTAAGTAACTTATTTAGCTTCTTTAATTTCTCCAAAGAAAATCAACTAAGTCTTATAATTAGGACCGGAGGTAATATAATATTATGGGCAACGCACTCAAGAAAAAAAAAACCTCCATCTGGTTCAATGTAGAAGCTGAATAGAAGGTTTAATTTTATTATAACTGTAAAACTTCAATTTATCTTTTCTTAAATTTATATTTTTTTCTCAAAGTATTCTTATTGATCGTACATATTAAGAGGTTTTTATCAAAAGATAGTTTTAATGTAAATTATTACAGATGATATAGTTTAGTAAAACTAACAGATACCTTTTATAAATAAATAACTTAACTAATTTTCTTAAATTAGTTATTTAAGCTTTTTTGGTGGGAGCAAATGTATGATAAAGGACAAAATTTAATTTAGGTCCATTTGTTTATTCCTCGAAATCTAATTCTACAATAAAATCTTACCATGTATGATTTTTATTATTAATCATTGTCTAATAGAATTTGAAATTTTATCAATGTGATTTTTTTTTTTGGTAGCAAAATTTTAGGAAAGGGGATGAGTTCACCCGCGATCCAAGGGCAGGACGAAATCTCCATTCCTCTTAGGTGATACCGATGTTGGGCAGGGCGAACCGTCTATTACCCTCAGACGTTAACCTAGACAGCTAGGAGTTAGGATACCTCCTTCAGCGCCTTGACTAACTCCAGAATCAAACCTCCTCCCTTTGGTGAGAGGGTCTGACCCCTTTGCCAGTTGAGCTCAAGGATAAGGGGTTATCAATGTGATTTTTTTTATTATTAGGAAAGTTCACATACTAATTAAGATTTGATTAAAAAAATTCGACATAATATATAGAAATGTACATAAATTTTGTCCAAAAAAAAAAATGGCGTCATCACATGCATGGAGAACAAGTTGTAATAATATAAATGGAAACAAAGAGCTCTGAAGTTTTCAGAGAGGATTGATATGGACGCAGATATTAAATTTGGTCTAAAATTCAGAAAAAAATCAGGCATGTGACATGGGAATATAATGAAGATTATTTGACCGTTACGTTCATTAAAAATGAGAAATGCTCATACTGTATTAGTATTTTGTGTATTCTTTTTTTTTTTTTGGTGCCAGAAATTAGTATTTTGTATACACACACACATGTATGCTCAGAGATCTGTGTCTTCTTGATTTGTGATTCCATAAAAAATATAAACAGGATTAAATACTAAATAATTAAACTTGTTTTACGTTAGGCTGAGTCATACATATCCGAATCCAATTAATGAAACATTTATTTTTCTATGAAAAAAAAGAAAAAGAAAAATGACACTATTGTAAATGAATATAGTACTATGATAGTGTTATATATATATAAAGCAACTGACCAACTGACAAAAAAATGGTTACATTAAACTGTCATTTAATTTCTTCTCCCATACTCACTGAATGGATTTGTACCCAATTAGGCCTACACGGGCCATGGGATCACAGTTCTCAGGCCCCTCAGCATTTAAAATCATGTAAAAATTAAGACTGTTTCGGAACACTATCAAATCTTTTTCACAGCTCAATTAAAATCATGTAAAAATAAGCAGCTTGTGCTGCTTAAGCAAGGTCTCGGGTTTGAGTCTTGTAAATGCAAAAAACCCTCGCTAGGAGACTCTCCCACCAAATTCGCCCCGATGAACTGCGTGGGTAACAAAAAAAATCATGTAAAAATAAATTATTTTTAGAGAAAATGATAGAAAAACTTCAAAATCCTGTTGGCAATAACAGTAATAGGATTAACAAGAACAGTAAAGCAATTGACAACTTATTTTGTTGGAAAATCACCTATTTGGAATTTTGAAATTTAAGTGGTATTTTCTCTTATTTTTATTGTACATGGAGATTAAAAATAATCAATAATATATGTGTGTGTGTGAAATTTATTTCTTAACAATTTTATGAAAATTGCTTGATTATTTACTATATCATATATTTCAACGACTTGATATTGACTATATACAATTGTCATATTACGTGATTTTGTGTGTGAGTAAAGACTAAAGAGATAGTATCAAATGATTATAATTTTTTTTAAAAATTAATTTTGTTTTTCCCTGGAATTGAAACTTGCACTCTTTGGTTTGGGAGATAGCAATCAATGGTGGAATTTTCTCTCATAATAAGAAAAGAGGGGGTTGATATGTCTGAAAAGTTGGTACTCCCTCCCCTTGAATTTGGAAAGTTTATCTTAGCTCTAAATATAAAAACATATTTTTCATATTTGTCAGTATTTTCTTAATTTACCTTTATTGATACTCGCTCAATAATAATTAAGGAGGAGAGGGAATGAGAGAATTAAGAAAGATGACTAGAGGGTTTAAAAAATACATGTAATATTAACTAACTTCCTTAATCTAATTAAATTATGTAAATATGTCTTATATTAAGGACCAGAGGAAGTATTATTGGGATAAGAGGATAAACTTATGGCTTGTTTGGTACAAGGCAAATAGGGAGAGGAGGAAATTTTTTGATGTGTTCTATTTAAAAAATTGGAGAGATGAGATTAAAAGTGTTAATTAATTTGTTTTACTCTTTTATCTTACATCTCCTCCTCCTTTTTATTACATTTTATAACCTCCCCTTCCAATTTTTTTAAATTGAACTCATTAAAGCCTTCCTTCCCGCCTGTTCCTTCCCTTTCCCTCATGTCAAATAGAGCCTTAAAGAGTGGGTCACTTGCTGGGACTTTGTCATACACTCATAGAGTCTGCACCAGTATTCCATGTCTTCCCCATGTGACTTTCAACAATCCAAGTCCACCTTTTGCAGGCATTAACATGTTTCTCTATGTAATATATATATGACTATGTTGTTGATTGGGTCCGGTTTTTCTCACATGCCACTTTCTTATCATCCCTCATTGTCCTCTAATCGTGGCCGTCGAAATCTTCATCCAAGGACCCAGAATAAATTTTAAAAAAACCGCATGCGGTTTTTTACAAAAATTATTATGGGCCCTTGGATAAAGATTTCGACGGCCAGGATGAGACTGTGAGGGATGAGCAGAAATGAGAAAATGAGAGAATCCTCTTTCGATGTTGATTATGTATGGTGGGGCAAAACTTAGTTACACCTTAGGTTAAGAATTGAACTACATAGAGAAGGGGAATAGTTGAGTTGAGGCAGAAGAAAATGCCAGCTTGTTTCAAAATAGACATAATCAATAGAGTTTCAAACAACAATAGGCCTTACCCACTAGGTAGAGTCAGTTATGTGGATCGTACGACGTCATTATGCTCTATTAATAATCAAAGTTTTTATGATATAAAACATGTATCAGGCCTTAAATATAACAAAGTTTGAAATTGGATGAAAAATGGAAGAGAAGGGGCCAAATAATTAGGTATGGGGGGATGAAGAGAATTGTAGAGGATAAGTAGAAAACAGAAGATGGAAGATTGCATGATGAAAAGAAAAGTGGGAATTGCATTGATTGAAGAGCATGTGAGCATTTGTCCCTCTCCCATGTGCCTGTGCCTCCAATTACTTACTACAGGACCTACATCCTGTGCCTCCAATTTCTTACTATAGGACCTACATTTTCTCACTTCTCTCCCTCTCTCAACATAGACCAATCCATGCTATTTGTTTTCATGGAAGGAGATCCTCTCATTGTCCATTTTCTGCACATCTCTCCCTATCTTTCATCCTGACCGTCAAAATCTTGATCCAAGGGACCAGAATGATTTTTGACAAAACCGCGCGCGGTTTTTTCAAAAACAAATCTGGCCCATTGGATCAAGATTTTGACAGTCAGGATGAAGGATGAGGAGGGATGGGCAAAAAATGGAAGGGGAGAGAAACCGAACCCTTGTTTTCACACCATTATGCATCATGGAGAAGAATCTTTTGAGAACTTTCCCCGTTGAGAAGCTGAAATGTGGCTCATCACCACACTTTTCTTAGCATAATCCACAATGTGTCAACGATGATTCGAGAGAAAAAGTGTAAGGGCTGTTATTTCTTCCAGCAATAATTAGCTAGAGGCTTAGATTATTTTTAAGGGAAAATTATTTTAAAAGACAATTAGATTACCCAAATTCTAAATTAAGACAAATTAAAGGAAACTTCTATTGAAATAAGTCTCATACTCAAACGAAATATGTTCTGAAGAGTCAGAATACCAAAATGACATACTGTTTGTGGGCTGTGGCTATTTCATATGATCTGATAATCAATCTATGGTATTATTTCTTTTATTTTTCATTGGGCCAAAAGCCCATGACATTTTTCATGATTTCAATATAGTTTCAAGATTTCATCAATTTAAGGTTACACTCCATCTGCCAATGTGAGTTGGCATAGATGGTAAGGGATCCAGGATTAGGCCCTTGGGTCGTGGGTTCGATTCCCTCTGTAGTAGTCATTTGGTAGGCGATCTCAAGTCCCCGTAAGTGCTCATAGAGCCGCCGTCTTGCGGCCTTGGTGGGGACCGATGTCGACCCCTCCAAAACGTTTTTCATATCAAAAAAAAAAAAAAAAAAAAAAAAAAGGTTACACTCCATCTTATATAAGTACTTGACTATTTGATAATTATTCGGAAAATCCCTTTAAGGCCCGCTCTTATAGAAAATTTTGATATAAAAAAAAGTCTCATTAACAATTCTTTTCATAGGTGATTAATAACTCAATATGTGGGTTTTAACAACTATTTGGAACCTTTTTGACATCAGAATTTTTTATGGGACTATTTTGACATTTGCTTTGTCCCTTGGGACCTTAAAGTGATTTCCCATAATTATTTGACAATTTCCCATATATATATTCTCAAATATTTGCCTTTATTAATAGATAAATTATACTCCCTCCGGTAGGAACTATTTACCAGAACCTGGAGAGATTAAGGAGAGAAGTTAAATTAGTTAATTATAATTATTTTCCAAACATACCCCTACTGAAAATTGAAAATTACATCAAGGCAAAATTAGTTACTTTATAATTTCATTGTAGGTATCACAACCTTTCTTACCTCTAGGTCCCACGACCACCACCATTTTGTTGTATTGGGTTCAGTGGCGGACCCAGGATTTTAGGTTTGTGGGTGCACAATTAGGGGTGAGATTCGGAGGTGCCCCCGAAAATTTTTTTTAAAGGAAAGTTCTAAACACATTAAAAAACAAAAGAATATAAACAATAAAAGAAAAGAAAACTTCAACTTAACATAGAAAAATAATAATCAAGAGTCAACTAACCTTTACATTAGAACGACTATAAAAGCATTCTTCGATTCTTCATTCCTTGATATGTTGTGTTCTGTTTTATTATATTGAAACAATTAATTCAATTAAATATTCTTAAAATGAATTCGCTTAAGTTAAGGCACAACAACCCAGAGAGCCAATGTTGAAGATATATATATCCAGTGATGGATTGTCTAGCAAACATTGAATTTGAAAATAAAAGTCGAGGCAATGTGTTTGGACAAGCATATCTTTGAACAAAGGGAAGTTTTTCCTCCATAATTTGGAGTTTTAACTCATAGAAGAGTGAATTTCCGCTTCCTCTCAATTTCTCAGAAATTTGGGACATACTAAATTAGAGCAACTTGCCTCCCATTCTATTTTTTAGCATAACATGCAGGTTGATTTGGTCCTGACTAAATATGCATAAGAAGCTTGAGATTCTGTTAGGTTTGTGACTTATTAACTGGTTTATTAAGTGAAGCAGTGATAACTCTCCTTATTTTGTACGTTTAATGTACATTTTGAAGATATTTGGAGAGTTATCTAAACAATTTTAAGAGATTTAAATGAGATTACATTATTATAAGTTCAAATCAAATTGGTATATTATTTAGGGGATTTCATTGTAAATATCATAGTTTTCAAATTTAAATAGAAATACTTTAGTTTAAATAAAATAAAAGAAAAAAAATATGGTTTTAGTTTATTATTAATAGTATATTATTATTATTATATATACAGCACCGTTTTTGAGTGTGGCAATTGATCTTTTTTTCTTGCTCAAAGGGTGGCAATTTTTTTTGATATTAGAAGAAACAGAGGTGCAGCGTTTTGGGGGGCCCACGGATTGAAGAATTGAATACCTAAATCAAAAAAAAAAAAAAGAAAAGAAGGGAAACAGAGGGTGTGTCGGCTGGACTGAAAAAAACGAAAACAGAGAATTGAAGAGAGGGAGACGCACAGTGAGCAGAAAAGATAGAGACACAGCGCCGTTGGAGGATCTCGGCCGCGGCACGAGGCGGGGCGCACGGTGGCGTCATTCGGGTGAACTTGAGGACGAGAAACGAGAGGAGCGGCGACGGTTTGGGGAACCATTCATCATCTTCAACCTTGAGCCCGACACAGAAGCTGTTGTTGATTCTTTGTTCTTATTCTTGGTTTTGTATCTCATTTGACTCTGATTTTAGTTTCTTAGTTTTTTTTTCCAGTAAGTATGCTATTGAACTCTGAATTTTTCTGTGCTGTTCTGGATCTGATTAAAGCCATGTGTGGCTAGTTTGGGAATGGGGGAAAAAGAGATAGGGCAGAGAGAACGAGACGCAGGGAAATTGGGGAAAGAGATAGGGCAGAGAACGAAGAGAACGAAAATGGAGGAAAAAAAGGGAAAAGGGGCTTGGGAGACGAAGGGAAATTGGGGAAAGAGATAGGGCAGAGAACGAAAATGGAAAAAGAAAAAGGGAAAAGGGGCTTGGAGACTCGAACCCGCGACCTATTGAGGGAAAGACTAAAGTGTTAACCATCTTTACTACCTACACATATTGTCATTAATTTCTTGTAAATTATATATATATTTTGTGGGTGCACTTGCCCACATTGTCACCAACGTAGGTCTGCCACTGATTGGGTTCGATATCCACCACCTATTTTTTTACTATACGTCTCACACCCATATCCTTAAATGCAGGCCCCACATTCCCTTAATGATATAAATATAAAAAATTAATTATATTTTATTTTTATTTTTTTGAAAAAAAGGCTTGAGTACTGACAATAATTACAAGTATATTAGACCGATGAAATAAGATTTTAGATACATGCATGGTTGAAGAGTACAAGGTGGAGTCTTGAAGTGGGCCCATGTTGAGGGGCTACACTTAGTATTAGTAGGGTTGATATGGGAAAAATATGACAAAAATTGCTCAAAATTATTTTATATAAAAAAAGTATAATTGAGGTGTATATAATATTAATGAGTTGCAAACATTATTACTTTATAAAATATGTAAGTATATTATTAAATTATTATTGTCTTTAATTATTATTGAGAAAGTATAAATAGGGGTATTATATGAAAAAATTGACAAAAGTTAAAACTTGCTCTTATAATTAGGACCAAAACCAACTCCAATATGTGTTCCTATAATTAGAACCGGAGGGAGTAACATTTAATATTTTTTTGCTAGATGATAACATTTAATACTATCCTCGGTTCTAAATATAAGGCTAAGTTACTTAATTATATCATATGTTGTGTATAATTAAATTATATATCAATTTATAAGTCAGATAAATTAGTTTGGAGAAAAGACGATAAATATAAATACTATAAAGTAATTTAATTAGTTTTCTTAATCAGTTCAAAAAAATCAATTAAATTTTATATTCAAATCAAAAGTTGTATTATATTTAGGTCTTATTATAAAAAGAAGGGTAAATGTGCAATTTTACACATGTGCTTTACCCCGAGAGCGCCCAGCACCCAAGCTTTTTTCTGGAGCAAAAGTACACACGTGGTTACGTTTTGGGAGCGCCCAGCACCACGGCGGTTAGTTGACCGTTATCTTGGATGGAACGCTGACATGGCGATGACGTGGACGCTGATGGTAAGTAAAAGAAAAAAATTACCATTTTACCCTTAGTTTTAAATAAAAATTACCCTTTTGCCCTTAGTTTTAAATAAAAATACCCCCTCCCCCCGGTGGACCCCACCATCGGCCACTCCACCACTGGCGACCAACCACTGCCGGCGGCCGCCGCCATCCGCCGACCACCACCGGTAAAATTGACCTAGTCCAATAGGTTAAAATTGCACCTTTACCCTAAAAAAAAGAGTGATGCCTACTTTTGTTAGTACAAATTGACCTAGTCCAATAGGTTAAAATGAAAACAAAAGGTTAATATCATTTGCTTAATGTTGCAGAAGGGTGCAAAATTCTAAAAAAAAAAACCTAAGAATCGTGTCTTCCTTTATAGAGTGAGTTTATACTGCAGAAGTGGTAGAGGGGGAAAATCCTTTGAGAACTTTCCCCGTTGAGAGGCTGAGATGTGGCTGATAGAATTTCCCAAATTCTAAATTAAATCATTAAAAGAAGAATATTAAGGTAAACAGATAGAATTTCAATATCCCATTTTTTTTGGATACATAAAATAGTGGCAAGTGTGCAACCACTTCGGGTTCTGCAGTGGCAAGGACGACCCTCCCAACAGTGGTAGCTCCATACAAGGCGGATTACAAGTGGTTTTACCGTAGCTCGAACCCTAGACCTCTTAAGGGAATCCAGCGCCACATTCCGCTGGACCAACCACATTTCAATATCCCAATTTGAGTGATATGACTTGTTTGTGAATTTTATAAGCAACCCAAATTGGAATTTGGGTAATCCAGGTAGATTCTTTTAAGCCCATGAACAACCAAATGATACATTATATTGAAAACTCAAAATACAGTATTTTTAAACACTATGTATCTTATTATATATTACTTTTACTGCTTCATCTTCTATTTATGTTCATAGTTCTGGGTAAGTGATAGAACTGAAAGAGAGGTAAAAACATTAGAGTTCTGTTTTAAAGGTTTATTCTCTTAAGGAATATCTATCTCATTATCATTAAAGTTTTCCATTTCACACGAATAAAAACACAAACAACTATTAAATAGATAAAGGTCTTATGTAAGTAGTCAATTTTAAACAATAGGTTGTAAAATTCATATGTAAACTTGTTAAATCTCTTTATCAAGTGTTGGAATTAATAAAGGATTAAGGTGCAAAAATACCCCCTATTTGTATAAAAAGTACATCCAGCACCATAAACTTTTATTGGGTGTAAAAGTACTCAAAAACTTTCAAAATTAGAACAAAAATGAAAGATATGCTAAATTGAATAATGTATGTTACTTTTTGTAGTGGGGCCCACTCTATTTTTCTAAAGTACCAAAATGCCTTTGGCTCAAAAATGGTAAAGGTGCAAAAATACCTATGAACTTTTATTTAAGGTGCGTCAAATACTATATGTTTTTTAGAGATGTGAAAATACTCATGAACATTCAAAATAGACATAGAAGTATCAAAATACCCCAAATAAAAAAAACACACACAGTGAATATATTTTATGAAAATTATTTATATGTAGCTGCTGGTTACTCTAGTCAAATTTGGAGCTTGCATCTAGTTCTTTTTCTCTCTCTTTTGTTTGGGGTAAGTATTTTGAATTAGCTTGGTTTAATGATTTAATTCATTTTTTATTAATTCAATTTTATATCCCGGAAACTTCAATTATTTTGACACAGAATAATATGTCACTCCATAATTATTGTTTGCGCCATTTTTATAGAATTTTTCATTATTATTTTGGGATTTTTAATGCATTTTTTAGGACATTATTACATCATTAAACACTAATTTGAGTTAGGAAGATTTTTATTGAATTAAATATAATTAGGGGTAAAATGGTTATAACCTGTTAATTATTCATGCAAATGTTTTCTTGGACTTTTGGTGTTACTTTGTACTTAATTTTGCATTGTAGGTGTTTCAAAAGGAAATTGTAGGTTTTGGAAAATGTCAATTGGGTCAGAATTAATATTTTTAAGACTAGGTAAAATTACAGAAAAGGGCGTAAGAATTTCTGGAAATTGCAAATAGATGCAGAAAATCGACCAGAGAAAAGTACAGAAAAGTGCCCAGTATTTTTTAAAATTCCATGTATATCCCATAAAGGTTTATATTTTCAAGGTACTCTCTCCACAAACTTTTGGAATTTTTCCAATTTAGTCCCTAGTCAAAACATGCAGGCTATGGGTTGAATGGACCATCAGGCAGTCCATTCAGCCCATTGCAGAGCCCTAGATCTAAGACTTATCATCAAGCCCTCCTTACAAAGCAGGTTTGGAGAATCATTACAAAGGAAGAACTGTCTCTTTTAGCCACCACTTTAATATGGAAGTACATTGATTCCGATAATGAATCCTTGCTTAAGAAATGGTATAATTCATCCTGGTTATGGAAGAATATATAATCATGGGACTGACTCGTTGATAAGGTATGATGTTGGAAAGGTGACCGGAGGCATTTAACAATTTGAGGGAGACTTGGTAGAGACGACGAAAACCGAGGAGCCATTGCATGAAGTCGGCTTCCTCCGAGATTTCAATGATGGTCAATGAGTGGTAGCGGTGGTACGGTCTCCAGTGGCGGAACCAGAAAAAAAATTTAGTTCAGGCCAAAAAATAAACATATTGAACTACTCTATTTAATTCTTATTATAAGGCACCAACTAACAAATATATTTGGTTCTTTTTATAAAACACTTACTTGTTTCCAAATAGCATTAAATATTTTTTTCATGTATACCCATAATTTAAAAGGTAGTGAGTGAGAGTAATAATTAATATGATATTAGATTTTAGTGTAATTAATAGGGATAATATTGAAAATTACTTAAATTTTAGGACAAATTTAATGACTTCAACTATTTTTATTGACTTGTGAGAATTATTAGTTGGTTCCTTAAATAGGGACCAGAGGGAGTATTTACTAAATAGTATCAAATAACCTAGAAAATACAAACAAATAATAACAGATAATTTTAAATTAAAACAATATATAAGATGATATTAATTTTTTCAGTATCTCAAACAAGAATTTTACTTTCCCCTCACAGCCTAATGAGTAATGAAACCAACATTATCCTTACATAAAAGATAAAAAATTAGCTGGGACCAAATTTGTGGCCAAATAAAATATCATATAATATATACATATACATATTAACAAATTTTATAAGATCAGTCGGGGCCAGTTAGGGCCAAGACCCCAACTGGCCAGCACCACGTTCAGCCTCTGACTGTCTCATGCTTGTTCTTTGAACCCTTAGGTCTTCCTATGGGCCCTTTTTGTGGCCCGAGAATAGAATTGTGGGCGGTAGTGGGCACCTAAGAAGGATCAAAGGCGGCATGTGAAGGATTGTGGATGGGGTGACAGAATCCATGACTACTCAAGGAATGGAATCTGGTGTTACAGTTATCGTAACTCTCTAGAGTCAAACGTTTGTGATTGTGCGTGCCTCGATGATATAATCTAATTTGGTTTCCGTACTAACCACGGTACTTAACTTTCCCAACTCTTCAGAACTATACCGTTAGATTTGAGTTTTTAAAAGTCTATATTTTTTAATAAAAATTATTTTAATAAATATATATAGAATCTAAAATAAAGATAATCCCTTAACTAATATTCTTTCAAAAAATAATTTTTATTTAAAAATCATTATTTTGAAAAACTCAAATCTGGACCATCCAAAATTAAATTTGAACAACTTGGATCTGATGAGTTAAGAGAGCTAAGCTCAGTGCTTAGCATTGAAACCCAGTCCAATATACGACTTATTTGGGATGGGTTGATTTATACGGGATATCTTATAAGATAATTATCAAATCATTTAAATTTAAACTACAAAAATATAACATATTTTAATATTTATTCAATTTTTTATTTTGGTTTAATTTAAATTTTTTATGTTTTAATTTAATTTAATTTAATAGATACATAATTTAAAATAAAAATAATATTATAGCGGAAAATTATTCAAATTTAAAAAATGAATTTATCATTAAAATTTTAATTCTGAAACTTTCAGATAAGATTTTGGATGTTCCATAGTATCCATATGTTGAGATGATGATTTTTTTTATAATAGATAACTTTCAGATCAGTTCAGTTCCATAGTATCCATATAAGATTGGGAAAATTCCATTTAAATACCTCTTGAATTTGTAAAACCCCCAGAAGTATGTTGAATTTGTAAAAAGACTGAGAGGTACCAAGGACCTATGAGGGATATGCAAATTCGTGTGAAATTACCCTTTTGCCCTTAGTTTTAAATAAATAAAAAAATAAAAAAACCCACCACCACCACCACCACCGGCCGGCGGCGACCACCACCACCACTTTTACAAATTCAACATACTTCTGGGGGTTTTACAAATTCAAGAGGTATTTAAATGGAATTTTCCCTATAAGATTTTTAATTCTAGATTAATCGGTATTAAATAAATTTTCTCCCCATCCAGCGCTCGCATGTATTTAAAATGGTAAATGATTAAATGGAATATAAAGATAGATTTTATTTGGTATATTATAAATTATCATTCGTAGATGCATGATAATTCCTATAATAATATGTAATCCCCGGATTAATAATAGAAATAATAATAATAATAATAATAATAATAATAGTAGTAGTAGGAGGTTAAAATAATAATAATAATGATAATAATAATGATTATAATAGTAAAATCTAGAAATTAATAATGTTTGTATTGTTAATTTATTAATTGACAATAATTAAAGAGCCCAACCCATAGCTAAAACCCTAGATTTTAATTATAAACTTAGGTCTAGCCGACACTTTTCTTCTCCGCTACTGCATCCTCCTCCCGTACTCTCATCAAATCATTTTTTAGGAGGCTAGCAAAAATGGAGATCAGGTAATCCTAATCCCATGAGTTTTACGTTAATTTTATAGGAATCTTGATAGGTAATCCTAATCCCTAATCCCTAGAGCAATAGGAATCCATTACTACATGGCATAATTCTTTTTAAATTCACAAAATTATCTTCTCGTTCTTTCTCGTGATTTTCATTCAGTACATGAATTTTGTGTTTGCCTTCCTCTATGAGAAAGTTGTTTTCTTCTTATGATATGATTCTGGTTGATCTCGATTAGCCTTAATTATTGATTAGGTGCCTTTTTGGCCTTGGTGTTTCAGTCTTTGGCAATTGAACATACATATATTGCTTGTTCCCGTTTTGCGTGAGTAACTTTTTGTAAAAGTCACATACCATTCAACATAAGATCCCTATACGTTTGCAAAGTCACCCCTTTGTTTGTGCGTCTGACTGCATCTTTCAATTCACTTAATTGTGACTGTTCTGTCTTGTGCGTGTAGCTTGAGGCACCAATCCCTCTTTTATTAGATATTACATTATCACAATAATACCTCTTCCATAACTAACATCCGCGACAATTGTTTCATGTGGAGTCCGAGCT